>CATQJL010000112.1:84392841-84723630 GCA_958299035.1 Cylicocyclus nassatus
TCGTCATCTTCCCTTTTGATCACGTGCAAATTCCATGGATGTTTTTCTTTGGAATGATTTGTTAATTAAAATACACTGCTATACGACTCACCACAATTCTATTACTTTCCCCTTTTCTGGAACAAATATGAACTCTAGATTCCTTATCTCTTGCATAAGTTTGCATGTATGGCAGAGACAACTAGCTATGATTAAGCGATTGAATTTTTTTCTATTTTAATTATTTCTGACCTATGTCTGACGTGAAACAATGACAGAATGGGTCCTCGCTCGGGAATTCATGTGCGTCTGTACACATAGTCTCGGATAATGAAAAAGCGTAGACAGACAATACTTCGAAGAAAAGACGATCTAGAATGTTGAGAAAAATTTTTTTTTGAAAAGTATTGTTGTAGATCCAGTCAGCTACAGTAGGAAAGCTATTTTAAAATCGTAATATAAAATTGTATAAATTTGAGAGATCTTGGAACTATTCCAGAAAAGTGATCATAAAGTCAATCGTAAAAAAAAATTTTTTTTTGAAATGCAAGTCTGCACCATTTTGAGACTACGAGACTTGAAAACGCTTGATGCACGTGTGACTAACAAGTTATTACATGTGCCTCACCTCATTTTGCATAATTTATTACTTGAAATTGGTAAAAAAAACAGGTTTACACTTGTTAGGCACGTGTCATAGCGTTCCCGAATCTCATAGTCTTGGAAGGTATATATTTGGTTTTCCTCTCCAAAAATAATGTTTTGAAATTTTTGGAGCCTCGATAGTCAAGCGTGAAACGCAACTATCAACGTTTTCTTTGACTTTTTTTCCCGAAATTTTCTATGGCCACACTTCCTGCAGAATTTTCCCGCCATTTTTGGTATTTTCACTTCCCTCCACACAATATTACTACTGCATATCGTGGCCGAAGTGCTAGTGATGATTCGACTTGCCAGCAACAGTAATGCCGGCTAAGCTTCGGATGAACGTCAGTCGGTTCGGTGCGCGTCGAGCGCGATGCGTTCGTTCGTTCATCGCCACACCGTAACGAGGCACATGTGCCCTTGCAGCCGAAGCGGCCGACGTTGAATCATCGCTCTGGCGCTCCGTGCTGCTGCTTCACGTTCACGTTCTCCGCTCTGATTATTGTGCGTTTGTGTGTGTAGTGCGGCCGTGGTCCTGAATTTCGCATCGCCTCACTCGCAGCCTCATCAATCGATTCTTATCATTTTCAAGTGATCGCGCGAGCCGTGTGCGCCAACGCAAGCTGAGAGTTGGTGCGGAGTGCTGAGTTCGCGGAGCTGAAGCGAGAGAGAGAAAGGGAGCCAGCTGCTGTGCTTGCTGAGCTCGCTGCCCTCGGTGCTCGTCGTCGTCGCGTCCGTCGTCGCGCGCCCTGGTTTTTCCGGCCCCGGAGCAACCGTCGCCATCGTTTGTTTGATCTCTTGGAGAGCACAGAAGAAGAGGAGCGCCTCTCGTGCCTCGTTGCTTGAAAGTGCTGCTCCGCCCTACAGTTGGCTGCCAGTTGCGCGACACTTCGAGAGGATCTCCGTCAATCTCTCCGCTCACCTTTCACCGGTCCTCCCCTGTCTTCTGTATTCACTGCTAGTCGTCACTGCTGCTATCGTTGCTGAACAGCTCAAACCGAACAAATCATGTCGAAAGTGAACAAGGAAGGCGCCCAGCAGACATCGCTGCTCGATGTCCTCAAAAAGAAAATGCGACAGGCGCGCGAAGAGGCTGAAGCGGCCAAGGACGAGGCTGATGAGGTACAGCGACAGCTCGAAGAGGAAAAAAAGAAGCGCGAAGATGTAAGCTGTGTTCATTTCACTTCGTTCCATCCATTTCCATATCTTCTCATCTTTTTCTGACATCTATTAGTCACAGGAATATTTCATAACACCCATAATTCTTGCTTCCAACACAAAATTCTATCTCACAATGATTTGTGCATCGGCTCTACTCCTAATTGGGACTGGACTAATTTGGTGAAAAAGCCTGTAAGCGGATCCAATTCAAAAACAGCGTCGATTCTGTAAATACACCACCAGGCGTGCATAGCTGGACTGGAATGGGAACGCGCATAATTTATGCAAAACTACTTGAGGCGCAAGATCTTAAAAAAAATTCAAACGCGTTGAGAAATAGAATTCTTAGGCGGTGGGACTATGTGCGTATCTATTCTTTTTCGTGACATTGAAAAGCACAATAAATTGCCATTTTTGGTAAGACTACGAGCAAATGAAATTCTTAGGGTATTGAATGTCTTGGTTGACGGGCTTAAAAATCGTAAAGTTAGTCTTTATCTTCTTAGCATCTCCTCTTCTCTTTTTTTTTCTATCTTGGAACTGTAAAGCACCGATAAGTGTGTTTTCGTTCTAAATCGCTTGTGTACACTCTTTCCACTCAGTTTTTTCAACCAAAGATAATCTAGAATTCCAACAAATTGCCGTGTCAATAATCACATAAGCAGCCTAGTTTTCTCCCATTGAAAACATCATAATGCTAAAATCATGCGGCCGGGGGGTGGCTAAAAAGGGGCACTTCGTAAAGTGAGAGTGCGGGGGGTGCTCTTGACTCGTCCTTTGCTATGCTGCTGCTGCTGCTGCTAAACTATCGATTCGAGGGACCGGACGCAGATGTTTCATTCATTGCCGTTCTTGTTCTAAACCCCCAAGGCCAACGTCTAGCACCATACCCGCTCGGCTATACGAACTTTGTCCGAAGAAAAAAGTTCTTTGGGGCGAGACCGTGTGTTTTTGGGAAATTCCTGGTTCAAGCGCCCCTCATTTCCTAGCCTAACTGCCTAAGAAGTGTCAGAAGCATGCGTGGCGTTAAGATTCCTAAGAAACCTGGCCCCTTCAAGTGCGTAGTGCATGGATGATTGTAAGGCAGCGTGGCAACAGTCCCCGATCTCATCCATCCCCCGCCAACGTCCTCCATCCACTCCCCCCCCCCTCCCCCGTCACTAAGTTGAGGAATTCGCTTTGCGTGCTGTTTGTCGAGTGTGCTTGGATTGGCGCCGTGTCGGCCGGCAACTTGCCCTCGAACAGCGCCAACTTCACTTCCAATCTCCCCTGTCCGGTCTCTGCTGCGACTGTCACCCGGTGCTTATGAGCTGGTTCGTTGCACAAGCAGCGCTTATGATAAGTGTGTTAGGTGATAACGCTGGTGGCGGGGAGTGTTTGGCACGAACGACTAGACTTGGAGCGAAGGGAATGCGTTATTTTTGGGTATTCATGGATGGGGAGGGGGGGGGGGGAGATGGGAAGAGAAGGTGAAGTGAAAATACTGCATAGTTGACAACGATTGAACTGGAAAATGCATATCCTATTACTGAAAGACAATAAATGATTGGAGTTTTAGATCCACAACACATCTAGCGGAAAAAAATTTTCTACAAGGCTAAATTGTTTCTAAGAATTCAAATTTCTAAACCATTTATATTTTGCGCAATTCCTCAAAGATCCTTTTCTGGAGGCAGGGGTGGGGGTTTAGGCTCAGTTGTACCTTTGCGTCTGCCATGATTAAACAGCTGCTATTGTGCTAATTTGTTTTTGCATAAAAAAGAGAGATAAAAATCTGAGCAAAAATTCCACATCAAGCCTTTTTACTTTTTTCTCTGTGGATGTCGCATGCCCAAAAAAGCTCTGTTTTGACATCAGCTAAAGAATGTCTGAATCATTTTTGCATTGTAGAAATTTGTTTACATTTTGATGACTAAAGACATGTTAGAGCACTATGTAGACTTTCGTCCGCTTTGTATGCGTTTGTTAGTCGCACCATTTTGATACAAGAAAGAGCGACATCAAAGAATGTACAATGAGGCGAGGGTGAAATGAGTAATGGAGGGGTGTTTCATTTTCCTTTAGGGAATTGGAGGAAAAAGATGGGGTTTCTGAACAAAGTGAATATTTTGACGACTTAATATTTTTTTTTTCTTGAAAAAAATTGGAGCTTTTGGCTATGCCATATCCCCACTATAGGCCGAAGCTGAAGTAGCAGCTTTGAATCGTCGTATTGTGTTGGTCGAAGAGGATTTGGAACGCACGGAAGATCGTTTGAAGATTGCCACTTCGAAATTAGAGGAAGCGTCGAAAGCAGCCGATGAGGCTGAACGGTATGCGTTTTATGTCTTTCCTTTAACTAGGCTAATCCGTTATAGGCTGAGGCAGAGGTAGCTGCCCTGAATCGTCGTATGACTCTTCTAGAAGAGGAACTTGAACGTGCTGAAGAACGTTTGAAGATTGCCACCGAAAAACTCGAAGAGGCCACTCACAATGTCGACGAATCCGAGCGGTTGGTGGCAAGCCTTCGTCGTCGAGCCACGGATGGCCGTCTGCCGACCGCTTGCCGCTGATTCGCCGCTGATTGTCCGATGTGTCCGGTGTCGAATTGTGATTGCTTCGTTCAAGTTTGAAAACACACTCTGGGACAGTATGCAGAACATCTGCCTGTCCCAAAAAGAATGTCCCTTGTCCTCTAAATTGACTAAAATCTGCTTTAAACAACGATGTCCAAGTCAAGTGTCGTTAATTACTTTGTGTTTTGTGTAGTGCTCGCAAGTCAATGGAGACACGTTCGCAACAAGATGAGGAACGGGCCAACTTCCTCGAAACCCAGGTCGATGAGGCCAAAGTGATTGCTGAAGACGCGGACCGCAAATACGAAGAGGTCCGCACACCCCCGCAACCGTAACCCCTTACGGTTTACGGGTTTTTCATGTTTTCTAGTCAGCAGTCGTTGTTCTGTGTGTGACACCCGCATCCGTCTATACTTCTGGATTCCGACCGACGATGTCATAGTGTGATGAGTTGATGTGTGGCATGTCTGTGTCTGTCATTTCAGGGCCTTCTTGTTTTTTTCAGAGGAAAATCACGGAAAAATTGTTTGATCTAACTTACGATAAACCAATTCATTCCCCAGAGAGGACAGAGTCTGGCTTCGAGAACGGGTCTTCTTCATCACTACCTAATTTGTGTGATGCCAATGCGTTTCTCAGACTAGTGAACCAATCCGGAAATTGTTCGCTAATGTGAAGAAGTGAAGGAATGTGGTTTGACTCGTTTTTTTGCCATAGATGTAGTGCGTTCAACGAGTCTTCCCCAGTAAATTGGCATAACCATTACACATGGCTGCTTTCACCCATGCAGTTCTTTCGATCTTTCCGTAAAGACGACCAAAGCCAGATTCTGTCCTCAGAGGTTAATTTGCGTGTGATGCTAACTAGTTTTAATTGTATAGAGCACGAAAATCGTTGGAGAATCGAGTGGATGTGGACGAGGATCGTTGTGCCGAGCTTGAAACAAAACTACGTGAAGCTCAAGCGTTACTGCATGAAACTGAAAGCAAGAGTGAAGAGGTACAAATAATCTACCCCATACTAATTCCACACCCCGGGGTATAACCTGGGTTCTGTTATCTGTGCACTAGCTTTATGTATCTGCTTGTCTTGTCCTATCTTACCTAGGTATTTCTAAAGCACTGCAAGCGGGAGGTATGCCATGGCTTTGACCACATTATTTTTTACCACAATTTGCTCATTTTCTCGCTTATTCCTGCACTAATAAGGAATGAGTGTTGATTGGAGCAAATTTTGCCACACAGCTTTCATCAAAACATAGCATTTGTACGGTTCAGTGTACGCAAGGTGATGGAAAACCGCTCATTCCAAGATGAAGAGCGTGCAAACACCATTGAAGCCCAGCTCAAAGAAGCCCAAATGCTTGCCGAGGAAGCTGACCGAAAATACGATGAGGCGAGAACAAACCGCCCTGATTGCATAAATTTTTGCACCAGGCCCATAACGAGCGTTCCTGCAGTTTTCTCTAACAGCGTCATCGTCAGAAGTTTTTCTTTTCTTCGAAAATCTCATTTTCAGTTCATGTTTCAGGGTCACACTTACAGTGTGTGTGCATGTGTGATTTTTTCGTTCCTTAACCCCATCACAGAAGCAGTGACTGCTTAGACGATTGTGTTTATGTTTATACTGGGGTTGAGCGAAGTCTCAGTGTGTAGTTTAGGTAGCCCGTAAGCTGGCCATGGTTGAAGCCGACCTTGAAAGAGCTGAGGAACGTGCCGAAGCCGGAGAGAAGTAGGTTTTTTTTATCTTTTCTTAAAATACTGAGGCATTGTTAGACTGGTTTGAGTTCTTTTCTCTCTTTACTGTTTGTGAATAACAATTCTAGAAATCCTCCAAAATTCCAAACTATCATGGGCCCTTGTATTGGAGTTCTTGAATTATGAAAGCTACTACGCTACTACTTCCCTATCAATGTCTGCTTACTGTGATCCGCCATCAAGCCTTATTTCCAAACTTTTCGAAAACAAATCCTAGATTCTTCTCGTTTTAGTGGCTGATTTCCTTCACGATATCATTCTCCTCATCTTTCCTATTTTTTCTCCAGGTCTTTCATTGCAAATTACCCCATCAGAATTAATATAAGATAGCACATCTATAGCAAGATCGTCGAGCTGGAAGAAGAACTGCGTGTAATCGGTAACAACTTGAAATCTCTGGAACTTTCCGAGGAAAAAGCGCTAGAGAAAGAGGACAGATTTGCGCAAGAAGTCCGTCAACTCGACTACAGACTCAAAGAGGTTCGAAAAAGGCCGTCCTCTTCGTCGAGTCAAATTTTCTCGTCCGAAGTGCTCTTCCCTTTCTTGCTTTCTTGCTCAAACAACCGAACACCTTTCGTCACCATCGTTTCCGAATCGGAACAATAACCACTTGATCTTACACCCTCTTCAAAAACCTCTACTAGACATATTTTCACCCCTATCCTCTGAAAATATCCGAGTAAAGATCATATAACACTGCTATTTAGTACGACTAATTTTTATTTGAACCTCTGAGCTTTATTCCACTTTGTGATCCTTTTGCGTACCCTATGCAAAACCTTCATTTTTTTATTGGAAAGATCTTCCGTTAACACTTCTTGATTCCTCTAATCTCATCTCTTCTCGTCAGGCGGGCGGTTGAAGCCGAGCGCGACTTGGCCGCAATTGCTACGAACCTACGTAAGAAAGAAACCATCGAAGAGAAGGCTCTACAGCGCGAAAATCACATCGCCGTTCATGTATCTGCGCTTGAAAGTCGCCTGAAAGAGGTCTGCGTCGCATCTTAGCACTGGAGCACGATTCTACACAAATATTGTGTTGTGCTAGTGCTGCGATAGTACTGCTGCCTATCCCCATTTAGTAAAGTGAACCCGGAGTAGTGTTGTGGTCTTTTGAAAAAATGTGAACGTGGTTGTGAATTTTGCGCCTGTTTACAAATTTTGTAAAATCGTTGTGTTTTGTCTACAGCAAGATCGTCGAACTCGAAGAAGAGCTACGTGTCGTTGGTAATAACCTGAAGTCACTCGAAGTATCCGAGGAGAAAGCCCTACAACGTGAAGACTCATACGAGGAACAGATCCGTACCATTTCCGCTCGTCTGAAGGAGGTAGCATGAATCACAACTTGTCCTTTTATCGTTTTGTACTACGTCGCACCCTAGTGTTAGTGTTAGTGTTGTCCAAAATGAGTACAGTTACTTTTGGTTAAGGTTTTGGTACATGTTAGTAACTCGAAAGTACTGCTGATTAGGAAAAATCTATAAGAATAGAGTTTTTTGTTGCAAAAGCTGCCCCAAATTTTGCGGATGAGAAATACTGTGTAGAACTGAGAGACGCAGACCACAAAACAAAAAATTGAGAGACGCAGACCACAGAACGAAGATTCTTAATTTTCCCTATTCAGCAGAATCTTGTGTAAATGTCGTACCGTTATAGTTCTCAAGAGCAATGTAGCACTTGCTCTCATTTCTTGTACGTTACCGTAATCTTACCATATTTAGGCTGAAACCCGTGCTGAATTCGCTGAGCGTTCAGTACAAAAGCTGCAGAAGGAGGTCGACAGACTCGAAGGTGGGTCTATTTTTGCTGTAACATTTCAAAATTTCAAATTTCAATATCTATGGGGCAAAAACTAGTGTGAATGTCTGCAAGTGATCAGTGTTCGTGTCTTTGTTATGTTTTTTTTTGAGATTGTGGGCTGAGCGCGCGCGCGCAAGGCGCTCTATGTGTGCATTTCTTCGTCGTCAGCGCCGCCACCACCGCTGCTGCCGCATGCTTTGCGTTTTCCGAGAATTTCGCGCCCACTCACTGTGAGCTGGAGATGCGCGTGTGCCATCCGTGATTGATGTGTAATAGAACGAAATTTTTGCGGAAACACGTGGGAGGCACTCTTGGGTTCTTCCCCCCCCCTCCTATGTTGCAATACTGTTGTAAATTTAATGTGGTAGGTGTCAGGGCAATGATGCGTACAAATTGTTCAACTTCCGGTGTATATATTTGAGGGTAATCTAGTGATTTTTTGTGTGAAGAAACTCGTTTTCTATCATTTGGAAAAATTAGGGGTCCAGTTTAAAACTGGTTTGAGAATTTCAATTTTTTATGAGCTGAAAAATGCGCAAACTAGGGATGAGCTCTTGGAGTAGGGGGATAATAAAAGATTGGCGTTTGAACATGTAATACGTGTAAAACTCACTTGATACTGTTTTTTCCTAAACTGCGCCGCAAACAAGTGGGCGGGGCCAACACCATAATGCGGCATGGTTGACTAAATGTTTACTTCAGTCTTACAGTTCAAATGTCCACATCAATCTCCCAGAAACAATAATTCTTTTCTAAGAAGTGCGCCGCAAGCGAGTGGGCGGGGCCGGCACCATAATGCGGCATGGTCGACTAAATCTTAATTTCAGCTTTACAAAATGTCAAGTGTCCCACATCAACTATGTCTCAGTGCTTATTTATGTGATAATCTATGTGTTTGGTGTCTGTAGATGAATTGCTGGTCGAGAAGGAACGTGTTCGTAATCTGACCGAAGAGATCGAGCAGACCGTACAGGAGATCCAAGGCTCATAAACTGTGTCAGTGTCAGTTATCGTCTCTGTGTGTTCGTCACTTTGCACGTGTCATGTGCATTGCTCGACGTGTGCTCCTCTTCTGGAACTACCGTAACCCGTGCAAGTGCATGTGTGGAGATTCTCTGGGAGTCTTGTGCATGAGTAGCATGATAGATTGAGACCGGATGGTTTGGAAAAAGTATTGTGGACTAAATGAACGACTAGATGAGAATTAACCTTAAAAATTTTGATTTATTTTCTGAAATTTACTAACTGATTATGTTAAGTTTGAATGCAGTGTGTGCTATAATGTGAGTTTCAGAAGAAAAAGATGAAGCTGATCGAAAGAATCGTCAGCTTCAAGAAGAACTCGATCACCTTCTCACGGAACTTAACGGTGTTTAAATTCACACAAACAATCAAAGACATACCAAACATGTCTCTCTCGCCTCTCTCTTCCTATGAAGAAGACAAACGAGTGATGGAGCTGCCAAGCACCCTCGGCGTGTTTCCTACAACATTTCCTCCAGTGTTTTTGCTTTTTCTTCCGGAAATTTGCGTGCGGTTGTGTGTTTTTGTTTTCTCTAAAAGTTTTTGAAACATGTTTGTTCTTCTAGAGTGCTAGCTGTTTTTTTTTCTCTCACACATAAATTGTTCTTTTTAGTTTTGAAAATCTAATTCGAATGCAATGTTTGTTGATACTCCATACTAATCATTCATAGATTGGTTTTAATCATTCAATACATAGCCGGTGTTAGTGAATCAATTTTATTTTCAAAAACATTGTATTGTCTGCACTCACCCACAACAACGATTTCCAAATCCCTCGAACCCCCAATTTTATACAAATTTATCAATACCTTCGCATGAAATTTCTCTTACAACGTCTTTGTGGCTATTTATCTCTGACTTTACACCTTTGTCTGTCTATCTGTCTTTGCCTGAAAGAAGATTTACGTGCATCCGTTTTGTCTGTCAATGTGTGTGTTTTCTAGGTGCATGTGCGAACTTTTTTTTCTCAGATTTACCTATTTGTGCCCTTTTTTCGCAAAACTTCGAATGCGTGAACGCGTGTGCTGTGTTACTACTGTGGCTGCCTACTGTAATTGTTTGTTTGTTTGTTTATTCCCCCATTTTCACTCTAAAAAAGCACTTATTTTGTTTCAAATGTTGTGAGAGAGAAAAGTGATGTATCTGTATGTAATTACAGATGAATTGGTACACGAGAAGGAGAGATACAAAGCGATTTCGGAAGAGCTCGATTCGACCTTCCAAGAGCTTTCCGGCTATTAATTTTGCATTCAACACACTCCTGTCTCGTCGTCATCATCGTCTCTCGTTTGTCTCGCTCTTCATTTCCTTTAATATCCTTTATTTCTTCCAAGTCTTCTGTTTTTATTTCTTCTTGGCCCCACTTCCCCCCGTTTTACATGTCTCCTTTCTCCCACCATCGTCTTCTTCGCGGCGCTATCTTCTCTCCTCACCTGCAACCCACAAATTCATTGTGAATGCTGTGTGATCACAACATAAACAAATTGTAGTCCGTTTGTAATAAGTCAACCGCATACACACAATAAATCTGATAAAACAAAGAAAACACCATGGACATTGTTATATTGTGTGTGTCAGTTCAAATAAACTTCTCACAGATGCGAGAAGAATTTTCGTGAAAGCGTGCTCGTTTTCTTACTCAAAAATTTCGTCGTTTTTCTATAGAGTTGGTTGAATAAAGATTTGAACGAATTCAGCTCAAAATCAAGGAAACAATAAGCAATTGATGACATTTGCATTGACTCTGGTATGAGAAGGATGGAGAATTCTAGAAAAAAAAGTCGGCAATCTCGATATCTGTTACTTATCGTGCAAATTCGGCAAAATCAGACTGTCTTCCTTCAAAACTTATACATTGAAAAAGACAGTTACTTTATCATTGATCCAGTGAAGGCGAACGAGAACTGGTCCTCGCCACCTTGCACAAACCCAGATACTGGACTTTTTTTTCAGTTCTTAAATCAATCAAAGAGAATATAACAGGGGGAACGGGATTATATGTCGCCGAAAGTGGGAGGTTCCGCAGGACATCTGCCACAAATACACGTTCCCGTACATGCACAGGCTGAGTATCTGCTGCATTGCCCGCGCGGGACCCGTCCACTTTGGGCGACATATAGTCCTCTACCCCATAACAATAACCCTAACCTAGGCGTCTGCACAATGGCGGCTGGAGTCGTCCATTCTCAATTCACTTCTATGCGATATAGTCAGGCTATACCACATTACGCGCATACCATACAACTGTGAATATAGTAGAATGACTATGCGTCTCTAAGGCCTAAGGCATACCTCGCGCGATTTCGTCAAGTCGCTACATTCACGCGACTTGGCAGTTTGCCAGATATTTACAGATCCCTAACATAGGCGCGTAGCTACCGTAAGTTATAGCAAAAGCTTTGAGTCTGGCCTATGCAAAGCGCGCTAAGGACCAGTTACGAAGAATCGCTGCAGCGCCAGATCGCGCAGCGACTGGAATCACGTGAAGTATGCCTTAGGCCTAACCTAGGCGTGCTTTACGTTAACTCGTCCAGGTTTAAAATAAGAGCTCCCAAAGAAGTTTTCTTTTGAACCTCCGCATTCACCACGCTTGTATTTGCTGAATTCAAAGAAATGAAGATCTGCGCTAATGCTGTGACACTTGGGGATAACCATACTTATGTGTGAAACACTTTCAAATGTACCTATATATTTTTCGGCAGGATTCATAGTAATAGCATATATGAATGTACAAATCTCCAATAAATTACTAAAATTACTCAAAACCGATATACGAAAACCAGAAACATGACCATATAGAAATTTGATATGTGAAGTTGCTTTTCACCGTTTACAAACCGCAGATGCACAACGAAGGATAACAATCGAATTAGAAAGACAAAATATTATGTTTATGCGACACAGTAATCAGAATCAGTCTTAGTATTTGGAGTAAAGGCACCAAACCAGGTAGTAAAGAACTAATGAAAACAGGAATAATTTAACGAGAAAACTTGTCGTGGAATGTTGCTCGAACGGTAGATGATGCACCTGCAAAAAAAACGAAGTAGATAGTTATGCGTTTCACGTGATTGCAGATGCTTCTTGCTTTCGAAAATACTGTGGGTTCCGCTTGTAAAACAGGTGTTTCGCAGGAAACGACCGCTTGCGCTAGAGCGTGGGAGGCACTGAGAAATGGAGGAAGAGACGAGAAATACAGATAATGCTGCTTACTGTCTTATCCTTGGAAATAACAGCTACCAGAAGGACGCAGGTCAAGACGTGAACAGACACTCAAATACAACTTTCAAAAAGTGACTTCATCACATTTTTTGATTTTTGGTCCCAATTTACAAGTAGTGTCAAAATTGTAAAGTTCAACTTTTGTTACCATATCGCAATGAAGAGAATATAGAAAACTAGCTGGCTTACCCGGCTCCGCCTTATGTTCCGAATAGAAAATTCCATTTCTGAACCGATCCGGACCAAACTTGGTACACATACACTACGGGCCCCGGCGGGTGTCATAGGCTACTTTTCGTCATCGATCGATATCGATTTTATCGATTTTTTGCAAAATTTGAGCTACAGGGCTGGGAGTTGGCACAGGGGGGGGGGTAATCGAGCATGCTGATTACACCCCTCTGCCAAATTCCAGCCCCCTAGCTCAAATTTTGAAAAAAATCGATAAAATCGATACCGATCGATGACGAAAAGTAGCCTATGACACCCGCCGGGGCCCGTAGTGTGTGTGTACCAAGTTTGTTCCGGATCGGTTCAGAAATGGAATTTTCTATTCGGAACATACGTACAGACAGACATACAGACAGACAGACATACAAAGACAGACATACAGACAGACAGACAGACAAACAAACATTCAGCTTTATATATAAGATCTAGACAATTTCTAGCCACGTGTATAGACAGTAAATCTAAAAAAAAAGGCGCGGATTTTCCCAAATGTACAGGGTGTCCCAAAGAAGTGGACACTGTTTGATCGTCAATAACTCCCTTGTTTTCATGTCTTTTGCCAAGCCTGAAGTTACCATTCTTTAGAGCGAGGTTCAACTTACATTAGATGTACAGTACAAAGCGAACCATCGATCGCTCTTCATTATTGTAAGGTTACTTTAGGAACTTTGACAAGGATTTTAGGCCGTTGGAGGCCATATTCTGTCTCGAAACAAAACCAAACAAACTCTTATAACATAGTATAGAAGCCGAGATTTCAAATGCCAAATTTCCATTTTACTGTGATGCTTTCTCCCAGCACTTGTCAAAAAAGTGATTACACCGTTTAAAAAGCTGAAAACACTCGCAAAAAGTTGTGTAGTGGAATCGAAAACTCTAGTACACGATTTTTCAAATTTAAAAAAGAATTTGTCAATTGGCATATTTCAAAATGGTTCCACATGCTGGAAGTTCTTACCGTAATCCTACAGTAACGAAGAGCGATCGGTGATTCGCTCCATACTGTGAATCTAATCAAGTATTGTCGATCTAAGTTGAACCTCGCTCTACAAAATGGTGCCTCAAACTCGACAGACAAGAGAAAAGACATAAGAGCAAGGGGTTAATAACGAACATTGTTCACATTTTTGGTACACTCTGTATACCATGCAAAAAAACTTAGATCGTTATTCGAAATACACTCTGTATACCATGCAAAAAAACTTAGATCGTTATTCGAAATCGATACAATCTCAAAACTTGTTCGAACACCTTGAGATACCGCTGGGTTGGTCACCAAATCTTCAAGAAGTCAAGCCACCGTAAACAACTACGATCAAAACAAGCACTGTAAATGCTATTAATAAGATGCCAGATGTTGTACAGTCACCTAAAACTGGACAGGGCAGTGCATGCATTCAGCTAAAGCTATGTGTTGCACTTTCTTTGACTGTCACCCCATCTGCTACTGTTCGTAGCAAAAATCAGGAGTATAGAAATTTGCTTGCGAACGGCGAGCAATTTCTATGGAAATGCATATTTCTCAGAAGCTTGCTGTGACTCCGAAGCAGCTCCTTCTATCATTATTATATCAAACTTTCGAGTCTGACAAAAAGGGCTGCAATGTAAATGATGAAGTTCAATCATGATAGATACCTGTATTGTTTGATCAGCACTAAGTGAAATTATGGAGGCACGTGCAATTGAGCCAGGTCCGGCGACAAGCCGGGGTCTGTCCTTATTTGGCTGTGGTATCAACGACAAAACATCTGATGCTGTTCGATCCAAGAACTCCACAGCAGTTACAAAAATGCCATGCGTCTCCTAAAAAGGATCATTCGGGATAAAGAGTTAAAGAAGATTGCTTGATATTACCTTGAATGCAACGAGCTGCTTCAGTTCGTGAGTATCATAAATAAAGACACTTCCACCCATAGAACCCATACCCGTGAAATTCCCACATGAACTGACGCACAACGATGCTATACCCTGAAAAAAAGTCAGTGTAACATATATCAACCAAAAAGGCTTTGGAATACTTACATCGCCTTGTCCCGTACTCCTCCCAACGATTTTTCGAATGACATTGCGTTCTCGGCTGTAAACCCATAACGCTAAGAACGAGACCCGCTTTGAACTCAAGGAAACAGGATTGTATCCGGCAATGAATACAATATTACTACCCGTTCCAAGTGAAGTGCACCGAACAGACCGAACCTGAAAAATTCAAGTAAAAGTACTCGCGGCAATCTCCAAATATTCACAATGCGTAAAAAAAAGTACGAGCCAATTTTCTTACTTTGTAACCATTAGCACACTCAGAAGGAAATGGAACCTCCTGGATAAGGGTTCCAAGATTCATATCCCACAATTTGGCAATACCATCATGGCCAACGGAACTGAATCACAGTGGTAGAAACAGAAAAAATAGCGAAAGAAAACAAAAATTTTTTATAAATCAGGCACGAGATGTTGCTTACATGATGACTCGACCGTCTGGCGAAATGTCGATATCGAATACGTCTGATTTGTGAGCTTTGAATTCAGCAATAGGTTTATGTATGATCTCTGGATTCTGAAATTGAGTGAGGTGAGAACAACCTTGAGAAAAAATAAAAATCACAGATTGTTTACAAACCCTGTCTTCGACAAGAGCTCGAACATTCCAAACACGGACATGTCCGTCTTCTCCTCCCGTTACCACTCGTTTTCCAGCCGTAGACCGGTCAAATCGAACGCATTTCTGAAGGGTTACAGAGAAAATACGACATTTATGGAACCACAAAATAATCCACAATGAATTTTGGCTGGAACGTTACCAAATGAAAAACAAAAGCGACAAAGTTGGTAGAAAAAGGAGATTTGTAGATAGCACTCTGCCAGATCTGGTGAGAAAAAAATAAAGCTGGCACGTATTCGAATAGCTTAACATGCATAGAAAGATGAAAAGGGAGCATATAAACTTGTTCAACTATGAGATTCATTGCTCTTCAAGATTGGTCAAAGCTAGAAAGAGTAAAAAATATAGTAGCTTACTGACCTGGAATGATTCAACTTTCTCCTCCGTAGTCAATCGCCCAACACTACGGATTTTATATGAGAGGACTTCTTTATCGGCATCATCCTTTCCAGTTTCATAACCCATGGTTTCATATATGTCACAATACTAAATAGTGGTGAGTAAGATATGATATTAAACGTTACTGGATCGAGAAAGGTATTAAAACGTGAATAAATCAGAGTTAAACAAAGAAAAAAGAGCATTAAAAAGTCGAGACGTTCACATACCTGTCCATGGCCAGCTGCTATAAGATATCGTCCCTTTTCTGGATTTGAACAACATACTACATCCATGTTCATAGTTGCATATACATCTGTTTCTATCTGTTACAAAATCCTTCTAATAACAAAAAAAAACACCTTGCAGACTCTAACCGTATTAACAAGTTTTGCGACGATGGGAGTGGGCGCATTTGGCTTATTTTTATTCTTGAAAGTCAACAAATAGGTCTGAAATGAAAACCAAATTGTTGAGCTGATTAGCGAATTCAAATCCTCTTCTTACCTGCATAAGATTGAGTACCCCGGTTTTTGATTCACCACCTCCTCCTGCCACTATGATATGCCGTGGTCCCACCTTCTTCAGGCAGAACAAGGGTATTTTTGAGGTAACTACCACTGGAGGTTCTGTTTTCGACGGTGCACCCCCCATCCTAGAAACAAAGAAGGTTTTGTTGGGTAGTTCGAACTGCATATTAAAGAAACAGAGACGACCGAAGTAAAAGAAGAACAGCTAGGGAAACGGAAAAACAACGAACAACTAAAACTCAAAGCCATCAGAAATCGTCCATTACTTTACACATAGTCATGCCAACGTGGAACTTTAACAGGGGACGGTAGCACACAATAAACTTGTATCAAATCAATTTAAAAAATGGATTTTCTAACTTTCAGATACTTGACAATGTAAACTGGATCATAATGAAGAGGAACACGAAGAAAAGTGAAAAAGAGTTTAATTTTTTGGCATAGTTTGACGGATACTGTTCCGCAAAGTCATTGTCTGCATCGGCACACGAACGTCTTTTTTTCGAATTTCGCTTACGACATCAGTGCTTTCTTGGCTGCAGTGCTTGGGTTCAAGATGG
Organism: Cylicocyclus nassatus; assembly: GCA_958299035.1. NCBI lineage: Eukaryota > Metazoa > Nematoda > Chromadorea > Rhabditida > Strongylidae > Cylicocyclus > Cylicocyclus nassatus. Next base: position 84,409,341 of record CATQJL010000112.1, read on the forward strand.
TGCACATTTTGCATGTTATGTAGGTTCTTTGATAAGGCTGTGGGGGTTTATAGTAGATAGGTTGATACAAGATTAAAATCTCAAGTTATGCTAAAGCATAACCTGAACAAGGGGAGAGGAGCATTACGGAAGTCTTCCCTTGCCGGTTATGCTAAAGCATGCTGAACAAGGGGAGAGGAGCATTACGCAAGTCTTCCCCTGCCGGTTATGCTAAAGCATGCTGAACAGGGAGAGAAGAGCTCAGACATTTTTTGCGGCCACCCGCGCGCTCATGGCAGGCTGGGCGAAAATCCGTTCCGGGCCTTGCCCTGCCATGCTAGCGCGGGCCAGCGACGGTTTCAGTATGGGATCGTTCAGACCGCGCCGGTACCCGTCCAAACCCGCCCGAATACGTCCGAATCCGCCCAAATACGTCCAAACCCGCCCAAATACGTCCGAATACGCCCGAACCCGTTTGAACGCCGGAACTGCCAAAGCGCAGCGGCTATGAGGCAAATTGACATATTGGAGCACGCATGGGATTGATCCTTGTGAAATCGGAGTAGTTGCAAAAGATCAGTATGTAACGTCGAGCTACGTGTGACTAAGTTATATGCACGAGGCACGCAGTATTCTGCGCGTGCTCCAATATGCCAATTTGCCGCATACCCGCTGCGCTTTGGCAGTTCCGGCGTTCGGGCGGGTTCGGGCGTATTCGGACGTATTTGGGCGGGTTTGGACGTATTTGGGCGGATTTGGACGTATTCGGGCGGATTCGGACGTATTCGGGCGGGTTTGGACGGGTACCGGCGCGGTCTGAACGATCCCTATGTACAGCGACCCTGTCACCCGGACGAGCCGGCCAGCCTGTATTTCAATGTCTCCTTTGCGTTGGCCCGCGCTAGCATAGCAGGGCCACCCTAGGGTTGGGTTTCTCGGCTGCAGTTGCATGCGCAGGTCATTTCAAATGTGGATACAACCCCATGTGAAATCAAAGATGGTGGAACTCGTTCCTGTAATCACACTACTGATCGAACTACACGAGATTATTCAAAATCCCATAGAAGGTCAACTCATAAGCAAACCTTTTATCATCCCAAATACAAGTGCTACACCTCCAGCAAGCTCCGATGGCATCCCTTTCATTGCATGGTATCTCACGCGAGTTACCCTTGTGCTCATAACGTGCATTAATTTATATGGATGAGCGGGTCGCTGTTAATTTCAGCATGCGTGTGTATGGGTGCGCTGGTCGCCAGTGAGATTATGAGCCTATAAAGGCGTGCGGGCCAACGTCAGCATGACATCAACTATGTGAGCGGGTCGCCAGCTCACACCTGTGGTCCGCCGCTAGGCCTGATGCATGTAAGGGAGATATTGGTGCCGCGGCTCAACATCGAAGCCTAGTTGGGCGACCGGGCCGCTGCAACAATTGTCTGAGAGCATTACGGAAGTCTTCTCCTAACCGTGTTTACGCGAACACGGTCAAACATTAGACCATGTGTGTCACTGAACACACAGTCCATTTTGGCGTTCCCATCCTGTGGCCGTATTCATCATTGATACCTTGAGGTAAATTCTACCTCCAGGTAGTTTTATCACTCACTAGCTGGCTTACCCGGCTCCGCCGTATGTTCCGAATAGAAAATTCCATTTCTTAACCGATCCGGACCAAACTTGGCACACATACCCTTCGGGCCCCGGCGGGTGTCACAGTCCACTTTTCGTTATCGATCAATGTCGATTTTATCGATTTTTTGCAAAATTTGAGCTACGGGGCTGGGAGTTGGCATAGGGGGGTAAGTGAGCATGGGGATTCCGAATACAATATTAGTTTTTAAAATCGTGCATTACTTTTATCGATTTTATCGATTTTTTTGCAAAGTTTGAGCTACGGGGCTGGGATTTGGCGCAGGGGGGTAATCGAGCATGCTGATCACCCCCGTGGGGGTGATCAGCATGCTCGATTACACCCCTCTGCCAACTCCCAACCCCGTAGCTCAAATTTTGCAAAAAATTGATAAAATCGACATCGATCGATAACGAAAAGTGGACTGCGACACCCGCCGGGGCCCGAAGGGTATGTGTGCCAAGTTTGGTCCGGATCGGTTAAGAAATGGAATTTTCTATTTGGAACATGCGGCGGAGCCGGGTAAGCCAGCTAGTGAGTGATAAAACTACCTGGAGGTAGAAGTTACCTCAAGGTATCAATGATGAATACGGCCACTGCATCCATGGATTCTTGGAGCAGACAACCCTCTAACAGTGACGATCGCAGGATTTCCGTCCGGAGTGGGGGAGGATTTTTTTTTAATGAAGGTGCGTGGCGTTAGTCACGCAGTTCGAAAAATCTTTTGGGCTGCTCCTTATAATTTCTGCGGGCCCATAACCCCTAAAATCTAGAAAAAGAGGACGCGGCGGCAGCTACGGGCCCGAAAAAAAATTTTTACAGGGCAAATTTAGATTTTTGAAAAATTTAAACAATTATTTTAATTACTTACAAAAACGAACAAATCACTTGCACATAAAGGCTACTGCATAAAGAAGGCGCAATAGCAGTATCAGTTAAGCGGGTGCGAACTCGGCGCGCGCGTATCTTCACCGTTGTAAATCCTGCGCCTTATGCGCTCTGCGGCTAATAAAGCCGCGTTCGCTCCCAAAGGTGTTGCGCCTTCGTCATGCAGCAGCCTTTATTTATAACCCATGTAAGTAAAAGCCAAAAAGTGCCCCTCTCCCTCCCACCCCTTCCTCTCGGCCTCCGCTGTCTTTTAATAAGCGATGTGTTTGTAATAACTACTTTTCTCTTCAGGTACTAATCATCTCAAAGTGATATAAATAAGAATTGGTCAGTCTCTTGCATTTCTGCGACTGCAAATCCAAGATGAGGACGCCAAAGATGGACGGTGTGTGCAATGCACATGATCATATAATATGAAATGATTCGACTGTAAACAAGCGCAGGGCGTGAAGTGGCGTATTGCGCGTCATTCCCCTCTCCTCGTGCACTCTCGCCGCTCTTTTTCTCAGCGCCTCTTCCAGTCAGGAACTACTTTCGGCTATGGGGCCCCAAAATTTCTTGTCGAGAATTTCCCTCAAGCTTGGTCCAAGGAGGTATCTGTCATGCTGATCACGAATAGAACACTTTTTACGCACGAAAACGCCTCCCCGTGCGGTTACGGTGAGTACACAGTAGGCAGCTAAAACCAATTTGCTCTATGGGGTTCTATGACGCACTGAACATGCGCATTAATTTCGCAAGATGGCACCGTTTTGGCGAGTCACGGTGGGGATGCATGCTGATAACGAATATTATGTTATTCCGCTGCGATTTGGAGTTGTGGTGATTCGCATCCTGTAAATTAACACTTTTCGCTTTTCGGGTCTTTTAGCCCCAAAAATTTGCGAAAAAGCTGTGTCATGCAAAATGAGAACGGTATTCGTGATCAGCATATCGGATGGCTTGCGTATTCAGAGAAGTGTGCCGGGACTCTATCATCTAAGCGGCGAAACAAGCAGAAGCGAGAAGCGAGGTACTTTGAACTATTTATAGTCTTTTCTGGTATTCGCAGGGCGGAAAGTGTTGAAGAGAACGAGATTTTTGAGTTATTGCTGAAGACAAAATTGTTGTAATATAAGTTCTAAATCAATGCAAGGTCACCGTTGGGAAAACAAAAGATAGAAGCACATAATGACGGTGAATTTGATGTAAAATGCACAATTCTATCTTACGAGGCAGAAATTGTAGTACGAAAAACTTTGGAGGCGGCATGGATTTCCGTTAGGAATCCAAGCATGAACAACAAAACTGAATGCTCATCGATAGACCGAACTCTTACCGTATCTGTCGATATTTGAGTTACAGCCTGCACATATATAAAGATCGATCCACTGAACAGCTTTCAACGTCTTCCGCGTCCTTTGTGAGGCTAATGACTTCCTCACTAACACCGCGGTGGATCAGAGGTCAGTTTCTTCACCGCCGTGTGTCTCAGTACTTGTGCGCGAGACGAGATCTAGACTCGCTGATGTTCGGTGTTGGCGTTTGGCGGTCTTGTTCTCCCAGATTCAAACTGCAATCTACTTCAGACCTCCGAAGACGACGATTGTGAGTTTTTGCTGAAGACATAAGCCTAATTCAGTATGAAGAATGAATGATTACCAGAAGTCAAACAATTCTTTTTGGCGTCGGGCTGAGGTGATTGTAAGACGATAACTCCTCAAAACTTACCTGCTGCGTTAATGCACTCATACTTCCTTGGTCTTGTCACTCAATTAAGCATAAGCACCTATTGTTGACTCAGCAGTTAGACGTAAGTGATTACCGCCTGAATAACTTCGTTGCTCTCATCAACTTCATCATTTTTTAGTATTTTTCACTTAAAATACCCAATCACAGACAGGGATTGACCAATAGGATGGTTTGGAGTATGTTGAACGGAGTGAGTTACCAAGTGTGGTTGGTTGGTAGCAAATGCCTTCTTGGTAATGGAAGCACCAGTCAACATTTTATTCCAGGGACCATTAAGCATTTCCTACGCTGCCTGGCCTAACTCACACCATCCCATCTCCTGCGTGTCGCTCTTCGATACATTGTTTTTGGGAATCCAAGCATCCTAATGGTAAGGAAGGACGAAGGACCCATGTGAATGACGAAGTGGATTCCAGCTTTGTAACAATTGTAGTCCAAAATAGTTTTTGTAGATCGTGTACAGTTGGCAGCGGAAAATTTGAATTTTGAAGAAGGTAAGTGGTTTTGCTGTCTCGATTAAAAATCATTTTATTGCTTTTCTTAAAGTTTTTTAAGAAGGCCAGAAAGCTGCTACAAGTCAAGTGGAAACCAACATGGTTAGGCGTCGAACTGGGGTAAATCTTAGGACGACAATCGTTTCAAGATCACCCGTTTTTCGCTTTTATAATGACTTATCTGTTTTGTCGCTTTCAAATTTCCTGCTTTTGTCACTCGCTCAAGCGTAAACGCTTATTGGATTCAGCAGTTGAGCGTAAGTAATTGCCTTTTTGAAAATTTTGTTGCTTTCATCAACTTCAACATTTTTAGTACTTTTCGCTCAAAGTACCCAATCGCAGACAGGTGGCCAATAGGATGGTTTGAAATGTGTTGATGAGTACCAGGTGTGATCGGTAGCTGCCTCCTTGGTGATGGAAGCACCCAAATGACGAGTTTGGTATTGTAGTATAACAACAGAGCGAAGCCTACCATGCTCTAGCCAGAATAGGATAGACATCTAAAGCGAAAGCATTAGCAATTCTTTTTAGGAAACATTAAGCCATTAAGCACTCTCCATGCCGCCTGGCGCTAATAAATTATATCACCTCTCGTGTGTTGCAATGCGTTCACTTTCGAAAATCCAGTCATCGTAATGGTACAAAGAAACCATATGGGTTCCAACCGCTCATTTTGTTCGGATCAGTAATACCCATGGATGCATAATTGCAGGAGATGAGTTCACTCGCAATGGTAAGGGCCGTTTCTTCTCTATCTGTCATTGAGTTGCATTTTAGTGATTATTGCTTTCAAGGATGTCAACTTTCACAAAGGTGCACATAGGCAGCATCGATGTTGAGTATAGAGCAAAAGCTCATCGGAGGGAGCTTCTGAAAAATTCGCTCGCCTTCAAAGGCTCCTCTCGCAACAACGGAATCCAGTGGTTTACCGATATAGAATAAGACAACAACTAAATTTCATTGCAGTGGTTAAGATTTCAAGATTTGGAGATGGATTTCAGCTTTGCAATACCTATAGATGAAACTCCCCTTGTGGATCATGTACAATAAAACCACGCAGCAAAATAACTGAGATGTAGTAAGTGTCATAGTTTTGCTGTTCGATTAAAAATTCTTTTTTCCTTAAAACAGAATCCCACGAAGGATGCCATGTGAGCGGTCAATAGTCAAATAGGAACCCATTAGACAATGGTGAATACACTGAAATTAGTAAGTTCATTATTCGGTTGACTTTATTTAATTATTCGAACGCACAAGGTGTGCCACATTTAGAACATCAACGCACTTAGAACATAATCAAACGAAAAAAAAAACAAAGAGGCACTCATTAGAGGCAGTGTCCTGGCAAAAACTCGACTTCTAGAAAACCCACTTGCCGGGGTTATACGCAACACTGAATCCAAAAATCCACATTAGAAGGCGCGAAAACGGCGAGAACATACGTTTTCCAAAGCCGCACAATTTGAAATTCGACGACCCCACCAAGGCAAAGACGCAGAGTCGCTGCGGACCCTACATTTTGACTGTGGCGGCATGCGTACTCTGCCGCATAGCAGGAATTCGGGCAGGTCGGGGGACCCCGCTCCAAGGCGTAAATTTCCCCACTTTACGATCGTTTTTCTTGTTTTAGGTCGAGCGTTATGACGTTGCACCTGCGCGATGTTGTGTCTGAGCGGGGCCACTCTCGCATGGCACTGAAATCCCAAAACCCCCATCTTGCCCGGACACTGCCTTTAAGTTACCTAGCCCAGTATCGCGGAATCGCGATCTGTCTTCTGATCGCAAGTCATCAGAAGACATGAAAAGAATGCGCAGCTGCGCAACTCGCAGCTGCGCGAAGACACAGCTGCAAAGTTAACACGTTTGCGGCTGGAGGGCAAAGGGCTGTTTTGTTAACTTCACTTCCATCCAGACAGCGACCGCGACTCGCCTCGTCAGAAGTATTGTCTTCCCGTTATCGCCAAGTAACCTCAACATCACATATTCTCGCCTCATTTATTTTGTACTGTGTTATTCGACGCAATAAATCGTAAAGAAGTCGTGGTGGTCAAGAAGAACGGCAAGTGGTCAGAGCCAACACATGGTGCATCGACTAAAAAGGAAAGAGGTACGATTTGTTTGCTGAACGCACTGCATGCATATTGGCTTTGCTTGAACAACTAGAGGAATTTTCCACCGCGACGTTTGCCTGACCACTCTCAACGCGGTGATTAGTGAATAATTCGTGTCTACTCGTAACGAATATCTGGACTCCACGTTGTTTATTTCCGAGCATATTATCGCACTGTCTGTGTAATGGCGGGACCTTTCGCGTTGCGATCCCATAAGGCTCTTTTGACTCGCTTTTCCAATAATGTGAAGGAGGTGATATCGCAGTATGAGGAGGACATTTCTTTGCATGATGCCGAACCATTTACAGAGGAAATTTTCCAACGAGTACCACTTAATCTGGCGCAGCTAAAGGGAACTTCTAGACTGTTTTGAAGCAACTTGATAGTTTTGTGAAAACGGTAGACGCGCTTGGTGATTCATTAACCGAAAAACAAGAGGCGCAAGCAGCGGAGTACATGGACAAAACTCAGGTGGTAATCGACCGCGCGGAAACGCTTATAATACAACTTGAAGCGCGAAATGGGATAGCTGCTGAGCGCAGATACTTACGACTCCCAGACGCAAAGACCACAATCCTGGAACACCGCACAGGTTGAAATGGCGAGGCCAACACTTCCGGCTATTCCTATACCCACTTTTAACGGCGAAGAAGATGGAAGTAATCGAAAGCCACCTGTTGGTTATGGCTACCACACTGAAGGAAATGGCGGAAAACCTGAAGCAACTCGACACGCAAGCTGGTACGGCAATGCAGCTGAAAAGCATCTTGGACGCAGCATTAGCTACGATGATCACCAAGATGAATGAATGGCAGTCACTGGCGCAGATGTCGCAGTCGCAAGAGACGGCGGCGAGACGAGAGACCGACGCCGAGAAGGAGGTCAGCTTGGAAGAAGGGCCGACTGCAGAGATCCAACCGGAACGCGAATTGGAAGAAGAAAATGTTGACGGGGATGATAGCGACCTCGTAGAAGAAGACGTTCAATTGCAAGACGACGCGCCAAACGCAGAAGAACAGGACGAAAACGAATTGCGTGAAGAGGAACTCCACCTGCAAGAGGAGCTCCCAACCGATGGCAATGCATTGGATTAAGAAGAGGGCGAAATAGCCGAGCAAGACCCTAAGACCTCGAAGAAGGATGATGAACCAAAAGCCCGAGCGCTTCGAAATCGTGACCGCATAGAGGACGAAGGGCGTCACCAGCAACTCACAGAAGAATTGGAGCAGTTGATGGAAGCGGAACGCAACTTCAAGCAGCTGATCCAGGACCTGGCAGACAGAAAAGTGTGCCCAGCGAGACGATTCACGCATGGATTTATCCCGCGCCAAGAGGAGAAGAGTATTCAATGTGTTTTTTGCAAGCGTGTGGGACACCACTACTCAGATTTTTGCCAGGTAGTTTGGACTGCCTCCACGCGCCGCGACCTGCGAAGGGTGGAACACCGATGCGTAATGTGCTTACACACCAGCTGCACGGAAGACAAGTATTGCTCCAAGTATGCCGTAAAATGCTACCACTGCCGCGCCACAGCCATTCGGAGCAATTTGTGAGCTGCCGGAGCGCAGCGAGGATATTGCGGATCAGCTACGCAGAGCACGATCGGAGCTAGAGAAAAATCGCGAAAGGAGGACCGCCATCGAAAGGCAGCTCTGCACTCGACGCCACTGGGTCTACCCACCAAGCGCGCAAGAAGCATATTCCTCACATCATAACCTCTATTAATCATGCTACGCTTCATGTATCTGCCTGGCGGGAATATCGCGGAATCGCGATCTGTATTCTGATCGCAAGTCACCAGAAGACATGAAAAGAATGCGCAGCTGCGCAACTCGCAGCTGCGCGAAGACACAGCTGCAAAGTTAACACGTTTGCGGTTGGAGGGTCTGCTTTGTTAACTTCACTTCCATCCAGGCAGCGACCGCGACTCGCCTCGTCAAAAGTATCGTCTTTCCGTTATCGCTTAGTAACCTCAGCATCACATATTCTCGCCTCATTTATTTTGTACTGTGTTATTCGACGCAATAAACCGTAAAGAAGTCGTGGTGCTCAAGAACAACGGCAAGCGGTCTAAGCCAACACACCCAGACCCGGAAGTTTTTTTGAGAAATAAAAAGGCATTGGCTTTGCCTTGTTCAACTTGCTGTTACTTTACTTATAAGAATTTTAAAACCCCTTTTTGAAGGCCCGAATAAGCGATACGGACAAGCCGTACTCTTCTAGATCAGCTTTATAAAATTCAGACTCGTCAGAAGGAAGACGACTTGAAAGACCTAAAACGTGTTGGAATCGGCAGTCATCAGGCGCGAACCGAATCACCTCCGCGCACCGAAGTCTCTTTTTTGAAGTGGAAAAGGCCTTATTGGATTGGACCTGGTCAATGGCCCAATAACGAGGTCCCCTAAGTAGGTCCCATAAAATCAAGCTAAATTAGTTGCCGAGCCACTGCCTCAAAGCGCCGACATGGCTTCTATTTCGATTCTCTTCAACACTAAGGGATTACGCTAGAACAAAACGATTGTGCACCATTGAAAACAATGTTTGCCCAACTATCCCAGAAAGAATAAACAATCTGTTATTCATCGGACTAAGGTTGCTATTTTCCCCAAGATTCGTCAAAATATATTATCAAAACTTACAAATTGTTACGAAGTTATCTGCTAGGTCACTGACTCCAGAAGCCCCCTACGAACAATTACAGATGTTTTATACTATAATGCAAGTTTCTACCTTCATCCTACACAGCTAAGATGATTTGCCTCATAAAATGTGCTTTTTTTTTACAAAATACACTCGAAATTCGAGACAGTATCGCAACGAGAAATATCAGCATAAAAAGTAGGGACATTTTGGGACCCTTGTAATAAACGTCTCCCTAGTACTAAACTGTGACCTGTTGTGCTGTTAACAAAAATAATGCTGAAGAGGTTTGCTCCCTAATATTAAACTGTGACTGCTGTGCTCTTAACAAAAACAAGGCTGGCGAGATTTGCTCGTCATCATTTTTATTGTTAATAGCCGCGTGATGCAAGATAGAAAGTGAGATCAACGTGATGTAAGGCTACATTGCACTTTACATGAGAAGCAGGGAAAAAAGCGTACTTAGGATTACAGCAATGCTAAACCAGAACAAGTTTTCAGTATCACCAATGTATTCCATTCTGAACAAAGTTCTGTTGTAGAGTTCATGTCCATGACGTATACTCCAACCAATCCAAAAGTTTTGTTCACTAGCATGTAATTTATGATAAGTCTCAGTCATTGAGGAAAGCTGGCGTGCCCTGTTCCAGTAACTAAATGTCAGAGTTATGTATGTTTTTTTGAAAAATGTTTTAAGCTGAAAACCGAATGACCCCTACCTTTCCAAGTCTTGCTCGAACTCTCTCATGACAATTGGTAGCTCATCTTGCCATATTCTAAGCATAGAAATTGTCTTACAGACGCCAAGATCGGCAAGGCGTCTGACATTGGAGCCTTGGTCTCCCTGTAAACGACAACGTCATCAGTACATCTCGTGATTATATCAAGCATGTAACCATTCTTCTACCCACTTGTAGATAAACTCCAATCATGGGAACTCCAAATAGAAGCAGTTCGTTTACGGTGTTAATTCCTCCATGGCTGATAAGATACTGCAGGTTGGGGTGAGCTGTAAGATAATATGAGGACCAAAAAATCTTACTCTACGTTAATTACCTAACATTTCTTTCAATGGTGCCCAACGGATTAGCACTATGTTTTTAGGTATTGTCATATTCTTGGTCCATGTTAGCTGTTCAGGGTAAGAATTTGTTGCCCAAATGACTTTGAAAGGGGATTGCGAGAAGGCATAGATGAGTTTGCGAGCAATCTCATTTGACATGTACTGAGCCTAAAAGAATGCATGAGCAGAAGGGAAAGTGAATGGCTAATCTTATGTACCTGGGCAAGGGAGCCAAAGCTTACTAGAATAAACTTTTCGTTGACGAGGGAATGCCATTGAAGAATGGGATAGTTTGTAGCTATCTCCTTGAATCGTTGATTTACTGAGGTTCTGTTTAGTCCATTATAGAGTTCTGGACGTCGTATAGTATTTGATCTATGCCGTGTACGCCTGTGGCAACAGTAGACTTGCTGCTCAGATTGCAAAGACGAGTGGTTGAATCTTATAGCGTTATGGCTGCGCTTCGCTTCGTCACACATTGAAATGTTTGGTTGTTCCGAAATGTCTGGGATCACAGTGACAAAGTCGCCAGGTTTCCTGAAGTAGTTATTTTAAACTACAGCTTGTTCCGAAATGCAGGATAAAATCGTTTCAAAACTAACAACAAGATATTGCTTGCAAAGTGCTTCACGCGATTGTTGATCGGTCGAACGACATCGAATAAGAATTCCGATCTCCCAGCGTAAATTATCCTTTTTGCTTCAGCTGCAAATAAATCAACCTAAATGAAGGATGTATGGTTTTGTTGCACTCGATACAGGTTAGTAACCTTAGGGAGATTTTTTCTTGTGAAACTGTCATCATTCCAGGACTGCTGCATATATCGAGCAATGATGATATTCCAGTGAAACAAGAGATTGATAATCCTTTGATAAAATGTCATTCCCAAACCACTGTAGGGAGTTGCTGGAAAAGTTAGAAAATTGAATTTTGATGTTTCTTTCAATCAGACGGCTAGTTTATTCTTATCTATATATATATATAAAACTCAAAATTGTGAGTTTGGAGGCTAGTGCGCTATAGAAACGCGCACCGCTCAACCGATTCCGCTGAAACTTTGCACACACACGTTTTCGACCCCTGCGCAGATGATAGGCTACTTTTTGCGGCGATTCGTTGGGTCCTTCTATGGATTTATTAATTTGTTTACGCCTTTCTAAGGAACTAAAGGTTTATCATGTTGAATCAAGCATTTTCCCATAATCGTGAAAGGAGGGCGGTGAAGGCGGTCATTTTCACCACAGGATCACGAGGATGCGGTTTGAAGCGGATGTCCCAGGGTAAGGCATCCATAATATATGGGGGGGGGGCTTGCAGTGCAGGTGAACGGAACAAGGCCCGGGCTGGACCGGGGGAAGCCAACTAGTTACTTTATATTACTTGAGAATTAATGGATGCAAAGACTCCTCAGGGCTTTTATTTTGGAGCTAACACATAGTTGAGCACCTTTCTCATGTTCGCATAATGATGACTTTGAAACTCACAAAGCTATGCTGAAGATCACAAATGAATCGTAAACAACTGTTCATTTTTGAATCATCTCCATGTAAGATCGGTAAATTTGAGAAAAAAAACTTCTTCGCAAAGGAACGCATCTGGCTTGAAAATCGTCATAGGGATAATAGTCTCTTAAGCTATAGTTCCGTGCAAAAATCGTTTCAATTTTTTAGGGTACCACCTTGCCAAATTGACTATCTACGCGATCACCACTTTTTGGCGCTGTTTTCCCACAAAAAACAAACTTTTCAAGTACTTTTTGGGCTAGAATTTATGGGGCGCATATTTCCTTATCAGGCAGACCATGACTTTGCAAAAAGTCGAATCAGCCACTTAGTTTTGCGCGCCAAAAGCCGCGTGGAGCCGTTTGACGCTCAGATTTCGAAGGACCCACTTATCGAACCGGCTCGTCCTTGTGCTTGATGTACCTACATGCTGGTATGGTATGTTATGCAAAAAGGTAGCTCGATAGCTTGGCTACGGCTCCCTCTATGAAATTCATGACAGATAGACATACACACACGCACAAAGAGGCAGACGCTTAGCACTTTATTATAAGTCATGATTCTCCGAAACCGTAGACGCCATACTAGACGACATTTAATGAAGTAGATGAAGTGGGTAAGTATGGCTGGGTGCCTAGATTTAAGTACTGACAGTGTAAGGGCAGTAGCCTTGTGCAGTGCATGCGCGACGACATCATGCAAGCTTATTTCATAGCTGAAAATCGCCATTAAGGTTTTTATTGCTTTGCTTGTATGTTCCCCAATCTTTTATTAATAGGTAAGAATTATGACTGTTTTTGTGAACTCATTATAGCGATGAGCTCAGCCCGCATGTTGTGGTGTGAACCACTCGGAACTGTCCGTTTCGTAGATCTATTATATCAAGATAAGGCAGGTACTGGGGTGTAGGGCTTTTCGCACTACCGTAATGCTTTCCGCGCAGTACTACCGTCGCGCGCGACACACCCTGCGGCGGCTTTTGCCTAGGAAAGAGTTGCGGCGTGTGTGACGTGTTAAGACAAGTCAAAATCAGGGTAGCGATAGGTACCGCCCGTGCGGAAAGACCGTCTTCCCAGGTACTGACTTGAAGGCTACTGTTGAGATTAACTATTAAGGTTGAAGTTCGTAGTGTTAAGTGAGTACGGGTTCGCTTCATTCATTCAAATAAAAGCAAATTAAACAAAATTACCTGTTTTGGGAATGGCACTAGGATTAGCCGGTATATTCAAGGAGGTGATGTAACCATCTGCAATAGGCCAATTCGAATATTGTATTGTGGGAGCGTCCAGAAGAGAAACGGCCGATCCCAAACACTCCTAGAATGGTGCACTGCCGTAATTTCTTAATCTATCTACTACTTATCCTTGAAGTTTTAGCCAGTTCATAGACACTGATTCATTGTATGTCTGCATAAAAGTATTTTACAGAATGCTTTTGTTGTGCACATGCTGCTAAAGCTTATGAACATGGTTTAGAGCTTACAAAACAATCCATTTTGTTTGTTTCTAAAAACCCAACAACTTTTATCTACAAACACATAAAGGTAGCAAGCTTCTCAGTAAGGTCATTTGATCTGGGATCATGACAATCTATATATAAATAAAACTCAATCTCTGTAAATTTGTTCGTATGTAAGTATGTGGCTTATAGACTCCTTTGTTTGTGAACCGATGAGGCTGAAATTTGCTCCCCTATAAATAAGGCCAGGCGCAGAAGATAGGCTACTTTTTGCGACGATTCACTGGTCCTTCTATCGATTTATTGATTTGTTTATTAACATCTAGGAAAATGAAAGCTGTATCATTCATTTTTCCAAGTTAAGTAGTAGGGGGCGGTAGAAATCATTTACATTTTGCGGTAAGGAGGATGTGGTGTCACGAAGCGAGCCGGTCAAGAAGGACCAATTCACCACGGATAATGCACGTGTGCTGGAACTGACTTGGAGCTGAAGCAGGAGAGGAATAGAAAATATGATCTGGAGGAAGTGGAGGAATAGATGCAAACATCTTGAAGCAGACGGGCCACTGTGGATCCTTGGCCCGGACGGGACCGGGGACCGCAGCTAGTTAAAGATGCCTACACTTTTCCTTAAGACATTTTATACAAAGCAGTACAGGCATGCCAAGTAAGTGAATGCTAAGTGCTATGAGCATCGTTGAAGGCAATCCTCGGCAAATACTCGACGTAGAATTTTCTTGCTTAGCTGGAGTAATCGAACACGGTGATTCCAAAATTTTGCCTTATAGTGCACGAAAATGGTGAGAACCAGCATTTTCCAAGACCTTTCCTTCTGTATTTGGACGCTGGAAGTTTCGTCATGGTCGGAGACGCAGAGTAGTTGCGGAACCCCTATGGTTATAGCTTCGCGCACATCGGCTCCGACGCGTGAAGAAGCTCGAGCCCGTCCAAGCGCGTATAAGAATGGCTTGCGCGCACGGGTTTGCGAGCAGTATTCTTGGCAGGGGCAGCATGCTACGCGCTCGGACTTGCTCGATTTTCATATTTAAGGCGCAAGCAAGCTACCATATCAAAATTCCAAGATGTTCGGTTTTGCCGAACCACTGTCTTTAGGCACACCTGATCGTGCGTTTGAATTGCTTAGTGCCATGTACAACCTATTCGCGCCGTTCACAACACAAGGTTTCTTCTTTAGATTCCCTCAAAAAGATTCACCACCATCAGGGAGTCTTCAGACCGCGCTGGTTGCCGCCATTGCAGCCGATAGCCGCTTTCGCGTCGGTTGTCGCCTTTGCCGCCGAAGCGCAGTGGATCAGATCTTGTCCGCGCTGTCCGCGGGGCACATAGCGGGGGCTTATTTACACTAGTGGTATTCACAGGGATTTTGTTTTTTCTTGCTATTCTTTTGTTCTAATTTCTTCTATGTATTGGTAACAGTTCTGTTGCTAATGTGGTTTTGATCCGGCTTCTGTACCTTCGCTGTTCTTCGATGCTGAGCGATTGGATAGTTGTCCGAAGGAGATTTCCTTCTCCCACTAAGGTATTCGTTTATGCTAAAAAGCAAATGATGTTAAATGGAGTTTCTAACTAGTCATTTCTAGTTCACTCCTTCTGCTAACTGGCCGGTTTCGTTAAAAACGAGGTTTTTGAAACTTTACTGTACTACCGTCTAGATTTCATTCTGACCATATCGCTATGCTGGGTGAGCAATATCGTTTCGAAACGATGTTTTTCCTACTTTCTTTATTTCATATAATCGTGATGATGGCGCGAATATCGTCATGATTTTATAAATGACCTTTTTCTAAAGCTCTTTTACTATGTTGTAGGAGCGATGTCGCTGTGGATGTACTTGTCTTTGGTTCCACTTTATTATGTTGAATGAACGATTTATTCCAAAAGCAAAGTCATTTTGGTGTCTTTTTCGTCTTGGGGCTCGTCCATTGTACACTCAGCAAAGAGAACAGCCAATTCACGAAAACTAGATGATAGAATCCGTTTTGCAAAGGTGATAGAATCAAAGAGTTAAAAACCTTAAGTGCACAGAAGAGATTTTGGCCTGTAGAATATCCTTCATACAGCATAGTGTAGTAGCTTTTTTTCAAAAAGAGTACAAAAGTTTTTTTCACTACTGCGAATATGTCCGCACTACGTACCCTACGAAGGAAGTCTGACCCAATGCGTTCCGGCTGTAAAAGCGGAACTTGCGCGAATGCGACTAACCGCTGCATTAGTGGCAACCGGCGCGGTCTGGAGGCTCCCTTACACTTGCTTTAATTTTCATGTGTTGTGCAACTGACTGAATCTTGTTTACTTGGAAAGATTCTGAAAGAAAGATCTCCTTCAATTTTGTAGTCAAAACACCGAGAAAAAGCCTTTTGTGTACATCTTTGGGGGTGGTAATGCAACATAGCCAGTTCGTAAGGATATAAGCCCTTTAGTGTAGTTATATTTATCTCTGATTGGTTTTCTATTTCATCATTTTGTATAAAGTCAGGTTGGCGCGAAAGTTCTTGCGTAATTCAAACAAAATTCAATAACTTTTCAATAACTCTTCGAAGGGTAAGTTAAATTGATAGCTCAGTATCTTAAAAATAGAGGAAGGAGGTTTGCGCTTCATGATAAATGTTTAAGCCAAACATTCTATAAGTTAGTCACCGAGAACGAAGCTTTTGAATATGGCGATTCAAATTTTGCAGATTTGAGTTGATGCTAGAAAGTCACGGGGGCCGCTAATTGGTTCAAGAAAATCTGTAAAAACTCTCTACACCAATAGTTCATATGTTACTTTGGCAGTTCAACTTCGTTCAGAAATGTGAAAAATTTTTTTTTGAAAAATGTCTTACAAGAAGAATCCCCGTATAGCTGTAGTTTTTTTTCACACATTTTCACAATTTGGATAAAAAAACACGTTTTTTATTTATTTTTTTATTTATTTATGAGTACACTTAAGGTGTGCCGTAGAGAAGACAAAAACTTTAAGAAATAAAATAAAGAAAGCAGCCAAACCTCAGACTTAGTAGACAGAGAAGATTACGGAGATACACTGAAAGTAAGACGAAGCCCAGTCCCACACTAACAAGCCAATCGTACAGACGAAGCAAGAAACATAATGGCCGAAAGAATTCTAGAGAATCTAGAATTTTGGATTGGAAATTTGGAGCGTAAAACAGTGTTATTGCTGGAACAGGTACTGTGATAAGGAAATTTTTCCTGTAAAACGCATCTTTCAAGAATTTTTTTGTTTTAGCATTTCCAAACGAGATTACAGCCTGCCAAAGTAACATGTGGACTTTGGTGTTAGGGAATTTTCACAAATTTTTTTGGGCTAGCTAGCAGCCCTCCGCGATTTTCTAGCATTAACCGCACAATTTGAATCGCTATTTTTGGAAGCTTCGTTCTCGGTGATTAACTTACAAAACTTACATAATGTTTAGCTTAAATATTTATTATGAAGCGCCAACCTTCTATTTTTAAGATACTGAAGAAAAATTCAAAAATTGAAGGTGTGCGAGTGCATGAGAGCTACTTTGATGTTTTCAAAGAAAAAAATATGATGGATTGTGAAGGTGTGGGTGGTGGTTGTGTTAAGGTCTCAGTTGGCCTCCTAACAATTCGACAAAGGCGGTGGTGTAATGTGTGTAGTATCTGAGCTGATTTGCTCTGAAACTTGTAAACTCTTGAAGCGTTTTTCACAAATTAAAGAAAAGGTGATTTTGTTGGATTGTGGTTGTTTGATTTGAATATAGGCAAGACCAAATTCAATTATATTAGGCATTCCGAAAGTAATTTCGCTTTTTTCAAACGGGCGCCACATTTGACAGAACAAAGGTTTCTGAAAGATCTTGGATGCATTCGATGCATAATTTCATTCTCTTTCTAATGGTTATGAAAGTGTTGCAAAACATTCAATGAGCTTTCAGAAAATAACCAAAATTTGCGACCCATGCTTTTTGAGATGGTCAAGTTTCACGTTTTTTTAAAACTTTCATATCAATCCTCAGAAGGAGTTCAAGTAACGATTTGATAGAGTAAACCTTATAAAATAAAGCACTTCTTTTTTCTCCTTCTCTTTGCTCGCTGTAATTTTTTAAAAGATTTTTTAACAAAACCATCGGATTTTGGCAGGCTCACATCGGCCACAATCGCATCAAACATCGTAATTATTCGGAATTTGAGACTACCAAGATGGTATTATGAGTTAGCATTGATTTTACAAAGCAAATGAGGATTTACGGGTTCGAAATATCAAGTTTCGAGTTTTTCGGGTACAACCTGGGGCTCGCTAAAAAAATGAGTTATGATGATTTTATCCCCGGAAACTAAACGAATCGGAAACAAAAAACACCCGTTAGAAAGAGGAGAAATTGCTGCATTGAATAGTGCACGAGCTGCTCTTCTTTTGATGTTCTACGAGGATTTAGCTGCCCAAGTATGGAAATCGGTAGCATCAGTTAAAATTCTGTTAAAAATGTATGACAAGATGTGGAAAGGAGAAAAAACAATACTGTATTCTATAAGGTTCACCCTATCGAATCGTTATTTGAACTCCTTCTGAGGAATGATATGAAAGTTTTAAAAAATCGTGAAACTTGACCATCTCAAAAAGCATGGGTCGCAAATTTTGGTTACTTCTGAAAGCTCATTGACTGTTTTGCAACACTTTTATAACCGTTAGAAAGAGAATGAAATTATGCATCGAATGCATCCAAGACCTCTCAAAAACCTTTGTTCTATCAAATGTGGCGCCCGTTTGAAAAAAGCGAAATTACTTTCGGAATGACCTAATATATACCTGCAGCAGGCTGTCGAAAACAATCAAGTCAGTCTTCCTCTCGTTCAGATACTGAAGAAACCGCCGATCTTCCAAAAACCTTTCACAAGATTCTTGATCTCGTATAAGAATTCTGAAACAAAATTACATTGTCATAAAAGAATTCTATGTTTCAATGTGTTCGCGATAGTTAATACTTTGTAACACTGCGTGGTCCTCGTAGATCCCAAGGTCGGGCAAAATCGGTTGGTTGGTACATCTCCCACAGCAAGGCACCTCCACTTCGTACTATTTCAATCCCTAAAAATACGCCATCTTGTCTTGGAATTCCTTTTTTTGCATTACATGTGGCATGCTTAAGTATCGTAACGTCATTTGAACGTATTCCTTTATTTTTCATTATTATAACAGATTTTTCTGGGAAAAGCTAATCTGGTTTTCTTGTAAGGTTCAAACATGGTGTATTTGCCAAACATTCCTCCATGCGATCAAATAAAGTTAATCATCGTTTATTGCGCGGACTGGTTCTTGTTGCCATGTTATTCATAATGATAAATGGCGAAAATGAAGATTTGAACGACAATGTTTACCTTCTTCGTCATGTCCCCAGTAACTGATTCTCGTCCACTCTGAAGGCAATTTAATCTCGCCAGAGCCAAAATCGTAGAGATACGTTTGGATCCATGTTATGTTGGTTCCGTGAGGCATCCCCATCCCAACATCTTTCATCATCACATCGTGACTGGGCACTCCATTTAAAGGTATTAATGTGACATCGAGAGCCACTAGTGGACGAATTGAAGTGAGAAGTAAAAAGAACAACATGCGTAACAGCGATTAGTGATAGGGGGTCGACACAGCTGGTTTAATGTTGAGAAAAGTGCAAGGAGCAGTTCAGAAGGAACAAGTCGGGTTGGGTGGCGCCCTAAATGCAGAGGGCAATGTTTGGACAGAAACGATGTGAATTTAACATGATGATAGATAGCTTTTTACTTCATCAAATTCATATTTTGATCTGCAAGTGCAATGTCTGTCGGAGGCATGGAATGATGGTAATGAAGATAAGCCAGTCTTAATTTTGTTCGACACCTTTCGGCACCGATCATCTAGGCTTGCAAACTGATCAAATCAAAGATAATATTTTCTGTTTTGTATAAAATGTCAGAAAAAATAATGATAGTAATGTGAGCGTGAATGAATCCAAAGTGGAAACAATGGATGCAAAACTTGGATTTCATTTTAATCATTTTAGTAACGACATAATCAGCTCTGTATAATATCCAAAAATGTAACAGTTCTGGATAGGTTCACTCAAGGAACGAGAGATTTTTCGCTCGATCCAAAGACATAAATACCACGAATAATTTTACGTCCTGCAGACAGTTTTATTTTACAAACGATCTAGTCTGCAAGTAGAAACTGGTTTCAAGTTTGAGTACTTTGATAATCATTTCCAAACGAGTACAATAGGTCCAGCGGCAACTATCCACTTCTATGATCACTTGAGTATGTTGAGTTAAGCTTAGGTCCTCATCTCATGAAAATATTCATCTTTATCCATGTAGGTGTATATGCTTTGATTAGAAAATTTCCTCTTTTTGAGGCAGAATACAAATAAGTATTAAATAAAGGAATAACACAAACTGCATCATGCTGCATCATCACAGAGACTTAAGACGTGATGTGTCAACTTGCGATATACTAGTGATATAATGACAGCCGGCAAAATGGTTTGCGGAATGAAGCTGAGCTCTAACTTAGGTTGCGACCTCGTACGTCACGTCCATGGAGGTTACTATTGCCCCTTGTATTATGCACTTATGTATTTTATGGCGCTTATGATGCCACGTTCTGTTTTGAAGATGGTTATGATGTGGATGAAGACGAGGCACTATTTTTATGCTAGCTTGAACCCATCCCAAAGTTCTAGAGCTTTTTAGGAGAAGGAATGTGCCATTATCTGGTTTCATTCACTGCCTGTAAAACATGGTTGTGTTGCAGCCTTGCTAAGGTAGTTAAGTACCAGTGGTGACTTTCAAACTTCTAAAGTAATCATTTAAGGCAGGAAGCAAGAAAAAGAGAAAGTGGACGATGCTCAAGTCAAATTTAGACAGACATTTTCTTGTTAATGTGACATTATCATTGATTAAAACTTTGGCGGTGAACTACGAACTTATGTGTCGCTCACTTGGAAGCATAGCAAACAATTAAGAAGCGACTGCAGACAAGAAACAAAGAGATTTTGAGTCTGATGATTTTCACACGGTATGGCTGCCTACGTTAACAAAGAAAAAATAAGAAAAGAAGAACGTTTAGCGAAATTACCTGTTCATCTCATCACTATGAAATCGATGTCTTAGCAGGTTTGGAATCCAGAGAGAAGGGCGTGCACACGTCGTAGTAAACAGCAGAAGGTTGTCCAACACTTCTCCAAAAGTGGAAATCTTATGAGACTTGATAGATGCTCACCTTATCTTCCTATTTCTTGTTCTGGAAAAACTTCAGTAAGTGCTGGTATATATCTTCGAAATGGTACTTTATCTTTTCTCTGGTCTATAATTCCTTCCTATACATGAAACAGACTATGGTTTGTTCACTACATTTCGCGAAGCGTAGTAAACAAGGAAGCAAAAACTAGATACGTCAACAACAGACTTGAAGATTTTATGTTTCGATCAGCTACATCAATTTTTCATAGCTGACTCATACGGTACAATCATTATGGGTAAGTGTCTCGCAGCACCGATCATCAATGATTAATGAAACTAAACCTATTGACTGCAGTAGAGTAAATTCGTCGGTAAAAAGAGTGCCCAGCGGTCGCGAGATTTCTTTGTGCTTGGACATATACTCAGATAATCGCCGGAGGCAGGCGGACCGCAAACTCGCGCTTTTCTGCAGGCGGTCAGCACTACCTCAGACAATCGCTGGGGGCAGGCGGGCACCGGAAAAATAGATTGCCGATTTCTCGCACCCCGCTCGCGGATTTCTTGGAAAGCAATCAGAACTTTTCGGAAGACCGCTTGCTGAGTCAGCGGATTTTTGAGAGACCGCCTGTTGAATTTTTTTCGCTCTTATTTTTTGCAGATATATTGCTGAATCTCTGAGAAATCGAGAACTCAGCAAGCGGTCTTCCGAAAAGTCCTGATTAATTTCCAAAAAATCCGCGAGCGGGGTGCGAGAGATCAGCAATCTATTTTTCCGATGCCCGCTTGCCCCCGGCTATTGTCTGAGACTTTGGGGCGTGGCCAAACCTTCAGCCGGGGGTATTCCTTTACTGTTGCATGTTCTGCCAGCGGTCAGCAATACAGAATTTTCTGCGGGCGCTCGTCAAAATTTCGTTCAACAAGCGCTGGGCACAATTTTAACGACGCTCGGACTCTTTTTACGCAGTTTCGGGCGTGCAAAAGTAAGACTCTATATGGCAGAGTTGTCATCGATGGTTTGATTACCTGAGTTTGGGGTACTCTCTCTCAGCGAAAGGTACCTACGAGCTGTGCGGTCCTACACAAAGGACCGTGCGGCCCTCAATAAATTTGCATATTCTCGCGGAAGGCCTGCGAGAATGCGGCTACTGCGCCGCAACTAATCTATGGAAAAGCCGCAGTTGTTCTCCGAGCCTTCGTCTGAAGTTTTGCCGGAATTCTTCCAAATATCTGCAAGCGGATCGCAAAAATTCGCGGGCTATTTTTCAGGTGCCCGCTTGCCCATAAATCGCATGGCCGTCTGCCTCCAGTGATTATCTGAGTGGTTAACATCGACGTACGCATGAAACGCAGAGATTCTTCGCACCCAAATTTTACCGCAAATCTCGGCACCGCAAGGGCGCTATATATTGACAGACTGTGGGTATCATCTCTGCCAAGTAAAAAACTCAAGAACGGTGTGCACACATCGTCTAGACAAACCTGAGCTTGTTATCCTCTGTTTCCAAGTAATAAACAATCTTGGATGAAATAGACCACGAGTATTAACTTATCAATCGAAAGATCAAATTTGTCATAGATGTGCGCAAAGTGTAACTCAAGTTTTCTAGTCTCATCGTCGGAATAAAAATTGCACGCATTGATTTCGCAGTGCATGCTAGATTGGTCTCATTCTTTGTTCAGAAATTGTCTATGACACTTGAAATAACTACACAATTTTGTAAGGGAATTTTATTTGCAACTGTTCAAGGTGCTTGTGTCTGGTTTGTGTCTGAGGAGCATGTGTGACGCAAATCAAAAAAGCTGTAAAACTGCAAAGTTCATGAAGACAGAAAGAATAGTGGGTGTAGGTTATTTGATAGGGCACAGACGATGGCAGATATGAACAAAGCTAACCTTTGTCCATTTCTTTTAAGATTTCCATTCTAATTTCGCGTTGTTGCCTTGCCCAATGCTCACGACCGTATAAATAAATAAATTACAAGGAGTGACAAAATATCAAAGCGTTGTTATCGAAGGTTGAGGGCCATATGTCAAGGGATGTGGGTGGTCCCGCGCGGACTTCTTGAGATAACACATCTCTATGCTCAAGGATGCGAATTTTTTGCAGACAACCGCCTCCTTTCGGTCGTTTGGCGACATATAGGCCCGTAGTAAACCCCCATCAGGGCATCTCTCTTGAACCGGACCGGAGTTGATCTCATCGCGCCTCAGCACATTGCCAGGGGAGCGATTGATTTGGAGCAGATCACTGACTGGACATTCGCGTTTTCAAAATTGGAACGTTTTTGCCATTTGTGCATTGATAGTCAAGTGGATAAGGCTAATGCATTTCAAGCGGGAGTGCCGTGGTACGGGTGCGGCTAGCGACACCGTTTTTGCTACTTGGCCTGGCGATCTTTGACAGCGGCCGCTGTCAAAAGATGATAGCCGCTATCAGAGATTTCGCCTGGCAAATAACAAGATAAAACAATTACACAGTATTTTGGCAATCATACGAGGAAAAGATACATTTAACGAAAAATGAATAGAAAGGTAAATTTATCTTCTTGTTATCTGAAGTGATTCTTTGAGAAAAACGAGCAACAACTGCAAGAAAAATGCAAAAAAACCTTTTTTTCCATTTCGCCGCGCAATCAGCTGTTCATCGATCCTCACTTACGTGGGCGCCCGAAATTGTGCAGTTTTGGAAATTTGCACCGCAAAAGAACGTCGGCTGCGATGTTTCGTAAGTTACTAGGGAGCAACTTACGGAGGTTTTCTCTGTGCTCTCCTCTTTAGCACAGTATTCACCTAATGTCGTCGCCTGGCTCAACTCCGATGACTCGGTCGGGAGCTGATCTCCCTACCGGGCTTCATCTGAAGCTAACCTGTAGGGTGACCTTGCATACTTACACTAAACGCGGACAGTCCTCATCTCACCCGACAAAGCCTCATATGAGGGCCTCAGGGGAGATCATCTCCCGTGACCGAGCTTTACTACGGGCCATAGCTTTACCGCTGTCGACATCCACGATATATAGTTCGCGATGAGTTAGTGAAAATGCTTTGAAAGCCTATCAGCACTGCTCATTTTTGTCGAGTGAGCGTTAATGTTGGGCTTTTGAAGCGCGTTTTCAGGACTTAGCACACGAGTTGGCATGTGGCTGGGCTGCGGTGCCCTTGAAGGGTCTACATGCAACGAGTATTTGCCGCTACTGAGCTTGTGGGCTTGCATAAATTTTGATCTAATCCACTCTTCGTGTGGATCTCATTTATCACGAGATGCATGCAAGCGATGTTGTCATTAGAGCATTTGGTGACTAAGGTAAACTATAAACTAGGCCCAGGCAAAAGACTATTGAGCTTTTGATGCCATATAGTGCAAATGATGAGCCGTTTGAAAGATAGAACCTGAATGTTTTGCTTTACCGGTTTCGACCAAGGCGATCACCCGGAAACTTCAATCGGATAAGTCGTATGACTATCTTAGTGGTGGCTGCACGAGGCAAGCAACTGTAAAGAGCTAAGACAATTTGAGATTCGAATCTGGGAAAATCTTCCTCAAGTAGGTTTGCGCGGTAGCAAACGACGTAGCGAAGCAGGCTTTACAACACAGCTCTCAAAGATTTGCTCGAAATTCGTTTCACAAAACTTCAAAGTCAAAACCTAAGAGGATCTGATTGCCTAAAAAACTAAGAAAGTATCATATTTCCTCAAAAACATTACTATAGCTTCCTACTTGCTCAAGCATATAATCTCCAAATTTGGCATTTACATAAACGTTTTCTTATTCAACACATTGACGACCAAGACCTTTCACAGACTACTCAACATTTTTATGAAAAATCACGCATAAACTCATCTACGGCATACCTACAGTAGCGTTGAGGACAAAAACAGTGAAGGTTATACATAGATCCAGCACAGAAGAAAACTCTTGAAGTGATTGTGGTAGCCAACATGGTAGCCATTTCAATGAAAATCAAGCCTTGACACACCATGTGTGTCACGCGGTCGTCAATGTGTTAATCCATGGCTATAAACAAAAGTTGAGCTGCTCCCACATAGGTAGTTCTATAGTTTAAAGCAAACCTTGAGCAAACATATAGGTGCTATCTTGTAAAGCTTCTCAGACAATCGGTGCCGTAGCTCCGGAGGACAGTCGAAATCTGACAGAGCTGCGGAGGACCCAATTGACCACTGAGAGCGGGGCGAGGGTGCGGTTCCTTCTTGTAGGTCACGGTGACGTCACAAGCAGGCGAGTGGGACCCCTCTCTGGGACGCGCAAATCTCTGCTCCGGAGGTACGCCAGATTTGGGAGAACCCCGGAGCAGAGATTTGCGCTCTGGAGGTCGCCAGATTTGGGACACCTCCGGGCACAAAATGGGAGGGCTCCGGAGCACAAAATGGGAGGTTTCCGAAGCACAAAATGGGAGGGCTCCGGAGCACGAGTGGCAAATCCCCGCAGGGGAAACCCCGCGGCTCTGCCATTTCTGCTCCGGAGGTATGCCGTCGACTGTCTGAGTTCCCATGCTTCGTGGAATGATGCTGCAAAATCTCTTCAGAGAGCAACGAGAATATAACGTGTTGTTAGAGTAAGTGAAAACGAAAATTTTTTGAAGACATTTCGATATTATCACGTTTTGAACCTGTGCATCACGCGCGTCAAAAAGCTTTTTTGGCTGCTTCGAGGCCAGTTTACACCTCTATGTAGTCTAATGTGTCTATATTTTTGAACAAAGAACTTGTGAATCTATGCCACTAGACTCGTTTGGCATATGCGATGGCAATTTTAACAAAGTTTGTGGAATAGGCGATAAGGCGATGTGAACGTCGCAATCTCGGTTTGCTTCTACTAAGCTATGATCAGCAGGTTATTCGAATCCTGATCACACCTATGGTACCCATTTAGCAGAAAGGCTCTTCTGTTAGCTAGCTCATTGTTAGTGCGAGATGTGTTAATCCGTGCTTCTATACTGCGGATATGATAAACATTTTCAACTGCATATTCGACCATCAAATGGTCAACTTTTATAATAACTTGCTAAGTCCGGTCTCCATTTTGATGATTGCTACTGTATTAATATATCGCCTTTAGATGGTCGAGAGCTTGCTCAGCGCGGGCGGGATTGGACCATGGTTCCCCGATTCCTTATAAGAGTATACACACAGACGCATATAGAACTCTCTTCAAGCTTTTAACTTCGCGAGTCGTTATTCGTAGCTATGAAAGTCTTGGAAGTTATCTTTATACACTCTTGAAAGATGTTCTGAGATCGAAAACCCGAAGTTGTAGTGACATCAACATAGAACCACTAGAAAAGACAAAAACAAAGTCGCCGTTAGTGCCATCCAAAAACTGTTCTCTGTGTCTCCAATGTATCGCATATTGAACAAATTTCTATCAAGGAGCTTTCGTCCGTGACGACCCGTCCAATCAATCCAAAAATGTTGCTGATCTTTGTGTAGTGTTCGATATGTCTCAAGCATAGATGATAGCTGTGCTGCTCTCTGCCAATGCCTAAACAATAGTAGTGAATGAATGTGAGATTGTGCTAGTAGTAATAAGAAAAAAATTATGATTGAATTGTCTCACTTGTTCAGGTTGTATTCAAAAGTTCTCATCGTTCGAACTAGTTCGCCCTTAGCTATTTGCGCTGTGGTGACCATAACTGCAGCGCCTAAGTCAGTTAATCGTCTGAGATTTGAGCCTTGGTCACCCTAAAATGAATAGAAGGTGTATTGGTCTCAGCGGCACTTTTCAGAAATCTATAAATGCAGGCGAATGTTTTTTGTCTTTATGTCTGGGTGTTACGTATGTTCCGAATAGAAAATTCCATTTCTAAGCCGATCCGGACAGCGTACACATATCCTTTAATTCATCAGTGATGCCAGCTGTTGGGTCAGACTCACGTCCGCACGTCCGCCTCGCCTGGATCTGCACCTATTTCGCGATCATGCTTTTCAGTGTTTGGAAATCCTTTTTCCCATGATCGTGATGGGAAAGTGATTAGAAAGCACGCTCACGAAAGAGGTGCGGAGCCCAAGCAGCCTCGCCCACAGCCGCCACTCCCAATAAATCAAAGGGTATACTTTGAACGGGAGTGTCACTATTTTCAGTATGGAACAATATCGATATTGATTTTTTGCAAGCTTTGCCCGAGGCTGGGAGGAGTCAGCATAAAGGTTAGTGAGCATGCTGATCACAAACACACTACTTTTCGCCGTCAACTACCTCCATCGAATTTAGCGATATTCTGCAAACTTTGAGCTTGTGCCGCCATTGTTGGCATCATTTTAAACACCGTATCTTTACTCTCATCGAAATACCGTGCAGGTTATGCATGCGCATGAACTGCATGTACAGATCGTCTGTCTCAATAGAGTTTTAATGCTTTCGTGCTCTACATAACGCACTACAGGAGGCATTATTTCGCCGCAGGTTAGTATAAAGCCAACGAATCGGGGTGATACATTGGATGCATTGGCCAGATAAGACGCTTGCCCTGCTCAAATAGCAGCACGACTATAACCCAATGAGGATCTCGCTCCTTTCCTCAAGTAACTAAGATCGTCCACTAAGGAACTTGCAGAACAACTGAGGAAGTACGCGTGCGACGTGGGACAAATATTATTCGAGATGGCAATCAAGAGTGGCAAGATCTATGCACTCGACATCTGGATTCACTAGCGAAGTGCAAAATGGAAGTCGATGACGTCATTAAAATGTTACAAGTGGAGCATGACATATAATGGAAAGGTAAGAGAAGGCTGCATCAGAAGCTACGAAAAAGATCATGAAGGGGGAATGGGGTTGGGAATGGAAAGAAGAAATGAGATTTTCGAAAACATTTTTGATGCTATAAGATTTCTATATCTCTTGCAAGAACTATGGCTATGCTATATGCTGTAGATACCAAGATTAGGGAGCGGTAGGAAGTTTCCCAACGCAAGGCATAAAAATTCAAACAGGCAAAGTTTGCTTAGAGGAAAGATGAGGACAACAACGACAGCGAATTTTCACTCTCAAAGCATTCTGCAAAGTCAATAATGAGAAATGCAGAGCTGGATGTATCACCCACAGGAATGAGCAACGATACAACAATGCACGGCAACGACAACGACGAAAAAGGTAAGGATGACGTTTAAAGGAATTCAAGTGAAGAAGACATCGATAGTACTTTACCAAATATTGCAAAGCATCCGACGATGGAAGTCATGATAGCGAGATCGCTGCAAGCCTACAAGTGCAACGATGTAACTAATGGTCTCCCAGTGAAGCAGCTTCACGGATGCAAGGACGACGACAAAGGAAACACTGGTGCGCAAAATCCTGCAGACTCTATCGCTGAAGAAGGGTTTCTCAAAAACCGCGTCATAATCGCATTTTACAGTTGCTTATCTCTCTATCGCTCCATCAATGTTGCATCGCCAATTCTGCTTTTTGCTGCTTCTCACCAACGATTACTATGGCAGCGACCACTACGTGATCCTGACAGATGGAAAACGCGATAAGGAAGAAGATCCTTATTTATCCGTTATTTTCTTTCCTGATTTCATCCTTATGCCCCGCCGGAATGTGCCGACAAATCGCACCTCTCTTTGCATATCTACCTACTGTTGCAAGAAGAGCGTAAAGGTCATGCATAAGCATGACCTGCTGTGATTACAAGTCTCTACTGCACAGATGATGTTGTACTTTACTCATTTTGATGCTCTAAATTCTTCCCGATGATCGAATGTGCCGCCAGTCGGCACCTTCCTACAACCGTATCTTTGCTCTCACCGAGATACCGCAAGGTCATGCCATAAGCATGACCTGCTGTGATATTCTGTTATGTTACTCCACCACGCCTAATCGTTGACATTCTACCGCAGCACCGCCATGTGCAGGCCACCTGTCTCAATATAGCTTTAATGCTTTCGTGTTCTACATATCGCACTCCAAGAGGCGCTATTCCGCCTCAGGGTAGAGCCAAGGACAACCGCTACAGCTGGGACGCTGAGAGTTGGTACAGGAGGGAGGCTAAGAGAGGATGCTTGATATGATGGCACAGGGGAGTAAATGAGCATGGTGACAACAGAAGTATTACTATGGAGAAATACTTTCTGCGTTTATCGATCTTACAGTTTTTTGCAAACTTCAAGCTACAGAGCAATTTGCTAGGGGGGGGGGGTGTATGAGGATGCTTTTAACAAATATAGTGCAGTAGGGACCTGGCATATAGCAGTGGGACAGGGACAGTCCAGAATAAGCACACGGTGATATCAGAGTCTATTGAGAAGGCCGGAGCCGAGTATGTCAGCTTGTTCATGAAATTATTCTGGGTAGAACAACCCAAGCATGGAGCTGCTCGCAAACCACAGAAAAAAGAAAAGCTGTAATACCTGGAGTGGCACTCCCACTACAGGAACTCCAAACAGCAGCAATTCATTGATTGTGTTGATTCCGCCATGACAGATCAGATACTGTAGATTTGGATGTGCTGCAAAGTTAGTGTAATAAGCAAAATTAGCCTAATATTCACGGCCTAAGATGTCTCAAACCTAGAATCTGCTTGATGGGTGCCCAAGGTGTCAATACAACATTTTCAGGTACGCTTACATTCCGTGTCCATAGAAGAGCATCAGTGGGCGAGTTTGTTTGCCAGACTATCTTGTATGGAGACTGAGCGAACGCATGGAAGATCTTGCTGACCACATACAAAGGCATGTGCTGGGCCTAAAAAAATTATGCGAGTAGAGTTGGAATACGGTAATCTGCTGAAAATTGAACCTGTGCCACACTTCCAAAGCTGACAAGAATAAACTTCTCCTTGGTCAGAGAAGGCCAATCTAGTTCAGGAAATTGCGCACAAATAGATGCGAATTTCATTTTTACAATATGCTGCCTCAATCCTTGGTATAGGTTTGCCCTCCTCATGAGTGAGGAAGACATGTTATCACTGGCGATAGGTTTGGAATCGGATGGATCCAAACACTCCGCCAGTATAAGGGGTGGGCGATCTGTATCGTTTAGAAGTTTGATGTTGTCTCGAGGATGCTGGTCGTCTTTGTACTGGGCGATGCGCTCGGAATCCGAGCTCATTTCAGGGATTACAGTAACAAAATCGCTCCGGTTCCTAAAACATAATCTTTTTTGTCAACTCTAATTTATTCTCACTAATTTTTTCCTGACACTGCGAAAGAAAATCGATGGTACTGTATCCAGAATCTGTGCCCATGCCCCGCGACTCATAGGCGTCGGTGCAACCGCTCCACAGTTCCACTGATTGCTGTTGTGACTAACGCCATAAATACTGTGTGGAGCGCTTGCCCGCGACTCATAGGCGTCGGTGCAACCGCTCTACAGACTTCACCAATTGCTGTTGTGACTAGCACCATAAATAAACATTGCTTACAGCTGATTACTCCCAAAATGCTTGATACGATTGTTTATCGGTCGAACAACATCGAAAAGAAATTCGGAACGACCAGCATAGATGATCCTTTCTGCTTCGGATTTAATCACATCAACCTGAAGAGAGGCGTTATTTTTGGATTTTTCGAATTTACACAGAAATATTCTTAGAATCAATGCAGAAAACACCTCGTAACCTCTTCTCGCAAACATTCTCCTTAACACATGTGATTGTATGGTTCTTGCAGCGATGATAACCCAATGAAATAGAAGATTACCGACACGTTGAGGAAATGCCATACCCAGACCACTGTAAGGGGATCCTAAATGAGTTTTTGAGCAGTTCACAGAGAATTTGCTGTAACTTGAGCTTCTAGTTCTTGTGTTAGAATTTTCTGCTTCCTCCTCCCTCCCCCCTTCCTCTCCCCTTCTTCTGCTGTCTCACGCTTTTTCCCTTGGACTCTTGGGTCAAGTCTGCTACCAAACCGAAAGAAGAGAAGGAAACTGCTGAAAAGTGTTTATTCGCATCCCATCCCTTAAGACGGAGATGGTTATTTGCTCTAGCAGTCAAGGGATGTACAATTCGCGAAAAATTACTAGTTCAAATTAGTTATTCTAAAACCTGTTTGCTAAAAAAAATGAAAATGTAATATGCAGACTACTTTTCCAAAAATTATTTCTAATATCGCAAGAAATTTTCTCTCATTACTGTATCATTTTTGTAGATTTTTTCAACTACTTCCGCGGTCCCAAAAGACTCATTCAAAGGAATTTCTTATCAAACCTTTCAGGAGCACGTGAACACAAGTGCGATTTTTTATGACCGCGTTTTGACCTTATGTCGCATGACCACCACCATAATTTTTGCGTGAATTTCGATGATCAGAAAAAGTTATTATGGATCACTCTTTAAATAATAGGGAACTTCTGGGGAATTTTTCGCATTTTTTGCAAGGATCAAAACTCTTAAGGCAACAAATGAAGTCGAACTCATTATATGGAGTTGAATTCTAAAGTCATGTAGCTAATGACTACTTGTAAAGAAGATCTGAAATCTTACTTATCGCTCTGAGAACAACTTCACACTTGCAAAATCACCAAGTCCACAGATTCTTATCAAAGTTAGATTTTCAATCATTTATGTTCAGAGACCACGGCGCTCACGTACGATCTTTTCACCTCAAAGAACGCGAAACAGCAGACAACAAAGGGCCTTTAAAGTTCAATGATCAATGGGATCGTCTCGTCGGGGCTCTTCGAAATCAGTCAAGGACAGCAACGACGTCACGGCTGAACTCCTTTAGTACCGGAGAAAACTCGTCCAGATTCATTCTAGTTGGTACATTCGTACTTTTAGTACTGATCTGCATTTGATTGATGGTGAAGAAGACAGTTAAGTTTGGGTTTGTCACTACAGGTACATTTATGACTTCTCGTGCTATACCCTCATTGTGGGGGGGGGGCATCGACGCAAAATTTGCCCTATTTGAACGACGGCAAACGCTCACTTTTAGAGATTAGCAGTCGGGCAAGCAGGTCTGATTATGCTGAAGTATGGCGAGCTGCGCGGACGAGGTGTAAGCTAGATGGTCGAACATTAATCCCCCATAGTCGGACCAGTGACAAAAGATCTTTCAATGACCTCCACTCCCCCCCCCCCCCCCCCTTGACTTGCGATTTTGCAGAAATTCCAAGAAATCCTTTGCGACTGACCTGTTTTGGGAACAGCACTAGGGTTAGCTGGTATATTCAAGGATGTAATGTAACCATCGGCAATGGGCCAGTTTGAAAATTGTACCACAGAAGAATTCAATAAATAAGCTAAGCCGCCCATACATTCCTGAAAAAGACATCAAATAAATAATCCAGGCAAAAAAAATTTCTACCTGCAAAAAATGATCCAACAAAACAATATCTGCCCTTCGCGCCCGCATATACTGTAGGAAACGTGGATCCTCCAGCATTTTCTCACAAAAAGTCTGATGTCTCTCGAGCATTCTACAATAACCGGTAATACAAGCACTTTCGGCCACCTTTTATCTTTTAGGGACCAACTTGAAGAAGAGGAAGCTTCCTCGAAGATCCCACGGTCGATCAAAGTCTGTGGGAACATTTTGTTCCCATAAAAGACTACCAGCTGTCCGCATCACCTTCAATCCTGTAATTACAAAAAAATTCTAAATCTCACGAAGTCCAGGGTTAGTAATGTTCCACAAATTATGTTATGGGGTATAATGGGATCTAGAGGGTTTCAATCCTGACTGAGGAATTCCAAGGAGGACCTATAGGTTAGCTCGCCTTAAGGGCTGGGCATACTTCACGCGATTTCGGTCGCGACGGGAATTGGTAGTTTGCTAGAAGTCCTCAGAATCAACATTAGCAAACTGCACATGCATAGTACGTATATACCTGGGTTGATAAAATGCCCTATCTTCTGTACATTTTAAATGTGCCTACAGTGAGTTATGGAGAGCTGGAATACTGCCAAATCGCCTCGCGACTGAAATCGCGTGGAGTATGTCCGGCCCTTAAAGGGAAGGAATGAAACGGAGATTTACAATAGAATTGCCTTTTTTTTATTTATGTTATCTATTTGTATATGGGAAGAGAGAAGAGTAGTCTGAGGGATTTTAGATTTTTTCTTTAACTGCTGATTTTTTTCTAGCGTAAATGTCATTTTTTACCCATAATTACTATTCTTTACTATCTCAGTGTAGCATATAGGGAATCGTACCCAACGCATGACCTCGTGCTCCCGATTGTTACACTTTCTCCCCGCCGCAGACTTGTGAAGATTGCGGTTTGTGACTTCAAACGCTTTGTGACGATATGTTTTCGATACGCTCTGCGATGAAAATATCGATGCTAGCGAAATAGGCAATCACCGGTATCATGCAGTCAATGCATTAGCTTGTAAACAATACAGTTCACTGTTCGAATAGTCATATAACGTGGCCATAACACTTTGTATGAATGGCATCGCAAATAATTCAAATTTTATTGCAGATAATTCAAATTTTATTGCAAAAATTCCAAAACTTGGAGAAAGAAGCCCTAAAAGTTTTTCCCGGCAGTAAACAGCAGAAAAAACTCTTCAATTATTTTTCAAACAGCCATCAACAACTTAATGAAGGGCATATAAGAGCAGTATCTACAGTAATTTAAATAAAAATTATTTACATATTTTTACAAACAATAACAATGGAAACATGGACAAGATTCCAATTTTTTCTACATTAGTGAACCAGTAATTAGAGGTGCTAGATTTGCATCCGCGCGCTTCGGGACCGCACCGAGGTTTCCCTCTGTCGGATGTTTTTTTGATTGGCGTTGCGATTCTTTATATATTGGATTTTTCCCCTTCGTGGTGGTCTCATAATCCATTTTCTGATTTGCTTTGGGGATTAAAAAAATAATGAAGAATCAAAAAAAACTTAGCGGTTACCAAAATGACAAACATAACCATTTTTTTCGCAGCGAAAAAAGGCGATGTTTTATTGACACAGGGTAAGGTGTATACAAATATTCCGGAGAACAAAAAAAAATTTCAGAGAATTATTTTTTTAGTTAGGGAAAAAATGACAGCTATCAGTACTTTTAGTGCGCCCTTTCTAGCCACAGTTGTTTTTGATCAAAACGGGGACTGGCTATTACTCGATAATACTAATCTAGAAGGGATATTTAAAAAATATATATCATCAAGCTTAACGAACGTCTGACTCAAAATATCAATCTCAAACTATGTTCTCTTCTTCCTCGTAAGGGTCTTTTTTCCAATTCGAGATCATCATGGAGATATCATATTAATTTTCAAATAAAGTGATCAAAAGGTAAACGCGTTTAGCGGACCTCCACGAAGATCCAATTTGATAATTCTCAATCTGGGACTGGTTTGACTTTCAGAATGTGTCCTATGAGCGATGACAGGCAACATTTTGCATTTTAGAAAATTATTTTTGTTCTGTAAGTCATACTTTGGACAGTTCCAGTCACATATTGAAAGATAGCTGCACTGATAGCAGCAACATAGAACAAATTCTACTTTATTGAAGTGTGGCCTACATAAAATCAAAGGAGTCAAGGGATGGTTAGGGAGAGAGAAATTCAGAGCTGAGCACTTCTCTGAAAGGATAAACTCAGTATTTACAAATGTAATAAATTTTTTGTCACTATGCTTGCTTAAAGCGTGATTTCCTTTTGCGCTAATTTCCATAATTTTAGAAAGATTCTGTCTTCAAAATTCAGCCAACAGCATTTATTGCATATTAGAACCTTCAATTTCAATTTACCCATAGTCTCTTTGTCAAGCAAAATGTAAGAAGAGCATTTCATGAGGATCTGTGTGACTACAGGCATCTAACAGCTTGTGCTTTATGGTGGAATTAGTGGATTACGAAAAAAGGGAGTTGACCAAAATCGAAGTTTGAAAATTCATCTGAACCTGAGAGATGGAACTGACTTTTACACTCCTCCCTTTTTAGGAATGGCAGGCTTAGAAATCATGGGGATCCAAGTTGATTTCATAACTGTAAGAATTGATCTTTGGCTTGGAATTTGTTTTTTGAAAAAGAGAGAGCTAGTACAATTAGAAATCATGGCGTTTATATAAATTTCAATTGTCCTTTGAAACTATTGAGCTTTGCTAAGTCCAAAATTTGCTATAAAACATCATGTGTTGCTGATAGGTATCTGTTTAAGAACAATTTGAAAATTGTAGCCACGCATCTGCCCGTTTTCGCAAATTTCCAAAAATTTTGACCACAAAAGGGTTCATTTTTATGCATAAAATCCTACCTTCTTCATCATGTCCCCAAATGCTAATTCGTGTCCACTGCTCGGGCAATCGCATCTCTCCAAATCCAAAATCATAAAGAAACGTTTGTATCCACGTTATATTCGTTCCTTGTGGCATACTTTGCCCTACATCCTTCATCATAACATCATGGCTATAACAGCCCGTAGATGGAATTAGCGCTACTTCGAGCGCTAACAGAGGTACGGTAGCATAGTAGAGGTAGAGTAATAGTGAGAATAGCATGATCGCTGGGTTGAACTAGCTAGATATACGGGAGAGTGGCGAAAAAGCGCGAAAGTGAGATGTGGCAAGGGCAGCCGAAGGGCGCGACGGCAACCGCACACCTGTAGACGCGCCCAGTGTTGGTGGTGGCGACCAACGGGAGCGATAAGTGGGCAATTGAATTAGCATTTGTTAGGGGGGGGGGGGGAGGGAGAAGGGGGTAAGCGACAATACTCTCAATCCTGTTATACTACTTTGCAGTGTTTGTTCATACGCCAACAACTCAGAAGCCAAGTATTAGATTGTTGCACAAGTTTTGTGAGACTTTCTTCTTTTCCTTTGGAAAACTCTAGAAAACTCAGCAAGTTCCCATATTTGGTCTATATGGGGAACGGAAAAAGGGCTATCCGTTGGCATCATTTTTGCCTTCATGGACTGTCTATACTATAAAGGCAATACTCTGACGAAAGGTTGACCTCCAGTTTTCTATTTCTATGTATATAGAGATAGAAAATTTTTATTTTTAATAGTAAAGAATAATCGATGAAGCTCATTTTGATCTGCTGGTCATCGAGATATGGTACAGACAGTAGGAAACGAACTCAAGACGGGTAGGAATCAATAGAAGGGTAACTTTCGCTACATAAGAGGTCAAGAATGATGAACCGGCTTCAAACAGGGGTGGAACCCCGGATGCCAGCTTGTATTCTATAAAAATTCTCAATCTTGTTTTTCATCTTTTGAAATTTTTTGGACTTATGGGAGAATTGCTAGTAAGACAAATGAATTCCGAAATTTTGAGCTCTACAATAATGCTAATTGGAGATTCGCCAAAAATAATTAGAATTTTTTTGAAAAATTTCCGAAATCCAGTTCTTCATGTCTGCAACCCTCACATAATTCCGAAATACGAAAATTTTTTCAATAGAGTATGCTATAGAATAGAGTATGCTTCCGAGGGCTTGTAGTATACGGTGACCAAGTTGGAGAGAGTTTGCATAGTTAGGGGAGGAGTTTGCCATTTCTCGTCTATCGATTTTTTCTGAAACTCTTAGCACGATAAAATTACAGCAAGTGCCATATATGAATGTTACTATATATTTGCTATGTTATAAACGTAGCTGGGAAGCTCGTAGGAATTCTCCTGGCAATGATCCGATTTTGCACTGGTATGCTCACATTTCGGCTTCCATTTCTACGTAGATCAAATATTTAAGTAAATCTATAGTGGTCATTTTGTGGAGCTTGCTTCATTCTATCGAATGATGTCCCATATTTAGTGGCGGTCGCAGAATTTCCGTCGAGAAGGGAGGGAGGCGTCAAAAATTTTTTCAAATGAAGGTGTGTGTTGTACGCCCCCGAAAAATCTATTTTTACAAGGCCGAATGTCTGAAAATTTTTGATTATTGAAATTATTTACGAGAATGAACAACTTACTTGCACGTTTTGTCACCCATATAATTAAATTACAAAAATTTCGTGCTTGTCGGGGAGGGAGGGGCGGAGGGGACGCGCGCCATGCTAGCACAGGCTAGGGCACTATTTTGCACCAACCATTTTTTGTTTGCTCAGCGGATCGGATCAAACCAACAACTACCGTAATCAAGGGCAATCATCAAATCACCAAGGAACTTGCTTTTTTGATAATGCAGGAAGTAAACAGAAAACATCTTTAGTTCTGCATCTTTGGCTTGACGTAGCAAGAAAGAACCAATTAAGAAGTGTTTATGGCTGGTAACTTCCTAAACTCAAAGAGTTTGTATAGCTTTGCCAGTGTATCTGATATTTTTCACGAAAAATTGAGCAGCAAAGAGCAGTCAGCTCACATTAGAATAACTTGCAGTGACTTTGAGGTACCTAAAACTATGTGTGAAGACTGGTTCTAAACAGGTATAGAATTATAAGGTGTATAATCAATCTTCTCGCAAGATTTCTCCCGTTCAAATCTTGTCACGATAAGAAAAATATACAGGAACCTCTTAGATGATGAGTTGTCACAGTAGATGTCACAAGAGGGAAGGAGTTATCTCGAATAGTGTACAGATTTCATTCTTGGAAATCGAGGAAAATGCTGAGAATGTGTGATCCTCCGTAAACTTGCCACACTCCATATAGTTACTGCTCTTGGATGGGGTTAAAAGAAATTGCCCTCCATTAAACTACTCACAATCAGTAAGAAAGGAACGTCTGCGAACCTAATCTTTGAGTATTTAGAAATCATTTGATATTTCAGATTGTTGAAAACGAACTGATTTGAAAGCATTCGATTTCTAAATTAATTTTCCACAGTAATATACACATTTTACTCACCTTCAAATATTGTTGAATAAACTAAGCATAGCTCCACATATTAGGTTGTCCCGAAAGTTCTGTCGTTTCATTTCTGAAAATTTGCAACTTTTCGCTGTCTCAACGGATTTGCATCTTTCTGATTTCATTAGAAAGAAGAAGCCTTCCTCTTTGCAGAGGCATCTCGATGAGCTTCACCTGTTCATTCATTGCATAAAAAAAGAAGACCACTTAAGCTTTTACCATTTTAGGTTAGGTCGCCAAAAGTCTGGAACGCCGCAGAAAAATCTGAAATTGTCAGTATATAAGTTTTAGGGCCCACCCTTTGCGTCCGTAAAAATTGTGGTGTTTGGACGTCTCTGTGAAAAATTATAATTTTCGAGTTTGCAGTAGAAAACGCCAAATTTGACTAATCTGTCACTTTTCCCAAAAATCATAATTTTTCATTGAAATGTCCAAACAGCACAATTTTTTTCAGACGCAAAAGAGAGTCATAAAACTATATACTGACAATTTCAAATTTTTCTACGGCTTTCCAGACTTCTGGCGACCTAACTTAAAATGGTCAAAGCTCAGGTTATCTTCTTTTTCCATTTTTATCTCTGCAATGTATGTATAGTGGAAGCTACTCGAGACATGACTAAAAAGAGCAAGACTTCTTTAACATGAAAAAGAGGCAAATTGTCAAGATGGCAAAAAGTTACAAATTTTCAAAAATTTTTGGGACAACCTAATAATTTATCCCAGCGTGACTATGATCTTGTTTGAATTTTAATGAGTAAAAATGTAGAGCCTCCGTAGTTTGAAGCACATAATAAACCTCGATTATCTTTATTGTATTTATGCAGAGATTCAATATTTTATTATAGCATTTAGAAAGATAAACAAGTACATCTTTTTTTATACAAAATACTACTCCTATACGAAACTATATAATACCTCTAATTTATAAATAATACTACTTTCATGTGCACTTGAGAATACTGGAGAAAACTGCATTTTTGTCATTTTTGTCGTTTTTGTATTATATTTGGTGGTCAATCTTTTGGCTGTGAAATTGTTGTGGACTAACATAGTATCTAGATTTGGATTTTTGCAGACATCTTCATCTAGAGGTGTAAATTTTATGCCTGGATTATTATTACAAATTTATTAGGTTGGTCCGAAACTTCCATCGCACCATATTCAAAAAATCGTAACTTCTTTGTTTCATAAAAATCTTGCATGGCAAAAATAAATCTGGAAAGAGTAGAGCATACACTTTATAGTGGCGTTTTGATTGCTCTCCAATTAGTTTACGTCGTAGAGATTAAAATGGGGAACTAAAATTTTCAAGTGTTCGGCGATTTGACGGAAGCCCAAAAAAAACTCAGAAACTGTGCAGTAAATCCAAAACAGCCATTGCCAAAGGCTTTCTGACCTCCTCTTTCTACGTAGGCAAAGTTTGTGCTAATCGAGCTATTCTTTAAAAAGTTTAATTTTTGCGGAAAATACCAAGAAATCAATCTCTTAGGAAAACTTTTATTATCTTATTTATTTTTATTTATTTAATCAACTTATGAATGCGTTTTTCTTTATGATCATGTGCAGTCAATGAGCTTTTCATGTATCTGGAAAGGAAAATTTGTTTCATATACCACAAAATCTCACAGATAAGTCCTCCCATCAGATAAGTCCGTGTACAGATAAGTCCGCTTTTTTGAAGCAGGTATGGCCCTTCAAATATGTCCGCCCTACTAATGGCGTACCCGAGATTTCCGCCCCGGGGGGGGGGGCGACAAAAAAATTTTCCGGATGAAGATGCGCGGCGTTAGCCACGCACTCCGAAAATTTTTTTAGGATGCCTTCCAAACTTTTGCGGCCGGACTTATCTGTAGTCGGACTTATCTGATGGGAAGACTTACCTGTTAGAATATCCTCTAGAATATTTATAATAGGCTAAACTGTCAGTTACAGGTTTGCTTTTACGTTTTTCAGTAGAGAGTTCGTATTTTCTGTGGAGGATGACTTGCTTCATCTACGATGCATTCAAGGCAATATTTCTGAATGCTTAGTGCTAGTCCGCTTCAAGGGTTGAGCTTCTCTTCCCGATTTCTGCCCAAAGTTGTGCCCAATTTCGCTCAGACGATAAACCGGCTAAGACGTCCCAATAATTTGTTGTTTGTTAGAGATTTACAAGTCAAATCTGGGGTTTATTTGCACAAAGCAGCGGCTAACCATTGCGAACAGACGGGTTCTATGCAGGACAAATGGTGGGTGAAGCTAGGTTATAAACACAATTATACAAGAGGGTCTCTAGTCAGCGATATCATGTTCACAAAAATTAGTGAGAAATTATTGCGCTTCATTGTATCGTGGGTAACATTAACGGTCCAATTCTGGTATTAGTTTTGAGGTTGAAATCAGAATGACGACATTTATCATGCCAATAATTGAACCGATAGCGAAGCTTGAAGTAAAACGTTCCCTATTATAACAGTAGCGTACCGAAAGAGAAGGCCCAGCCCCCCCCCCCCCAAGGATGGGTAGAATTTGCGAAAGTTACTTACACGGGTTATAAAGATGTGCAAATGACCATTTTGTACTTGTGAATAATAAATAATAAAAATATTTTTTTTTAATTTTTTAAAAATTCAATTTAGTTTTATTTAAAAAAAAATTTCGGGAACGTGGCTGATGCCACGCACCTTCATCAGAAGAAAATTTTTGTTTCCTCCCCCCGAACGAAAATCCTGGGTACGCC
The DNA here is from genome assembly GCA_958299035.1 of Cylicocyclus nassatus. NCBI lineage: Eukaryota > Metazoa > Nematoda > Chromadorea > Rhabditida > Strongylidae > Cylicocyclus > Cylicocyclus nassatus. Next base: position 84,449,468 of record CATQJL010000112.1, read on the forward strand.
ACTGTATTATGACTACTCCTGGGGTGAGGAAATAAAAAGGCCAGTTTGCACAATCTTAGTCAGCAGGAAATCTGTTTGCCTAGAAACAGTAAATACTGGCTGTGATGAGCTGACAAACGTAAAAATTCAAGTACCCATTGCACTCTTCAACTTTGCATATTATCCGATTTAGAGTTTGCTTTGCGAAGGTGCTGGAAACCATGTTTAAGCCCTTGTTGCCTTCCCAGCGAACTAATGTTTAAGGCTTATTTACGTCGAGCTTACTAAACTGTAAGCTTCTCTTCAAAAGTATGAGTAAAAATCAAGTACGAATTTCCCGTACAAATATTGGACAGGGCTTCCGATAGAGGGTGACAAGTTTCATTCCGGAGGATTTTTTCGAGAGCTGGAATTTTGGGGCTATTCATCTTGTCTCACGATATATACGACCCACCTGTGGGTCTTTGAACCCTATAGAACTTTGACACATGTTTGGAAGTATGTAAGCGGAACTCTAGCGTAGTCTTGAACAACGACATTCTACAGTACTGTTACGATAGACGCACCGTGGACGAGGAAAGACTTAAGGTTCTCTAGAAAATGAAGCAAACTTTCCGGAAACTTGAGTGCACGTACATGGAAAATGCAAAAGACTCGTGCCTTGCTCATCCAGAATATCAGACTGGGTATTAAACCTTAACTGATAGAGAGACAAATATACAAAGCACAAAAAATACAGGATGTAAAACGCACAAGTAACAGGCATAACAAAAACACTGAGAATAAGGGAATTGAGAGTGCTTAGTAATATCTATTACGTCAAAAACACCAAATATGTACTGGATGCGAGAATATCATGCGTAAGTATTACTGAAAATTTAACAAATAACTTGAAGCTAGATACTTGTCCAACTGCAATTTCCAAGCACTTGTCTGCGGAAACCAGATTGCGGAAAGTATGAAATGGCTCTCTCGCTAGCTTGTATGCAGATAAATAAGACAAGAAGACGTGCAAGACATAAACTGGACACAAATGATAAAGCTGCTCTGTGAATGTCGAACAATCCCTTAAGTTATTTCGGTTATCATCTTCCGCAATGTTGAGAAACTGGCGCGCAAAGCATTCGTTCCAAGGCTCACAGAGGTGGGCGCTTTCACAAAATGTCGTTTCCTGAGAAAAGCAAAAGGGAACTCGTAAAGTACCCAGGAGTGAATCCTGACTGATAGTGAACGAAAGCTGACCTTTAGTCAGCTCTTATTTCAACCCTGACGTCATTTCATAAGTGACAGGTAAATTAACATGTTACAAACAGGATAAGTGCTCAGACCTGTGTGCTCACGATTTCAACGTGTTATTCTTTATGCATAAAAAACAAATAATCAGTTTGTTTACAAACGGTGTGCAAAACTGAGCCACCAAACTTGGTATGTAGCTTCGCGACCACGATCAAAAGGAAAGTATGAAAAATTATGAAGAAATTATGTGAATATAAAGAGTTGTAAATGTTTGTAATTTGGGTTGCTCCTGGGAGCAACTTGAACTGGAAAAACCTAATCTGGGAGCACCCTAAGGTTGCGCGGAACCAAACAATGTCGTAATTTTCTCCCTCCTTCACATAATTTTCCAAAATTTTCTACATAATTCTATTCTTCAGTTCGAACTACACCTAAATATACATATCTTAACCCAAATTTGGTCCCCTCTGGTTTGCTACGGCCCTTGAATAATATAAGAACCGCTTTTTTTATGTGTTGATGTTTTATCTCCGATTTTCTTGTCCATTCTTGACCTCTATTCACTCATCGTTCGCTGCAGGTTATAAACGTATTTCCACAATAACCACACAAGGTATCTCGTAATCTTCTGCACTGTCAAAGGGGACTTTGTCTTCAAAATTCGCAAACTCCACCTTGTGCTGGGCCCTGATTCTTTCTAAAGTAAACATAACCACAAAACAAGAATTCAACTCTTAAGGTTTGCAAATAGATTGTGGAGTTATGACTTGTATATTGTTAGACTTGACAACAATTTTCATCCAATCCAAGAATCTCAGATCTTTTACTAGTAGCCCACACGTTGTTTGAACGCTAACTCAGACAATCACCGGGGGCAGGCGGGCACCGGAAAAATAGATTGCTGATCTCTCGCACCCCGCTCGCGGATTTTTTGGAAAGCAATCAGGACTTTTCGGAAGACCGCTTGCTGAGTTCTCGATTTCTCAGAGATTCAGCAATATATCTGCAAAAGATAAGAGCGAATTAAATTCAACAGGCGGTCTCTTAAAAATCCGCTGACTCAGCAAACGGTCTTCCGAGAAGTCCTGATTGCTTTCCAAAAAATCCGCGAGCGGGGTGCGAGAAATCAGCAATCTATATTTCCGGTGCCCGCCTGCCCCCAGCGATTGTCTGAGAACTAGCTGAAATAGGCTTTACTCGATCCCTGTTAGCTTAATATAATCAAAATGCATCATCTCCCTATTCTTGCCCACTTCTAAATGCCAGCTCCAAGCCGCTTCCCTCGTGTTCTCGTACTAAACAGCATACCCACTTACTACCCCCCTCCCCTCCCTCCCCTCCCCCAGCCAACTCCCATCTCCGCAGCACAAAGTTTGCGAAAACCTATGGAGTTGATAGTTAATCGATACAAAATTATCTCATAGCACCCCCCCCCCCCCCCCGCCCTTAAGTGTATGTGTGCAAAATTCAGTCCGGATTGGTTCAGAATTGGATTTTTCTATTTGAACGATACGTACAGACAGAAACGCAGCTATGTATAGTATAGAGATTAGATTTCACTTTTCTCTTTATTTGGTTCTTTTTAAAATATTTTCGTGTTCTTGTACTAACATGTAGTTGTTGCCAAATATAAGAAGTGTAAATCATAACTCTTCAACACTCTTGCCAGAATGAATAACGGGCCGGGCATACTTCACGCGATTTGTCGCGACGCGATCTGGCAATATTCCAACTGTACATAACTCAATGCAAGCATATTTTAAATGTACAGAAGATAGGGCATTTCATCAACCCACGTAAGCTATACATGTGCACATTATACACATTACACATTATACATGTGCAGGTTGTATGTGTTAGATCTGAAGACTTCTGGCGAACTGCCAAATCGCGTCGCGACTGCAATCGCTTGAAGTATGCCCGACCCTTAAGACAACCGCCCAGATTGTTTCACACGTCTTTACGGACATCAGCAGATCTAAAATCAAAAAAAGCCATGGATTACTACTGAATTAGCAGCCCTACGGGCACCATCCATCACTCCAATCTTGGTGATTTTTGATGCGATACAACAGCAAGATTCTCAAAAGATTGCCAAACTCGTAAACTAGTAGTACAAAACAAAATCAACCGTAATTCAAAATGACCATTTCAGCTAACCCATTTTTTGACTTATCGCTAGACTTAGATTGCGAAGGCTTCTTGACATGCTAGTTACAAAAATGAAGTTCATTATGCTTGATACGTTCTCCTTCTCTTACTTACCCTAATAAACGGTAATGTATAGGGATTTATTACGGCGCAACGGAGGTAGGTGGGGAGGGGGGGGGTTTCGCATCTTGCTGCCTACATGCTGCAAAAATCTGTACTGAATCATTGGCCTCATTATCGGTCCAGTTCCAAAAGCCATTCGTTCACTATGGCAGCATGTAGAGGATCAAAAATGAGCGATCTTTTTGTTGTTTGCTCGTCCAACAAGTGGTGCATTTCGCAACAGTGCAAATTTGTTGAATCTACTCAGGCAAAAGTTTCGGACGAGCGGCTACAAGTACCGGGCGAGCGGATTTCACTTTTCCGGGTCGTCCGGTGGACGCGAGCGTCCGGCCGGTATCGGCGATCGCTCACCCGGTCATTGCGAGCGCTCAGCCGCCAGCAATCCGAACGTTGTACGCTCACCCGCTCTTTGTGGTTATTGGCGCGGTCTCTATGGATGCTCGCGTGGTCTTTGTGGATGCTCGCGCGGTACTTGTGGGTGCTCGCGCGGTCTTTGTGGATGCTCGCGCGGTACTTGTGGATGTTGGCGCGGTCACTGCAGTCACTGACGCGGTCTTTGTGGCTTCTGATATCAAATATATTTGATCGCTCCTTGCGATGTGCATTGCCATGCACGTTTGAAGTGCAGTGAACATCATCTCAATCTACCGATGAGTTGACAAGACTGCGAGGTGCTAGATTAATTAAGTAACCTCTTGCAGGTCTCAAGAAAGTTCCAAAAGAGTTTCTACGAAAAAAATGTGCTAGATTTTTGCAAAAGTTCTTTCGCCATTTTTTGAAAAATCATACCTTTTTGCTTACTCGTTAAGATTTGGGGAAAAACTTCTGAAAAATCAAATTTTGTCATTTTGTATTACATATGCGTTACATACCCAAAAATCATAACATTCACGGAGATGCTCAATTCACACAAGCTCTGCACAGGTTTAAAATTTCATGTATATTGCGAAAAGTGAAAGCAGGGGCGGTACTTATCAACCTCCTATAAAGGAAGGGATTCCTGTACAGGTAACAGCCCGTGAGGCGCGGGCACTGGCGCCCGCGATATATGAGGCCAAGATGGTGATCGGGCTTCTGTCTATTGAAGAATATGGTCCGATCTGGCAAGTTTGGCCATGTCGTTCACGGCAATCGGGTAGCAGAGCCCGATCTCGACGGGTCGGGCTGTGCCCGATTGCCGTGCCCGACATGACCAAACTTGCCAGATTGGATCAATTTGATAAATCACGGGTTGGCCCTCTCGCCTGTCCGGGCTCTCGTTAACAGTGGCCCGAAGAGCGAGTAAGAGATTGATAAATGCCGTTGTACCTGTTGTAAAAAAAGCTGCGAACAAAAAATTTGGCGCGGATCAGTGTATAGCAATTCAGCCAAGTGCCTTACACACCTTCGGAGTTGTGTGACCCATGGTGACATGACACCAACTTGCAACAATAAACGGAGACATATCTCATTGTTGAAAAATTGTAGTAAGAAGACTATTCAACACGTTCGGCCGAATTTGCGCGTATATTAAACATTTATTTTCAATCCACATTAAATCAAGCTCCAGGAGCAAGTATCGGCACAGCTGGAAAATCAAGCTGAATTTTGTTTCTAAAAGAGAAAACGAAAACGATGTCCTTTCGCGGAGTCGAAAGTCCCTAAAACCCACTGGCTTGAACAATTTAAAATAGAACCATTTCTTACATGCTCTCACACGACCCGCACAGAACGGAAATGTAATTGTGCCTCGATCAAACAAATGCCTTGTTAACAATCAAAACGCATGATTATGAAACCAAAGTAAGTTGCATAGGCGTTGCGGGATGTGAAGCACTGAAACTTTATGAGCATGTATGAAGGGAGAGGCAATTGGTTATTTCCACAATGGGAGCAGCTTCTGAAGACTACTTTCGACAATCTAGGTAGTCAGATCCTCCCAGCTCATGCATCTTCTCTATTCACCGAATATCGTGTCTTGCCATGTTCCCAAAATGGTACATGACAGTCTGAATCAGGACTTGGCACAGCTAACGCTGGGTCAAAATGGATATCGTTTTTGCGAGTTAGCATGCCGCTGTATGCTAGAATGCAAGGTGCACGTCGCCGGAACCGGCGACATGTGTAATCTTTATACCTCTGTTTATTAGCCGCCGCCGGTATGCTACTCGCATGTCAACGGCATTCTGTCGATGTGCCGCCCACATGCCAGTGCTAACACAGCGCGCGAATTCAAATTTTACCCCAAACAAACCCTTGTTTACAAACAAAACGCAATTATATGACACCACACTCCAAAGTTAGTGTGTGCATGCGCATTGAGGAACTCGCACTATGGCCCAAAAAGTTACGAAAACTAAAGCGAATGAAAGCGGAGCTGATTTTTTTCTGAATTAGCTGCATCGTGCCGGCTGGATGCCAGCTGAGCTGGCACCAGCCGGCACGATGCCAGCTAATTCAGAAAAACCGACCCTTTGCTCATATATCGTTTCCTCCACAGTTGCTGTTACCCTTGGTCTGCGTCGCAGACCTGCCACGTGTGGCTAACATGTGGCAACGTGGCAAGAAAATGTTTGCAACATGCCACAAAATGTTTGCAGAACATTTGGCCACGCCTACATGTTGTGACATGTTGCAAACATGTTGTTGCCACGTTGCCGACATGTTTGCCACACGTGGCAAGTCTGAGACGCAGAAAGGGCAGCAGCAATTGTGGAGGGGACGGTAAGTTTTCATGTATTTTTACATAAACTGTATCTACACTGTAAAAGTTCACATACAGAGGAGAAACAAGTTTACAATGTTTTCCTTCCAGCGTTTTAGCGCCATCTGAAAATTTCTCAGTCTGCTCCGCACTCCGCAGTCGAAAAATCTGCTCCAATCACGAAACACGCCCTAAGCAAATGCAGCGCCAATTCCTCGATTTCATTTCATCACTCGGTCAAATTCAATATTTATCGTTTTTGTGTTTTTTGTGTTGTTTTTTCTTGTACTGCTCTTCGTATTGTTGCATTTGTTTCGTTTCAGACTTCTCATCGGGACTCCCAATAGTTCTATTGTCACAGGCCACAATGAGCTCATCGGATGATATACCGACAACCTATCTTGCTAATCTGATCGCACTATGGACAGCATTACATTAGCTGTCTTCTTTCTCTTCATGTGGTGGAATACTGACGTGTGTAATCTTTCCTTTTTTTCAAATTTTCTGCTATACTTTGACGTGTGACCTCCTCAGGGAGTTTCCATGGAACCAGAGGTGCGATGGGGGGGAGCCGGGCTCACCAAAAGTGAAGGTGGTCCCAGCTACCACTGGTCGGCCAAGAGTGAAGGTGGTAGTCCGGACACTCACCTCCCAAAACGTCGACGAGGGGGGGGGGAGTGTTAACGTCGACTGCGCCTATCCTTCCAGGTCGTTGCCGCCACTGCGTGGAAAATAAGCAAAACAAACGCAAAAAAGATTATTGAAAGCATATTTTTATGTATACGGCGGCATATATCTTTAAAATAAATGGTGTTTAGTAAATGGTGTGTTTTGAAGTGAAACTCAGCGAGACTTCACAGATTTTATTAAGTAAATTTTGTTATAACGTACTGCGAAGGGAGTAGGTCGATCCAGACAGTAACCGCCGAGAACCAGACTTTTGAATAATAAAATAACGATAAATTATGCGAAATTTCCACTTTTATAAATCTTGCGTTTAAAGATGTCAGCAATTGCGACTTCATAGGTTTTGAAGAGTTAATGGTGCTCTATCAGATAGTGAAAAAATCGATCGATTTGAGGGATGTTCGCCGAAAACCAGAATTCTAAAAAATTACGCCATTTTAGCGTGTTTAATGACAGCTGAAAGTTAAACTCATATAAATCTTAAAAGTGAAAGTGTGTGATGTTGAGACTTCATAGGTTAGATTCTTCTCATCAAGTGCTTTCAGATGGTATATAATACGTGGGGTTTTAGGGCCTCCTACGATTTAAGCCCGGGAGGAAAGACTTTTCATCACAAAGTCTCCCCTGGCGGCCTCCATCCAATACACTGAAGTGGGCTGGGGGAGATTTTGTGATGAAAAGTCCCCCCTCCGGGCATAAATGGTAGGAGGCCCTAAACCCCCACACGTTATATACCATCTGAAAGCACTTGATGAGAAGAATTTAACCTATGGAGTCGCAACATGATTCATGCAGTTCTTAAGAAGTTATGAGCTGTTGAATTTCAAGAAGCGCTTATTTACCTGCTTTTTCAAGACTCTGGATCTCGGCGCTTTTTCAATGGATCGGCACGTCCTAGATATATTCTGATAAGGCAGACCTTACTCTACAAAAGCTATAAAGTTGCGACATCACAAACTTTCACTTTCAAGATTTATATGAGTTTAACTGTCAGCTGTCACTAAACACGCTAAAATGGCGTAATTTTTTAGAATTCTGGTTTTCGGCGAACATCCCTCAAATCGATCGATTTTTTCACTATCTGATAGAGCACCATTAACTCTTCAAAATCTATGAAGTCGCAATTGCTGACATCTTTGAACGCAAGATTTATGAAAGTGGAAATCTCGCATAATTTATTGTTATTTTATTATTCAAAATTCTGGTTCTCGGCGATTACTGCCTGGATCGACCTACTTCCTTTACAGACGTTATAATAAAATTTACTTAATAAAATCTGTGAAGTCTCGCTGATTTTCACTTCCAAATAAACCATTTGCTAAACATGTATTTTAAATATATTAGGTTGGTTCATAATTAATGCACGTTTTCTCATCTTCCATTTCTAATGAAGATTCTTTTCCGAAAATCTTTCTGGGCGCAACAAAGACTATTGTTAAAATATACGTTTGTGTGATTGCACTCTCCACGGGAAAGATTTTACGGCTCAAAATTTACCGAGAATTTTTTCTGGAAAGCTCTAGTTTGAAGAAGCATTTACTCTCAAAAAGACTAGACTGGAGCAAACTTTGCTCATTGTGTAGCCGATGGCCGATTCAGTAGTAGCGAACGCCCGTAAAAGGGCTCGGACCTGGGAGGAGTTGCAGGTGCTCTCCATCGCCATTTCGATTAGAGCACCGTTTTTTCAAGTGGGGCGCACTATCTCCTAACACTTGGCGTTTCACAAACTTTCCAAAGACATGGAAGACTGGGAGAGGGACCATGTGCAAAATAATAGAATGTTTTGGTTCATTCCGCTTGCATGTACTTTTCCTCTTCTCAAGCTGTCAGGACTTATCATCATACCCTATGGTTCTCATGATTTGGCGTTCATGCATTACTCAACAATACTTTTGCTTTGTGTTCTTCTATATATGACCTTTGTTTTGGTTCTTATTTTACTCTACTCACTAGAGTTATGCAACAACGCTTTTGGTCCAACAACGAAAAAAGGGGAGACGATCAAGAGGCGCGATTTCTCCGGCTGTCACCAACTTAAAACTCCAGTGTAGTGCTATACGAGTCTTCAAAAAAAAACCAGATAAAGTGCATTGGATTACTATCTGTCTGAAGTTACCACTTGCTAAGTCTGGTGGCTTTTGCTGGAAAACTAACCAAAATATTTACCAATTTGTTCTTAATTACATTTTCATGAGTTTTCGACCTTCACAAATGCTGTTTTGATTTGAATCTAAGTTAGCAAGATTGAGCAACCCATGCAACCCATGTAACGTTTTGCTAAATGGAAAAACCGGGATTTTTGCAGTTAGTGAATAGTTTTGAATGTACAAAATTAATTTGCCCAGCTGTCAACCTCAGGAATTCTCTAGAAACAAACAAATTTTGAAACTTGGTGCTATACTAAGTTAACCATGAAACTTTACTTACTGGAATTGAAATTGATGAGAATTTTTTTTGAGCGAGAGCTGACCAATGTGCTGAACATAGAACTTGGCCTGCTGCCATGTTCTCACTGAGCATCACTTCGGGACAAGTTCGTAGTTTTTCGTAGGACGGGTTCTTAGGCACATGCCGTAGGCTGCGTTCATACTAATCCGGAAATCTGGAAACCTTGAAACTTGGAGCAGATCTTACTTATCATTGAGATCATGTATTCGTGGAAATACATGTGACAAGAGTCCAAACGCATGTAGGGTCGGTCGAATATGCACAAAAAATCCAGCATGCTTGGAATTTATGTATTTCGAGCAAAACATTGTCAAGGATTTCAAATTTCTGGCGGGCTTGTGGGTTTGTGCTTCAAAGTTAAGCAGCAAAATGGTTTGATGTTTCACAGAATTTTTTCTACGCATGAAATGCACGCAAACGGGTCTTATCGTAACAAAGAATTGGCAGTTTTGATCCTCTGACATGATTTGTCCACATTTTATCGTCAAATTCCCACAAAGATGTCAAAGACTATACGTATACTCAAAAACTACCCAGATCGGCGTGGAAGTGTTTGGAGATAGTGCGCTCCAGTTGAAAAAACGGTGCTCTAATCGAAATGGCTATGGAGCGCACCTGCAACTCCTCCCAGGTCCGAGCCCTTTTACGGGCGCTCAGTAGTAGCGTGGAACTTGGCTTTTAGCAAAAATTTTCTGCGGAAAAAATATTGTAAATTAAATGTATGTTTATAAATGTACGTTTGAAAGTAGAAGAAACGAGCTTTCCAATAGTTCAGATGGTTTTAGAGAAAAACGGTTTTTCATTGAAAACTAGCGTCTGAAAGAAGAGGTAGGAAAAACGTGCATTAATTATGAACCAACCTATTATATGCTGCCGTATACATAAAATATGCTTTCAATAATCTTTTTTGCGTTTGTTTTGCTTATTTTCCTTCTTTATGTCTAAAGAAAAAAATTTTTATTCCAAAAGTGAAGGTGGTCACCCTGTACCAGCTCAAAAGTGAAGGTAGGGGAGAATCGGCTCCCACTATCGCATCTCTGCATGAAACATGATCGACAGCTCGCTGCTCACAAATGGTGACTTTAAAAGTTTGTTTAGGGATTATGGGAAGCCTAGATGTTACACTACTCTGTGTGGGTTGGATGCTTTGCTTTTGTATTCTCTTTGTTTCCTTAGGGCCGATGAGAGCTCGTGCGGCTAAGGTCCGCAAGACCTGTCACCTGGGCTCGGCACCTCTGTGCTCAGACAATCGCCGGGGGCAGGCGGGCACCGGAAAAATAGATTGCTGATCTCTCGCACCCCGCTCGCGGATTTTTTCAAAAGCAATCAGGACTTTTCGGAAGACCGCTTGCTGAGTCAGCGGATTTTTGAGAGACCGCCTGTTGAATTTTTTTTCGCTCTTATCTTTTGCAGATATATTGCTGAATCTCTGAGGAATCCAGAACTCAACAAGCGGCCTTCCGAAAAGTCCTGATTGCTCTCCAAAAAATCCGCGAGCGGGGTGCGAGAGATCAGCAATCTATTTTTCCGGTGCCCGCCTGCCCCCGGCGATTGTGTGAGTGGATGAAAATCATTAGAGATTATGTCGAAAGAGACACGGGGATATGATATTGTATTGTAGGCACAGAGATTTGTATTTAGAATCATGCTTCTTTCACAAGTCCCAGGTAAACTGTAACAACTAACGACTGCTTTTTTCACTGCTTCTCAAAATGTGATCAAACCACTTAAAAGCTCGACGGCTTCTAAAACAGTTAAAGGGACGTCGTACGAGATTTTCCAGATCAAAGGGGACTTTGCTTGAAATTCCCCTTGTGCCAGCTCGTGTCGAGCCCCGGTTTATATCGTTGTTCCTACCTCTGTCTCATTACCTGTGCATGGATCTTTGCTCTGATCCAAAGTTAAGATGGAAGTAAAAGCTTGCTTGCAAGCGAAGCCCATGTTAATACAAACTTTTTGAGAAATGCAAAACGAGAGACACAGTAAGAAAGTCGAACGTGGGAGCATTGCTTTGAGCCGTTACACAATCACACCAGTAGGCACGCAACGAGGTCGCTTTCAATCGTACTTGTGTGCAGCTGCCATTTTCTGTTCCAAAAAACTCTGCAATTTTTCAATAACCTGCAGGAGAAGAGGAAGAAGGATTTTGAATAGCGCTCCATGCCCTTCAAGGCGCCTAACATTATTTCGAAAGGCCGCTTTGACTAACCATCCTTGTTAAACTAGATCCACATGCTGTCGAACTGACATCCGTCTGCGGAACGTTTCTAGAAGGTGCTGCAATAATGAAAAAAATTCAACCCATTAACTTCTTTGCGATGGTTGAACACACTTGCACAAGCAACTTGCACTCACTTTTCGAACTAGTACTCAATAATGCAATAATAGCAATACCATCTCGGCTCTACTTCAACGTAAGGTAGGCACTCCTTGTAAGGCCCCGGACAGAATTCACGATTTGATCGTCGCGATTCAATCGCCGCGATTTCCATTCATTTTCATTTTACTTTCAAAAATTTTGGGCTGGAAAAGTATCACAACCGAATGCAAGTTGATCGGCATGGAAGATGTTGTAACAATTGTCTTGTCGCGAATCAATCGCGACGACCAAATCGCGTGAAGTCTGTCCGGGGCCTGAGGTTTCTTCTTCCATACGAATGTTGCAGATTGTTATCTGCATCATATTTTATTTCACTATTGAATGGCTTGAAGATGTATTCGAAAACTCAGTAAAGGACCTTTGATTTAGCAAAGCTGTCACACATTTGAAGCTTAAAGCGCTTATCAGTACAAGGCTAAAAAGAGACTTTTATGAAGAAAGCGACTGGAGAGTTCGTGTAACGTACCCCACATTTTAGCAGTTTTGCATTACGTTTTTAGGGTCCTTCGTTCTCAAATGTGGATACTGGGGACACGGCTCTGGTTGTCGCTATAAACCGTATTTGCTTAACTGCTTTCGCTAAGGATGAGCCAGGCAAGATGTCCGGCTAACGATGGGAGACGCAGGATAATTTAGGAGGAAAAAGGAGCAAATACATTCGCTCACACTTCGGTGTTAAAACTTTGATCGCATTTTCGGTCGATTACGAACCCAATTATCCAAATAATTTATCATTGTCAGTACAGTACCCACACTAATTATTCGACAAAAAACGAAAAAACTGACGACCCGCGTTTTTTCGTTTTTTTTTCATATCTCTCAGATTGCATGAAATACGAATCCGAAAAAAGCATGATGTCTAGCTTGTCAAGATGAATCTTCTGATGTACTGCACTCTCTTACAATTCCAGTTTTCAGTGTGCTCGATTTTTGTATGAGGACGGGTATTCGTAGTAGTGTAACTCAGCGAAGAAAGCACACGGAAGATTCATGTACATGGTTCGGTAAAACTGTTCCCGTAGATTATCATGTACTAGCGAATAGCAAAGGAACCCTTTTCCATAGAGGAAGACAGGCCGGTGAATTTTGAAAAAAATCGATGTCTCTCAAATTTTAGCTACCGTAACCATACAGGCGCTATTTGCAAAGCAGGTGTGTTTTTGTGATCAGCAGGCTAGTTAACCTTTATACGCAAGTTTTCCAAGAAATTCGGGCCTTTTGATCATTTTCTCGAGCCTGTGAAGCTCTTCGACGGGTTTTGACTGAAATATTGATGATCTTGGATTGACCGGAAACTTCGCCAATAAAGGTTTTCGGACTCGCTGATTACGAAAATAATGCTTTTTGTGCAGCGTAAGTTCTTTTAGCAGGGTTATGCTGAGAGGAATGCTGCGATATTACGCAAGTTCCTAATTTTGTTTGCCCTTTTCGCGTATCTGTTGGACAACTTACCTGCTGTTTTTGTAATTCGAAATCAATAGAGACAGTGCTCTCAGACCATGCTTGAAGTAAACCCTTATCTATATTGATCGCCGAACTGTGAGCATACGAACTCACGTCCTCATGAAAATCGTTCAAAATTTCAAGATCGCATATTTTGGCCAAATATCACCGCGAATGGTTGCAGATCACTCTGAATGCAGACATTATGTTTATGTGCATATGTTTGACGATCTTGATACAGCACACTTACTTACGCCCCATGACAACTCTTACATCTGTAGCTCAAATGCAAAAAGCGATAGAGTCGGTAAAGATAACTGCTTTTAAAAACTGACATTGTATCCGTAATCAGCACCCTCACTCACCTACTTATAACAATTTCTAGCCCGGTGGCTCGAAGTTTGCAAAAAAGTCGATAAATTGATATCGACCGATGACGAAATGTAGTCTACGAGACCAGCTCGGCCTCTAACTTGTGTGCAAAGTTTGGTCCGCATTGGTTCAGAGATGCAGTTCTGTTAACATACGCACAGACACACTGACACATGACATCCCTTTTAGATGTTAGAGATAAATAATAACAATAACAGTTGGAATTCTAAAGTCTATCAATCTCATCACAAAATCGTTGGCGTCTCCTTGCAGTCGTTCATCACTAGGTGGAGATTAAAGGACCATCTACTATTTACAGCTCTAAGGCTGGTCATTCTTGCTACTCTATCAATGCTCTTAAATCTCTGCGTGCGCGCATAGCCGAAGAGTGCATTTCCATTGTGTTTCAGACACCATGACAGGTAAAACCATGATTTCCATCAAAGTGCATTGTATAGTTTGTTTACAGATAATATAAATTTTAAATAAGTCGCAAAAGAGTTGAATTCCTCTCAGCTCTGAGATGCGTGCACTCCAGAACGGCACAGTCTGTGCCAATCTCAATCAAGCCAAAATTGGCATGGCGGGAGCCCGTATCGCGCGTGTTTGTCACTCTACGCTGTCGAATCTCATGAATTCTGTCTCCGACAGTTCGCATATGCAACGCAAAACCCTACCGCTGCGAGCGCACAAACATACCCCAACGGTTCAGCTTAACCTGTATAAACTGTAATTTGTGAAAACGACTCCTCTCAACGTGTTGAAAGAAAAAGGTAGTAAGATGAACTACATAAAAGAGTAGGAGAACAACCAGCCTTGAAACTACACCTAGTGAATGACTCGCGCTTTCAACTACATTTAGTAATGAAAGTTGCAGGGAAACGCCTACGATTCTTATGATGAGATTGATAACTTTAGAATTCCAACTGTTACTGTCATTATTTATCTGTATCCTACCAAACGCAAGTGTGTGTCTGTTTGTCATGTGTCTGTGTGTTTGTGCGTATGTTACCAACAGAATTGTTTCTCTGAACTAATGCAGACCAAACTCTGCACACAACTTAGGGGCCGAGCTGTTCTCGTAGACTACATTTCTCAGCGGTCGATATCGATTCATCGATTTTTTGCCAACTTTGAGCTACCGAGTTAAGAAGTGGATACATGTTGAGTGGGGGTGCTGATTACGGATATACTTGTTTTGACTACTTGACTACTTTCACTGACGGTACTTTGATAAACACTGAGAGTTGTGCTGACCATTGTAAATGGTTAGAGAGTACCAACAAGGATGATAGCAGCGGCTGGATTGCGGATTTCTAACCTATTCGTTGGTTGGCTATGATAATGAGCAGAAGCGATTTTCAGCAGAAAACACGGCTACAGCGATGACAGTAACAATCTGAAAAAAAAAAAGAAAAGCAGATGTGATTTTCGGTGTTTTACCTTATGACTCTCATAGCACAAGATTGAAAATGCATGTACGGTTAAAAAAATATGCCCACTTCTGTTTGATCAACTGAGGCAACACACATAACCAAAGCTATTCTGTAATCGCGGAAGTACATGGATGCAATTTTTGATGCTGATGTTTGCTGCGTTCGCTGTAACATAACCAAACAAATGCAAAATCAAAATCAAGTGGTAAATAATCCTTATTATCATTTAGAGAACCATAATTCGCAGAGTCCCAAAACAACCGCGTCTGTTCATCTTTCCACTAGATGAAATTCGGAGCCAATCCTTGCCGCGAATATTATATTCTCCAATGATGTGTTCAACGAAAAAGCTCGAAGCTTCAAAACAACAAGTGTTCAACTGGAAAACAATACTCTCTTAAAAATTAGTTGATAGCTAGAGATACAATCTTTAAGAGCATACAAGATTCATTTTGTTGAAATCAAGCACTAAATAACAATAGACTTATAACTTACTAGCTGGCTTACCCGGCTCCGCCGTATCCGGACCAAACTTGGCACACATACACTTCGGGCCCCGGCGGGTGTCACAGTCCACTTTTCGTTATCGATCGATGTCGATTTTACCGATTTTTATCGATTTTTTTGCAGAGTTCACCTACAGGGCTAGGAGTTGGCACGGGGGGGGGAAGTGAGCATGGGGATTCCGAATACAACATTAGTTTTCAGGATCGTCCATTACTTTTATCGATTTTATCGATTTTTTTTGTAAAGTTTGACCTGCGGGGCTGGGAGTTTGCACAGGGGGGTAATCGAGCATGTTGATTACGAACACAATATTAGTTTTCAGGATCGTCCATTACTTTTATCGATTTTATCGATTTTTTTTGTAAAGTTTGACCTGCGGGGCTGGGAGTTTGCACAGGGGGTAATCGAGCATGCAGATTACGAACACAATATTAGTTTTCAGGATCGTCCATTACTTTTTCGATTTTATCGATTTTTTGAAAATTTGAGCTAGGGGGCTGGAATTTGGCACAGGAGTGTAATCGAGCATGCTGATCACCCCCCTTGGGGATGATCAGCATGCTCGATTACACCCCTGTGCCAACTCCCAGCCCCCTAGCTCAAACTTTGCAAAAAAATCGATAAAATCGATAATAGTAATCGATAATCCCGAAAACCAATATTGTATTCGGAATCCCCATGCTCGATTACCCCACTGTGCCAACTCCCAGCCCCGTAGCTCAAACTTTGCAAAAAAATCGATAAAATCGATAAAAGTAATCGATAATCCTGAAAACCAATATTGTATTCGGAATCCCCATGCTCGATTACCCCCCTGTGCCAACTCCCAGCCCCGTAGGTGAACTCAGCAAAAAAATCGATAAAAATCGATAAAATCGATATCGATCGATGACGAAAAGTAGCCTATGACACCCGCCGGGGCCCGATGTGTATGTGTGCCAAGTTTGGTCCGGATCGGTTCAGAAATGGAATTTTCTATTCGGAACATACGTACACACAGACAGACAGACATACAGACAGACAGACATACATACAAACAGACATTCAGCTTTATATATAAGATATGCTCTTTATATAAATCAGTTTGAATCTCTAGATCTTCTCCAGTTACATTATCCTTCACTCATACTTAGAATAATCCGGCAACTGAAAAAGGGTGAAAGGAGTTTATCTAGAAGTACTTGAGCGCCTTATATTATGCAGTGAATGTGCACAAATGGTGTGATGGCTACTTAGGACAGCTACAGTGAGAATGCTCTTACGAAATGAGTAGCGCGTAAGACGAAGTTGGGCTAGTGTGGGCAAGAAGAAAATCAGAATTAACAAGCGTTTGGCAGTTGAGCAAGGATCAAAATGGTACGATACCGCTCATGATTTTTGCAAAAAAGACGTGATAGCATTAGCGCATTCCGTATCGCTTCTGAGTGGACGTCCGGATCTAAGAACACCACCTAAGTTAATGTCAGCTTGCGCGGCGCATCTTCTGATGTATGGTGACTAGTCGAATAGTAGTATTATGATAACAGTTTCATTTTGAACTTTCGCTTAAGGTAATTTATTTAGTGTGTTGACGGTTGCTTTCCAACGTGAGAAGAAGTCTGAAAAGATTAGCGAAAATTGAACAGCTCCTATAAACCTACCCTATTCAGATATGCATCTCTGTGAATGGTGTCTCAAACCTAAAAATTGTCTTCTCGGAAACAAGATATAGCGATGCCACCCCAGTGTCACCTAATACAGGTAAACATTGCGCCTTTTTCCCAAATATGTGCAGTATGCTGGAAACAAATGAGCTCAAGCATACGGTGGCCGCACAAAGTATCTTTTTTTAACGAAAACTCACATAATGATACAAGTTATTGCTGTCAGTAACACCAAGGTTCAAACAAGTCCAATCAAGACCAGGGACATAAATGAATATTTATTGAACAAAGACTTACAAGACAAACAACTTATAGAACAACAAATTGGCTCAAAAAGCAAAACTTTCGCTACTATCTAAGATCGTATGAGATCTACGGGATCGCTACGGTAAATCTGTGAGGCTAGCGTGTATACAAAAAGGGATTATTCTGCGCTTCTAGTTTAAATTTTTGAAAAAGTTCTAACAGACAAATGGCTTCAATTTCCATTCAAATTCTTTTTATCAATATTATAGTGTGCGACTTGTGTACGTTGGAAAACTACCCAATGAGGTCCTGCACTTGCAGCTACGAAGATGTGAGAAGAAATGTGAGAGAATGGCGTTATCTTCTCACATGATCCACGATTTGGCAATCCAGTAGTTGACACCTTTCATAATTCACGTTGAATCGTCAAAGCAATGAATCAACATTAGCAAAAGATACACTTAGAAACCGACTCGATCTCATAATAAAAATTGGATTCTTCACAAATTCTATGAATCGACAGCTTTCCTCTGAATTAGTATGCTGACCTCACGGAAAGATCATTTTGCAAACGACTGTGGAACATGAGTTTGAACATTGATCAACCAAGAATATTTTCATAGCTGCTTTTGACGTTAATCACTTTTTGCCTTTTGAAAGCGAATGTACCATGTCATTTGCATATAAAAGTGCGGTCTGTTTTGGAACAAATCAGAAAAATTTATAGTTCGCATGCTTCCTTTCACTTGGTTTTTTGGTCATTTCCGTATAAAAGTGCGGTCTGTTCTGAAGCAAATCAGGAAAATTTGTAGTTCACAGGCTTCCCTTCACTTGGTTTAATTTCTCTTGACTTCAGGATGAAGACAATCTTCCTTCTACTTCTTCTATTCGTTTGCGCAAATGCCAGCTTGCTTGACTGGAAAAAAGTGAATAAACTCAGAAAGACACTGGCTAAGCTGGAAGCGGTACGAATGCAACACAGCTAACGGCAAAACATAAGGAATATTTTCAGCACCTGGATGTAGCTCGCTTACTTGCGATTCGTGAGAGGCTTGAAAGTCATCTCAAGGTGCCAGAAATGAATCCTCAACAGCAAGCTCTTCTGAAACAAAGACTGAAGGTGAACTGCTATACAAGAATGAGTTTTTGATCCTTTTCTTTTTCAGGAAATAAAACCCGCCAAAGTGGCAAAAAGTGACTCAATTGCGGAAGTAAATGAGGAAAGTGGTATATCGGAAATTCTCTACCAAGGAGATATGGTCTTGACTGAGTAATGATTATTATTATTGAGCAGGGCAAGCTATTTTGACACAATTCTTCAGGGAACAAGCAGAAGAGCTGATTAAGCAAGAGGATGGTGCGCGAGAACGAAGACAGGCTTATGTAGATAAAAAATACAAGTGGCCTGGCAAACTATACTTTTCTTTCTACCCGAATACAAGTTCGTGTCATGCACTGGTCTTTATCATAGGTTTACTGCAACTGAGTGCTATACAATGTTACTGCAGAAACCAAAACAAAGGCTGCCGCTCGAAAAGGTGCAAAGCTATGGCACGATAACACATGCGTCGATATGATTGAAAACAGCAAAGGTACGATGTTACAAGGAGAAATCCCGAAGGAACGGTTGTTCAGTTTCTGAACGAGTAGCAATTTTCGAAGGATTGGGATGCTACTCTTATGTTGGAAACTTACACCGATTGCAAAACCTTTCCCTAGGTAGAGATTGTGAACGGGTAAGCTTTTCTGATGGCTGTAAAAGAAACGAGCGGTTTGAGGGTAGACAACGTAAGAGCTCGTGAAAGCCTTCCTTTTTGAATAAAAAAAAAGTGGAAGAGGAAGGAATAAGCAAAACTGCAAAAAGTGGGAGTGTTTCACCTACCCCCCCCCCCTGAGACCGCCCTGTCTTTTAAATAAACTCTAGCTCAGCACTGCTTTATCCTCTTTTCTTAGTACTGGATAGCTGCGCATGAACTCGGCCATGCTCTTGGGTTGAAACATGTCCAAGCGAGGTACGACCGTGACAAGTATGTCAAAATCAATGTGGGAAACATTCCTGTGAGTATGGCTACTCCGCATAGCCTGAAAAGAGGCAAAACAAAGTTGAATTCAGGAAGACAAACGCTACACTTTTGCCAAGACATCTAAGGAAGAATTCAGCACCTATAATATACCCTATGATTTTGGTAGCAGGATGCACTATGGGGCATACGAGTAGGCTCATTGTTGTCATAGATTTAATTTAATTACACTCAACTCAATAAATTCTTACTTGCAGTTTTGCAGCGAACCAGTCAAAACCAACTATTATTCCTCACGACGGAAATTTCCTTCATTCAATGGGTTCACCGTTTCTAAGTTTTTATGACTTCCTTCTAATGAACACACACTACGGTTGTCTTGGTGAGTCTGGAAGGAGTTTTGATGATGGTACTTCCTAAATCAGCAGGAGTGGAAAATAAAGTGACGCAAAAAGCCGTACCGTATGCTGCCGCGTATATTTTGACAAGAGGCTACTAACGAAACAGCGGTCTTGCATGTCTCCCCCTAAATAGTGCTTTCTGCTTTGCTGTCCGCTCTCTCTTCCTTTCACACACAGTTTGATTTTTGAAAGCAGGCTTTGCATTTAGGCTCAATTGCCGGGATAGGTGTGCACGAACTGCGCTTTACTAACTCGTCGTGCTCTCCTCGCAGACCACGAAATCGTCCAACAGCTTTTGCGATGGCGCAAATGCGGCTGGCCGCACAAAGGCTACTCTCGCAGTAATTTGGTCTCTGCTAGCATAACGCGCTCACAGTGGTGCTATAAGTTATACCTTTCTGCTGTAATCCATATTATACCCGTTCAGTATTCCCGATGCTATGGTTCTGGTGCCACAATTCGCTAAAGTAATTTGGGTACTTTTCCGTTATCCGGACTCATTTTTTCAAAAGGCTCTCATATAATGATTTCATCGGTCCAAAAATAATTTTTATAAATTTTACGAGGATTGCCTCCTTCCACGTGTCACAAAAAATAGACACGTTTTGGATTTTGAAATTTTTTCGAAATCATTGCGATGACGTAGAACAGAATATGATCACCTTAGAGCTGTTTAATTGTTTTACATAAGAGCAAAAATCATGACTTTGTTCTAAAAGGTCTTGTTCGCTTTCAGCAGTGATTTGAGATGTCTTTCTCCTTAACCCTTTTCGTCAAGCTTGAAGTGCCTTGCTGCTGCTAATTTCGCCTCTCAAATGACGGAATCCTAGCGCACTTCTCTGCTCTGAGCAAATCTAGTCTGTTCGTTCGAAATGAGGTCCAAATTGAGTACAAAATCGATTAAACGAAAACACTTATTGTTGGTGAAAATTGTTAAGTTTGACACTCCTTCCCGTAAAGCTGAGACCAAATATAGTACAAGGTTAGAAGCAATAATCTTATTTGAAGAAATGGTTTTCTATACAATTTCAAATGCTTCAGTACTAAACGCAGCCCGCAGGCCAGCTGTTACACACCAAATTTGGTTCGCTTTGGCACCCCGCGCATTAGGCGCAACAGTGCCCATATTACCATTTTAACAGAGTTCGAAGGAATCCTTTCCAATATAATCTCATCCTGTCTAAATTTGCAATGCGGACACGCGAGCAAAACAGCCCTTAGTGATATAACATTGATCAGCCAGGCGCAGATGCACAGCATGTTTCATGTTGTACAACAGAGAAGTGCAAGTCTAAATCCTCCGCTGCCAAATGCACAAATGGTGGTTACCCGAATCCTCGAAATTGCTCCAAATGCATTTGTCCGCGTGGATACGGCGGTGTTACATGCAATGAAAGGGTGAGTTTCTACTTTAAGCACGTTAGCGTGAGTAAGTGATTTTTTTGTTTTTTTCAGCCACAAGCGAAGACTTGCGGTAAGACCGTTACTGCTTCGTCTAAGATGCAGACCATCACACACATTTTGGGTAACAAAAAAAACACAACAGTACTTGATGACTTTAAGCAATGCTACTATTGGATCAAGGTCTAAAATCTTGATAACGATTCAAAAACTTGGATTTTGAAAGCTCTTGCACTTTAGAATCCGCAAAAGAAGAAAGTCAAACTAACAATCAATGACCTTGGAGTTCGATATGTTAATGTTAATTGCAATTATGGAGGAGTTGAAATCAAAGCGCAAGAGGATCAGAAACTGAGTGGCTACAGGTTTGTACATATATTGTGCAGGTTGTCCTTGAAACTCCAATATTCGTTATTACAGATTCTGTGATTACAAAGAAAATAAGGGAAAGGTCGTTACCTCATCAAGCAAGATTATTCCTGTCATACTTTACACCCGTTTTGGGGCGACAGAACTCAAGCTAAACTATAAGATAGGTATGTAGAGGCCAACTTCAGGCAGATCTTCTATGGATAGAGGATTTTCAGTTTGAGAAGTGGAGCAACAGAGCATTCTTATCACTTCACCGTAACACTATCAACTTCTGCAATAAATGTTCTCATGCAATTCCCGAAGTTGTTGTCTAAGTTGAGATGATGATTGAACCATGCTCCTACCGAAACAACAAAGATCTAGCCTACTTTGCTTCTCATGGTCAAGGATCTGTGTCAAAAACAAAGCTACAATTTGTAATATTGCTGCGCGACAGAAGCCGTACGTTCTCACAACGACAAATTATGGTAAAGGAAGCTTACAAACTGCCACTCACCTGTGCAAAGCTATAGGCTGTTGCATGACGAAGGCGCACTATCTTCGGGCGCGAACGCGACTTTATTAGCCGCAGAGCGCATGAGGTGCGGGATCTATAACGGCGAGGATAAGCGCGCGTCGCGTTCGCTCCCGCTCAACTAATATCGCCGTTGCGCCTTCTCATGCAACAGCCTTTACTCATGCCCGCGTAGTGATAACGCCGCCTCAAACGTCATCAGTCGATAAGGGGCGTGTCGCGTATACGGCGCTAGCATGGTTCTGGCGCAGCGTTCCCACACGGGAAAATTTTGATTTGCTTTGCTTCGGGAACAGAGAGATCACAGAAGTAGTATATTGCACATGAAGGGGAGAATAAAAGCGCAGCGCAGACCTAATTTCTGAAAAAAAAACCAAAAAAAAACATAAACAAGTAACACCCTGCCATACACAAAAACAAGATTAATGAGGCTAGCAAAAGGTATTTCGATGTGGCATTCGCCAAATAATTTCAAACTATAGCAAGCGCTTTTAAGTGCTGACTCCGAACTGCTAGACGAAGTTACAGGCATATATGAGCTCTCAGACAATCGGTGCCGTAGCTCCGGAGGACAGTCGAAATCTGGCAGAGCTGCGGAGGACCCAATTGACCATTGAGAGCGGGGCGAGGGGGAGGTCCCTTTCTGTGACGTCACGGTGACGTCGCAAGAAGGCAGATGGGACCCCTCCGGCGGGCTTGCAAATCTCTGCTTCGGAGGTACGCCAGATTTGGGAGAGCCCCGGAGCACAGATTTGCGCTCCGGAGGTACGTCAGATTTGGGACACCTCCGGAGCACAAAATGGGAGTGCTCCGGAGCAGAAAATGGGAGGTCTCCGGAGCACAAAACGGGAGGTCTCCGGGACACAGAGTGGGAGGTCTCCGGAGCACAGATTTGCGCTCCGGAGGTATGCCAGATTTGGGACACCTTCGGAGCATACTAGGTATGCAGCCAATTTGCTGTGATACGCAGCTTATCATTTTCGAAAATAAGCTGCCGTCGCTCTCGACTTACTCCTTTTTGTCGTTCTTACGCGCTCGTTTTTCTTTTTTTTTTTTGGTTTTTCGTGTTGCTCGTCGGCGCGCTGGCATTTGTTGTTTAAAGTTATTCGTTTTCAGGTTTGTTTCGGATTTTCGTGTGGATACACTCAATCGCTTTGGTGTTCGGTCTCGTTTTCGACTTGCTGTCGTTTTTCCGCGTTCTTTTCCGTTCTTTTTCTTTTTCGTGTTGCTCTTCGGCGCTTTTGGCGTTTATTTGTTCAGTTTTTTCTTTTCAAGTTTCAGGTTTAGGTTTTCGAGCGGATGCACTTAGTCGCTTTTAGTGCTTGGCTCTTTTCGACTTGCTGAGACATCATTGACTATTGATGGAGTGGTTTTTGTGACAATTCTTGGATTTTCGAAACAAAAAGTTTATAAACAGAGAATTCGTGTTGAGTCACTATTAGTATGTCCGATATCTAAAGCTAGTGCTATGCAACGTGCTGGTCGCGCTAGTCGTACTAAGCCTGGTTAGCTCGGTCCTAATAGTTCTCACATTGGGAAACTTTGCATTTTAGGAAAGTGTTTGCGGAGATCCCTTTGTTTCTCTACATGCTCACAAGCTTTCTGAAGTACCCAGTCTTCCAGAATCTCATGCTCAGACAAATGGCGGGAAGTTCCGGCGAACGTGCGAAAAATGGCAAAGTTCCGGAGGACCTTGTTCACCATTGGGGTATAGAAATGACAAAGTTTCCGTAAATTATGACGTCATGGGAGACGCGGATCCAAAGTTCCGGTGAAAGCTTGCGAACTTTGGCAAAGATGACAAAGTTCCCGTAAAGTACACTAAATGGACAGTTCCCGCGAACTTTGTCGTGCTAGCCAGCCGATCGACGCGGAACCACGCTTCGAGGGCGCGCGCTTGAGGAAGCGGATGTCGAAATACATAACGCCGCAACCTATGATCTCGTTTGAAGGTAAGCTCATGCCATGGTATGTCTTTTGTCAGTAGTTTGTGATAAAGTTCCCTTTTTTCAAGTGCGATGAAGTCGAGAAGAGCAGCGCACTACTGCTCACACGCGCAGTGGCAAGTTTCATATCGGAGAAGCTCTTCGCTGGGTACAACTGAGAGAAAAAAAAGTAAGCACTCAGTTATTCTGGGTTCCCAATGTTGTATTTCACTTCTAATGTTGTATCTCACTTCTCTTGCTCTGTCTCTTGAAAAGTTTGGGACGCTTTTTTTGAATGTTTTGTCTTCTTCTTCTTTATGCCTGTTATCTCTCCTCTTAACTCTTCTTCCTGTTATTTCTCCTCTTATCTCTATCTATCTCTATCTGTATCTGTATTCACTCAACTTCGATTAACAAGCGTCCCTAATTTTGCCATAGAAGTTCTTATCTCATTCTGGATTCCTATGCTTAACGCAATCCCCTGCTCCATCCATAATCTGCATTAATTCCTCCTATGATACATACACTGAAGTGTAAGTAAACTCCAACCGACAGCCATTACCCCTTTCTTCGCTCGGTAGGCTTTTTATCATCACAGTATCATGTGTGGTTCTAAAGTTTTGCAAAATTTTTAGGGTTAATACACAAATTTTGCAAAAATCTTAGAACCACACATGATGCTGCGATGATAAAAAGCGACTAACCCTTTTGCGGCAGAGAATATGATCTCAGAATGTAGTAGCAGAACGCAGAATATGCTGAGCGTCACGCTGAAAACGAACTTATGATAGGAAATGGAATGGAGAATAGTGAACACCATTTACTGACCTAGTGACCTACCCGATGTTATTACAACATGTACACTATTTGGAATTCCGTGAATTTGTTACAATGCGCAGTCTTCGCCAAATGTTGCTCGTTTTTTGTTCAAAGTTCAGAGTAGATACTCACGCATTAGTACGCTACCATCTTATAGTTGTGCCACTCCCTAAATGTAAGGGGAGAAATTCCAACCAGATTTACAGATTGACGTTCAAAGTCATTCACCAGAAAAATGATTGCCACTACAATATTTCATGGAACTGTCTGTGATTTTTCTACAAAAAAAAGTAATCATAGGTACTGATGATGTAGATTGGTGGTGACAGATTGGTGATAAATTGAAGATGTGCGCATTGGGCACAGATATTCACAAAGCTCGCGTAATTTCTTTAGAGTAATGTTCAACAAAATGGTAAACAGGAAAGAGGACCCCAGCTTTGACTATCGTTGTGCCATGCTGATGCGAATTCACATTTACCATTTGATCATGGCACTAGCGGGAAGACATTCACTAATTTAAAACGAAGGCTGAGATTCATTGAACAGACAGATACTAGTATTAGATAGATGGATACATAAAAATGCTAACCGCACTCACCTTTCAAAACTACATTTGATGCACTGTCAACAGGCAACGAAGAAACTCAAGGAGAATGTGATTTCGCTTTTGAAGAATTTTCTTCTTGAGAGTTCTTGTGCCGCTTTCGACTCGTGGAGGTGGAGGTGGAGGTAGTGGGACCTGAACTTTCCATTATTTACCGCACAAAGATTGTAGTTACCATACCTTTATTCCAGCTTTCTTTAGTGCATCTTCTATAGGCCGTCCGCGCAGGGCGCGGAGAGTGCGCAAGGTGTGTATTGCGCGTTACTCCTCTTTCCTCGTGCACTCTCGCCGCCTGTTTTTCTCTGCGCTTCTTCCAGTCGTGAACTGCCTTCAATGTACGCAACAGCGTTGCTCTCCGTGCGCAGCGCGGACCCTATAGCAGCTACATGAGATACATTCGTGACAGGTATCGTAAGTCTTTTTAGATCTTGCTGTGGGCTCATTACTTGAATACTCGGCCATAACCTGGAGAAAATCCATAATTTCTTCGAAGGAAGTATGATATTCACGTTATCGATTTCCTCTCGGAATTCTTCAAATTAGTAGGCCTTGAGAGTCTCTGGCGTTGTGATTTTTGTGTAAAAATAATAGCCAGAGAACACTCCGACGGAGTATAAAAAAAGCACAAGCCTGCTGGACGAAATCAGACGCCTCAAATGAAAGAATAACAATAAAACAGAGTCATAAGATCAACGCTATGAATTCTCGACATATCTCAATACGAATAATAAAAAAGCATATAGCAATGAAAAAACTCACTTGTTCTAAAGCTGCTCCTTCCGAAACCTGAATAGTTGTTGTTGGTTCGCCTAGTCCAAGCCGTCTCATCCGTAACCTAGTTGTCATCCTTACCAGACCTATTGCATTTCAAAAGTTTTAATTTTCACGTCATGAAACAAAGCAAAGAGTGCCTACCTTTTCCTATCGGTACCAAAATCTTATTTTTGAAGACTGGATGAATTTTAACGAAGAACTGCATCAGCTACAGGTCTTGAGATCTACAACGCAAACCTTACGAAATAGTCAGCGTACTAACAAGAAAAACCCACCTGCCTTGCAGCAATCATAAACACTTGTATCAATGAAAAGCCCATTTTGCTGGCTTTCGAGAACAACTTCAGACTAGGCATCTTAACTTTGTCAACAGATTTGGTAGTAAATACGCAGAGAAGTTTAGCGCAAGCAGCACTACTGTGGGCTACACGGAAATGTGTATATTAATCAGACGATAGTGACATTTATCTAGGCATCAATGTCACCATGATCAACTAAAGGGATAAATCAGGACTCATATCCACGAAAGTCCATAATGGAGGAAAATGGACTTACTTAGTCCATTTTATTCGTTCGCGATAGAAAGTGGTCGAAATCGGCTTTCGCTTACGATATCCAAAATTTTTCATCCCATCGCAACCGCGAGGCAAAGCGGTGAAATGAAAATGATTCAAGCTTACTTGAGCTATCGCTCGCGGAATATGACGTCAAATGTCCATTTTAGAATGGGGCAAAATGGAGTTCAGCTCCATGTTCATTCTCTCTCACCTTTCTGATAAGCTCCCAGCAGCCAGATTGGGACTAAGCCCATTTTTGATATTCTTGCATATTTTTGATTGCGATTTTTTGAGAATATGTTCCCTAGCCCATTTTAAGATACTAAGCGAACGGAGAAAGTTTTATCTTCTTTAGAAGGGCTAAAAAACTATCTTTTCCCAACAGCCTTGAAATGCTTTGAAAATCATAGAAAAATTTTTTTCGTAGGCAGTTGAGACAGACAGAAAGACAGACACAAAGACGGCAATTCAAACTTCGCGATTTTGAGTTTGGTAGCAAGATGTACTGAAGTACCGCTAGCAAGTCAGAATATTCTGTGAAAAATTTCTTACTAGCTATAGTCTATACATTAGTCACTTCTTGCTCTTGTATGGAAATATAAAAAAATCGCGATTTACCAAAGTTAAGCAAGTCATTTTATAGAGAAAATCTTCTCGATACGTCATTTTGCCACCGAAAACACTTTTCAATACCCAAAACGTCGAAGCAAACTCTGTTTTATTTTCGAATATAGAGCATCACATTAGGGTTGAGAAAAAAGGTTACCTGATTGATAATGGATTATGCGAGAGCTTTTCCAACAACCGGTGAATTTAAATTCTGTTTAAAATCTATAAAGGTTGCCAATAGCAAAAGGCATTGGTTCAAGCATTCCCTATATGCTGAGACGGATATAGGTCCGCTTTGCTTCAGTTGTTCGTAGCACTTTCCCTAAGCAACTTTGATCATCAAAAGCACATATGACTTGGGATCAGAGTATATGCCTAGATAAGTTCTAAACGCAAAATTGAATTCATTGACTTTGTCATCATTCTAGTATCCACCCCTCAAACTCACACAGTTGATGCAAGAAAAACAGCTTCATATATCAAACGCCATATTTGCATGAAAGTTTTGAGGTTGCTAAAGTACAGGGTGTTTGAAAAGTTGTCCTCAAGTACTTCCAGTTCAAATTTTGACGCGCTTTTTGTTCTATTGTGCTCATTAGGCCTAGAAACCATTAATTCAGTGAAACCAGCTTTCCTTTTGGTTTTTTAGTTTTTTTTAGTTAGATTGAAACACATCAATATAGCTTTCCGAACCACTTTCCTTGAAACGCTTGTTACGAAGAAGGAAACATGATTCACAGAAAACTAGGTGTATATTCTGAAAGCTCTTTCTTTAAGGTTTCTTACATGTGTTTTTAATTTTCGTAGAAGTAAGTTCGTTTTTGAAATACCGTGCCTTGAAATAAAGAGATCGAGTTTCAGGATTTTTTCGTCAACAAAGCACAGCACCGAAACTTTTTTTATTTTATCTTTAAAACCTTCACAAGTGTGCAAAATTTTTGAAAACAAGTACAACGAAGGTCAGAGAGTTGTACTTGTTTTCAAATACAACTACATGTTGAAATAAGACCTCCAAATTTTTTTAAACTAAAAAATTTCAACGCAAACTGGTGCCGCGACTGTCTGCTGTGATTCAGCACATGAAAAAATGTTCGTTAGCAAGCTACTGAAGAACTTTTGTTATATGAAGAAAGTGTAACTCTAGGACTATTTGTAGTAAAAAAACCAAAAGCCGTTTTATCTTTTTCGGGGTTGAGAAAAAAGAACCAGTCAGATAACGCACTCTCCAAGGAAGTTGAAAAGATTGTCACCTTCGAAATTTTTTAGGGTATCTTGAGGCAAAAAATATTTTTTTTGTTGATTCAGTGGTTTCTAGGTTTGGCGAACACACATAGCAAAAATCGAGTCAGCATTCGCGGTTGAAGTGCTCAAGGACACGAACTTTTCAAACACCCTGTACAGCATGAGAAGCCATCAATTTTTTGCAGATTCAAAGTTTTTCCAGCTTAAAAGCCTTTGTGTTGTAGTGTAGTACAAGGTTTTCTGAGAGATAAGCATTTTGATTCACAAATTGCAATGCAAGTCTAGCCAAAGTTTGCTTTCTGCTGGAAACTCCATATACGAATTTTATTCAATGCAGATTCATAGAAGTTTTGAAGAGCGAATGCCCTGATATTACTTGGATTTTAGATGGACTAAAACTAATTTAGATGCATAGTCATAGATGATAAATGGCATTCTATGAGGTGTAATGAAATGGAAAAGAACAGAGTATCCACGTGACTGCTATAGTAAAGTTAGATCAGGCTAGATATCTTGGTGGGAATGAGTTTGCAAGAGTGAGTAAACAGGTTGAGGCAAGTTGAAGAAAGGTTTGCTGAAGCTTTTTTGTATGGAATGAATGGATTCGCGAACGCGATATCTTATCGCACCGCAGGGACTAAGCCCATTTTATTCGCGTTTCATTCGCGAAAAGCCCATTTTTAAATGGACTTTCGTGGATATCATTCCAGATTGTAAGTGAAGGAGTGTAGAACTCCATCGCAACCGCTTCAATGTGAGTAAAAATTTCCTTGCGTACGAACGCTGTGAATGCGTTAGTCATTTAGTTGACTCGGAAAGGAACTCACACTCTTCTCGCGCACCACCACAGCAGACACCACCACCTGCGCTCTCTGAGCCGCTAGGTCTGTCAAACGTAACAAACCGCACAGTAGAAAACTGGTGAATTTCTGAAGGCTATAAGAAGCTGCCTTGCGCGCGAAGTGAGAAATTTCGATTTTTCCGCAGTTCTGTACGCAACGCTTGCAAGGGGAGGACCGCTGAATACCGTGTCCATGCAGGTAACATAGCGTTTCCGTGGCGGTGGTCTTCGAAAGTAGAATTTCATAGGAAACTTTGCACCATTGCCTTCGACCAATCGACAGTTCGACATGGCAGATATTTCTCGTGTGGTGCAAAGTGCGGAGCGCTCGCGATTAGGAAACTTCTACGATACCGCCGAAACAAATCGTCTGCTCGTGGAGGCAGTGATCGCGAATCGTGTCGAGGCGAGATCCACTACAACTTTTTCAAAAAGAAATGAAAAACATTGGCAATATAGATGAACTTGCTTCTGGCAAAAAAACGGGGCACTGGAGGATGAAGTGGACAGACTGAAATATATCCTCAGTGTCAAACGCCCTCTCCCCGATACGTTTAGCGAATTCAAGTACGAAAATTTGAGACAAGACCACCTCATTCGCCTTCAGCCGCCACTCAAGGTATTTGGAAACTGTTGCAAAAAATTCGTCAAATCTTATTTGTAGGAAGTCAATTTGAATGAATTTCTAAGAAAGTACGCCCCTCCAAAAAGAGTAAAACACGACGTTACCAGTGAAGTCATCGATTTTTCGCGAACTCTATTCAAAGAGGTGCGTATTCAACTGTGGATAGAATATGACCATCACGTAACCTCGTAACCTATACTTAGATCTGCGCACCCGATCCTTCTGATATCCGGAACTACGCGTATCGTGTTTCCAAAAGTCGCTCGAAGGACGGATTTGATCAGTCTACCCTATTCTATTGTTGGCGCGCTTACAGGTGAAGGTAATTTACACTGAGGGGTTAAGCAACAAAACATTTAGAATTCATTTTGGATGCTCTGGATTTGAATCGCAACGAACTTTGTGGAACGAGGCTGCACTTGCTAAAGAACTCACAGAACAGGTGCTGTCTATATCTACAATAACCATTTTAGGCGCTGAAATTTTTTTTTCCAATTTTTGGCTGCCGTTAGCTGAAACGGAGCAGGGACGTGAAAAAGCTTTCAATTCGCTCTGGAAAAGAAGTCGAGATGGAGCGTGAGCGCAAAAACATGCATTGCTGAAGCACTGTAAGTCCCCACTTCTATATAACGCCATCGTAAAAGGCTGTTTTTATTTTTTAGCGAGGATGTGCGCTATTATCGCGTCCACGATGGTCATCTTGTTCCGCCGAAGGTATGTTAAAATCCGCTTTCTCCTATTTCTATTCATATATATATATATATATATATATATATATATATATATATATATATTAGGTCATTTCAAAAGTTCGTTCGCATTGTTTTCTAAAAAATCGTAACTCTCTGCTATTTGCCTAGATTTGCCTGGGATAATTTTTCCTAATATAAAGAAATCGTGAAGTTTCTAGATGTAACTTAAATTTGTTCTACCTAGCACAAGTCGCAGAGTTAAAAATGCAAAAAGAAGACCACTCAAATTTCGGTAATTTCAATAAAGCTCACCAAAAATCTTAGAACGTTACAAAAAATACCGAAACAAACACAAACATATGTTCTATGTTCTCGTCTTTTTAGCTAGGCAAATTACTTGTTGAACGACTGTTCTTATGAAAAGTAACGATTTTTTAGAAATTTGCTATACGTTTCCATGAAAATCAAAATTGTTCTTCCTTAGCACAAAAATCCCTTAGCTAGAAAGAGAAGGTCACAAAGCCCCTGTTCTTGGCTTTCCCGCCTTTTTCGTGACGTTTTTGGGCTTTTTTGGGCATGCTCAAAAACTGCAAAACTGAAGTAATTCTCTTTATTTGCTTGTAACTTTCGATCTTTTTCGTTTTAATTCGTGGAAAAGGCACCACAGTAAAGAGCATAATTTTCTCCATCAAATAATAACACTTTCGGAATTTTTCGTGATCCAGCTCAAAAAATGCCAATCTTGAGTAAGTTTATTCAATTGCTTCTAACTCTCGAACTTTCTCACGCTATTTCATGGCAAAAACACTTTTGTAAAGAGAAAGGTTTCTTCTTTCAAATAAAAATTAAAACGGGAAATTCCACCGAGAAGGAAGGAAGTTATGATATTTTAAAAAACTGGCGAACGAACTTTTGAAATGACCTAATATATATATATATATATATATATATATATATATATATATATATATATATATATATATATATATATATATATATATATATATATATATATATATATATATATATATATATATATATATATATATATATATATATATATATATATATATATATATATATATATATATATATAGGCTGTATCAGCCGGCATCGGTCCCGCGGCAGGCCTTGCGACGACGCACCGTCGCATGCGGCGTGCCATGGCGTGCCATAACGCATTGCAGAATTCGCGCGCGCCAGATCGCATCGTCGCAAGTCGCCGCAGGCGCGACGTCGCATGACCGATGCTGGTTGATACAGCCTATATATATTCTTTCAGAAATCAAAGGGTGTCCTTGTCGGATTTCATCGTTGAAAAATATATAGAATAAATATGTAGATGTTCTTTATGGCAATCGCATTAGAAGTGGTATCGCATTAGAAGTGGTCATTAGGTGGCCATTAGATGGGATTCCGGGGGATAAAGCAAGAAGTTCCCGAGAACTTCAACTAAAGAAGTTTCGGTGAACTACAGTCTTTTGGAAACTTTCCGTGAATTTTGGATGAAGAACTTCCGGCGAACTACAATCTTAGGAGAAGTTCCCGGGAGCTTCAGAGCTGAAGTTCCCAGGAACTTAGAATGGAGTTCCCACGAACTTACAATGGAGTTCCCCAGGTGACCTGCCGAAACTTTCTTCAACGCCGGAACTTCCCCCCGTTTGTCTGAGTGTACGAAAAAGTCTGCCTTGCACATCATGACCAGGTTTTGTAATGCTTGCTCTGCTTTTCCTAATCTTTCGTTTCTAGGACTTTCTTTTTGTTCGAATGTATCGGCCTATCACTCTGACAAAGTCATACAAGCTGGAGCGAATCACTTTTATTTTTTATCATTCATCGTACTGCTTCCGTCACTCCTTTCAACTCTAGCATTAGTAGCAAGTGAGGTGGGGATTGCTATGATTTTGGTAGGTTATACATGACGTTGGAACAAAGTCATTTTAGCTGCGGATATGTGAAGCATCAAAGTCCCACTGCTAATTCGCTTCTTGGTTTGATCCTTTGCACAACAAACTACATCGTTCAAACTGTTTACATGAGCTTGTCAGTTTATATGCTGCTCATAAGCGACGCTCATTTGGCATCTGTGGCGGATATATTTCAGTTCTTTGTGTTTTTTTTCTGTTGGAGTGCTTATGTTAACGTGAGTTAATTTTGTGAGGCTCAATACATGCGAAAACCACTCGCCTCTGTAGACTACTCGTCATACGATATGTTGTATCATTCATTCTTTGATTAAAGGCAGCGTCCAGGCATATCCGAGCTCGACGACCACGCCTACTTCCCTCGGACGGCCAACCCCTTATGAACGAAATCTCCTCAGCCTTGACGTGTTTTCACATGACCAACGCAGTCGAACTTACAGCGTTTACCTGTTAACACTTGCTTTTGACAAGGACAACATCAGAAGCATTCGTCCGTGTTTTCCCAAAATAGCCCCAAAAGGTTGTTTTTTTGAGAAATTTACGCTTTTTGAGTTCCATATTCGGAATCAGCGCCATGGAAAGGCCTGGATAACATAAAAATATAGAAGTCGAGAATCTGCCTGGACGCTTCCTTTAAGATATGCGAGCGCGCTTTGCGTACTTCTCATTAACAAGTTCATGAATGAGTTTTAACGCGTTTGATCGATTTACTATTAAATTTCGTGGAAGAACATGTTTGAGCTCGCTGAACCACGGTGGCTTGAACACTTTCATTTTCGTATTCCTGCAGTGGCCCAGGATTTCGGCTCGGGAAGGGGGGGCGGCAAAAATTTTTTTCTAATGAAGGTACGTGGCGTTAGCCACGCCTTCCGAAAAAAAAATTTTTACAGGGCTAATTTGTATTTTTTAAAAATTATTCTAATTATTTACAAGTAAAGACAAGTCCTTTGCACTTTTATAACACATTTAAGTAACTTTCAAAAATTTCGCGACCCATTCTCGGGAGGGGGGCCCCCTCGGTACGCCACTGTATTCCTGATATTAAATAACCAAAACGCGTTAGAACTCATCCATAAACTTGTTGATCAAACGTACGCAGAGCATGCTCGCGTCTCTTAGTCAGAGGATGAATGATATAGGTTGTATATGTTGTGCATATGAAAAAAACCAGTAGTCGCAGAAGCGGTATTGCTTGCGTCCTCAAAT
The DNA here is from genome assembly GCA_958299035.1 of Cylicocyclus nassatus. NCBI lineage: Eukaryota > Metazoa > Nematoda > Chromadorea > Rhabditida > Strongylidae > Cylicocyclus > Cylicocyclus nassatus. Next base: position 84,483,333 of record CATQJL010000112.1, read on the forward strand.
GAACTATGGTACTTCCTCATATGAATCCTTTAGTCACAATCCTCAGTTATGGCGTATAAACAACATCCACTACTCGTCGCAGTATTAGAATAGCTGGTCTCGAAACTCCTATTGGTCTTGGAGGTACTATAGGATATGCCGTCTCTGGCACAGTCCGAGAGCAAGCATCTATTCTGAACTTTGCCTCTTAGCTTGTTTTTTTATTTCTGGCACTTATACGGACTAACATTCATGGCATAATGAACCTCTTAAGCAGTTCACGTGATCCTTTTATGACACGTAAAAAATTAAAACGCATCGATTGAAAGTTTACAACGTCAGCTCAAAGTTCCTGTTTTTAATCCTACAAAAAAGCTGAGACGCGGGGTCAGATAGGGAAAGTGAAGGAGGGAAGGGCAGGTAGCCGGTTTTCGGCACTCGCTGTTTTCTCAGATAATCGTTTTCGTAGGAAAATGTACAAGCAGAGCGACAGTACATATGGCGTGGTTACTATACGCTCAACTGCATCTATTCGATACTTGCAGCCGTCGTGGAGTAAACATGATGATACCTATGGACAGAAGCTATCTCAAGCTCAACGCAGTGTCCAACAAAAGTTTTGTTTTGCGATTTGCAGTAGATTGTTTGCAGTTAATTCGAAATGGGTGCGTAGCAAGTGGTACCCAGGCAGCCGACTGCTGCCGCAGCCAGCCGCCAGAGCTGCCGGCAAAGCCACTGCAGATGGTACTAGCATAATTACTCGTTGTCTAAAACTCTTGCCGAGAGGTTTTCTCGCACCTCCCGCTCTGAGGTGCGATAATTGCCGAGAGGTTTTCTCGCACCTCGCCGCTCTGAGGTGCGATATCAGCCTAAGGAAAGCCTGATATCCTCTATATTTATATTATTTTGAACAGCAGAAAATTCATGTTTTTTGAAAAACATGCAAGTAATCCACAACTCACTGCAAATAACAAAGGTTAAAAATTAAAAGAACCACCTCTGAAAATCAACAAACACATTTCGAATTCTAAAGTGTTCATGGAAAAGTGAGTTTGATTTCTAAGAACACTTCATTGGAGAACCAAGGATCCTTACAACTACATCGTCAATGAATTTTTATGGTACTTTGATTTCAACATTTGTAACAGGAAAAACTGTTTGATTTCCTATTCATTCACATTTGTAATTGTTTGTGAATTTTTGGAAATTTTTCGGCGTAGTTTTGTATTCCACTGTATGGTTCTCAATGTGGCTTTTCTCTGCTGTTCAAAATGATATAGATATTGAGGATATCACGCTACCATTGACCTACTCAGATTGATTGACCTACTTTGCCATATTTAGCTCGTTTAACATCACTATGTATGAAATAAACATTTTGACACAGTTTTCTTACCGTTATATCCATGACATTTTCCTGTAATTGTTCTCGTCCATTCTTCGACGTGAAAGTGAAAAAAATCTCTAGAAAACTGATAACTCCTAATTTTTTCAGCTTCTGCTTTCCTTAAGTTTTTGAAGTGTTTATTTTGTGATCATTTTCCTCTAGAAAAACCCTCCTCTATTCACCTTGTTTATTTGCATGTTTCTCAAAAAACATGAAGTTTTTCCTGTTCCAAATGATATCGAAGATGTCACGCTTTCCTGAGGCTGATTTCGCACCTCAGAGCGACGAGGTGCGAGGAAACCTCTCGGCAAGAGTTTTTGACGACGAGCATAATTGCTGTACCATCTGCAGCGGATTTGCCGGCAGCTCTGGCGGCTGGCTGCGGCAGCAGTCGGCTGCCCGGGTACCACTTGCACGCCTCCCATTCGAAATAAATGTTTTGTCTCTTCATTCTTCTATCTTCTATCTATAAACGCCAGGGGTGAGAGGCAGGGAGTAGAGAACGGGGTTGAGGGTCGCGCTGAACTCCTGCCCGGGGGGAGGGTCGTATTCGGCGGTCATATGCCATGCTCGACGCTGGTCTAGAGCTAATTCGGGTGGGGTTTAAAGACATAATTGGGGCTTGGAGTTTAATTAGGGCTAGTTACAGTATGCTGCGGCAGACTTCCGGAGCACAAAATGGGAGGGCTCCGGAGTCCAAAATGGGAGGTCTCCGAAGCACAAAATAGGAGATTTCCGGAGCACAAAATGGGAGGTCTCCGAAGCACAAAATAGGAGATTTCCGGAGCACAAAATGGGAGGTCTCCGGAGCACAAAATGGGAGGTCTCCGGAGCACAAAATGGGAGGGCTCCGGAGCACGAGTGGCAGACCCCCGCTGGGGAAACCCCGTGGCTCTGCCATTTCTGCTCCGGAAAAATGCTGTCGACTGTCTGAGCTCAGTTGGCACTGGAAGTTGGCTGTTGCAGGACTAAGGTGACAGAGTAGCTTGAGACGTTACTATCAACCTTTTTATAACATATCACAAAATACAGTTAAATATTTGAGTAAATAGCTTATTCGAACTGCTAATAATGATTAAATGTACTATCTGTTAAAAGTAATTAACCATGTACCGTATTCAGTGTTCAAAGACCAAGTTAGATACACATTCACTGAAATCCCACTCTAGAACAATCACCTCCACTCGTAAGGTAGTGGCTGAACAACTTGAGCCTTTATGAAGAGAGATAACAATAGTTTTCTGCATTTTATATAGCTATAGACGTTTCACCTTAAAGTTAAATTGAAAAGATAAGTCTGACTTGAACAAACTTTCAGAACACGAGATATATTGTATAGTCACCCTCACCCCACTAGTCGGTCGGTGGACGAATTCAAATTTGAATTGGAGCGGGCCTGTCACGGCAGAGCGTGGCAGGAGACAACGCTCAGCAATTACAAAAACTCAATATAGGTCAAAAACGTTGTAACAATACAAAAACTGCTAAGCAATGGCGAAGAAGCACGCAAAGTGGATGCGTGAATTTGAACGGAGAGCTAAGGTGCCGTGCTCTGCCGCGACCTGCCTGCTCCAGTTCGACTTCGAATTCGTCCACCGACCGACTAGTGGGGTGAGGACGACTATATAAGGCATTTGAAAAATCGTGACGATGGCGCGACCGCGCGCGACACGCACGCCACTTCCGGAAATCGTATTTTCTTGATTTTCATCTCTAGCTAAGTGGTTTTTTTGCTTTATGATGATATTCAAACACTGGAAGTGACTGAGCTAAACGTTGAGGTGATGCTTTCTTGTGAGAGCGTTTTATGCTACTATGGGAGCAAAGTCAGCAGTGAAATCCGCCGTCACGATTTTGTGAATGAACTATAACGTTCCAAATCAAGCGCCCGTCTCTCGAAGTTCCCTGGCAAGATTTGAAAAATTTCGTGCGGTGAGATAGGTGTAAGCAATGAGCGACTAAGCACCTTCAGGACTCACTGTTTAGAATATGAAGAAAGCACAATAACCTTTGATACTTCGAAACAGCTACTCCTGGACAAAGGCAAAGGCACCTTTCACCCAACTTGAGGATGATGAGATTTGGATGCCATATGATAGCGTGCCCTTCACCAAGTGCTTGCCCAAGTCTCAATGCAAAAGAATTATTCTGAGAAGAGAAAATCGCTCCAAAAGATGGCAGCGACCAAGATGGCTCCGTCCACCAACATATGCGGTCGAGGATAGTAAATCCAAAATTGGACTTTAGGATAGACAGTAGATGTGGACTGAGGGGAGGAGGGGCGCCCCCCTCCCCCGCCCCAAGAATGGATCATGAAATTTTTGAAAGTTACTTACATGGGATAATTGCAGGTGACTTGTTTATACTAATAATTGAAATGATATTCAGGACTTTCTAAAATTTCAAATCAGTTTTGTAGAAAAACTGTTTTGAAAGGGAGGGGGGGGGGGGGGGGGAGAAGAGGCTGCCGCCGCGCCCCCCTTTTTGATTGGGGACGTGGTTAATCCCACGCTTGTCTCTACTCCCCTCCCCCCCCCCCCCCCCCCCCACCTCAACCCTCATAGGCTTTTTATCTTCAAACAATCCGTGTTGGTGATTGGAGCCAGCTTGGCCGATCCTCACTTTGAGAGCGATTTTCTAGATTCGCAATTCGTCTTTTGCAGCGGAATTTAGGCATTACTTAATCAGGAGCGTCGATATTATACGGCATCCATATTTTATCACTCTCAATGTGGACGGACGGTGCCTTCAAGCGAAAATGTTTACCAATTTATTCTCGAAAAACCCGAAAATCCTTCAGAGAAAAATCCAACTGTGAAATGCAACGGGGTGTATAGAGGAATAATCAAGAAATCGTTACACAATGGCAGCGATCGTGTTTTCGCAAACAGAGGAGCGCAATAAGAGCACATAAAATAGCTCGCGAGTGCCTATGCATATCTGTCTTACGTAAAAAACTTGGGAAATCGTAACCATTTGCATATTTCAGCTCCCGTGCATCAACGAACAAGATATTCAGTAACTCGTTTCCCTCATAAGACTCAGGAGCAAGCGAACAACTAAAATCGTACCGATGTGTTATGGAAACCTACAACTGGTCTCAATTGCAGCGTACAATCCAGCGCAAGCCACCCGTGCTGCGAGCCGCGGCACAGTCAAATCATCGTAACAGAGTATGCTTATCGATAGAAGCAAAAGTATATGATTTTGCGTCTACTACGGTACTGCGCAATAGTCGTAGTAAATTTATTGTGTCCCGATCCGGTGAAATCGATGCGGAGCTCGCAAAGTCGTTCCATGCAAAAATCAGGCATGATTCGGTGATCCCTACACCTTTCAGAGACAATTTGCCGTGTCAAAGTGAGAACCCTTCACCAACCGAAACCACTGGTTTCAGCCGAGTTCGATGTTTGCTTCAATATTCTAAGATAGCAATTTGTAAATAGAACTTTACACAAAAAAGCGTGAGGAAAACTAGCTATCGTGTCTTAATCTACAGTGTCTGTCGAAAGAGAGGAACAAGAAAGAATTGCGCGTGCTGACGCGGTACATCATACTTCACTTGATTCCGCTATCCCTCTCTGTACAAACGATTCTTAGAAAAAAGAAAATCATGAGAAGAAGCCGCAGGATGCTCATGGCCACATGCCTCCAGAATGGCACCAACTTAGATCGAAAAATCTTAGCTCTAGCACCATCTCAACTCGAAAAAGACATACAGGGCTCCTAAATTGCAGAGTCGTTTGCACCAGCGGTCGCGCGAACGCGTCGCGCCCGGGCATTTTGCCGGCGCCGGCGTCATCGATTGAGGCGGCGCCATTGATGCCCGAGCGCGACGCGGTCTCGCGACCGCTGGTGCAAACGACTCTGCAATTTAGGAGCCCTGTACATGTGTCGCTCTTGATAGTAATTATGATCGCTTGATTTACCTTTGCAGACAAGTTAATGAGATATGGCTGTGGTTCCGACATCCTTTCGTGTCACAGACACGACCACATCTAGTTCTTTCCTGAATAGAAAAATTTTAGTCGGCACGCTTGTAGACTGCAGTCTGACATTTATTAGCATGATGAGAGCAATGAGATGAGGATTAATCGTAACACATAACATCATGGAGAGTGCACCACAGAACTGAATAACAAGGTGCATTGGAGAAAAGAAATATTTCAAACAGGCTAACATCAATGCAACAACCAGAGCTCTCCTGTATGATCCAGCGACAATGAATTATCAATTTGTGAGAAAACAACACCCAGGGCGCAATCACCAACAATTACCCGAGGCAAACCTGCATACCTCAAGACTTACATCACTAATAAAACTATCCGGACAGCTCTTCACAGTGTCAATGATAAACTAGGCAATTTTATGATAAGACTACCCAAAGGTACGCCTTTAGTTTTCGGTATTTTTGTTGACTACGCCCATTGGAATTTTATGGAACATCGTTCTGACGACCGGTAGTCTTAAAGGCAGTGTCTCGGCAGAAATTCTTTTTTTATTTTTTACCTTTTCGGAGCCTTTTTGCCATGAGGAATCCATATCTGCGCCTTTCAGCTCATGAAAATGGCGAGAATGAGCTTTTTTCGAAGCTTCCCACGTCCGCATTTGATGGAGAAAACAGGTAATTGAATGGGCCAGCAACAAAGAAGGCGGTGCGCGAAAGACTTCTAGCAGATCCTGACTGAATGCGGGCCTCGAAAGCTTCGGGAAAAGCTCATTTTCGCCATTTTCATGCGCTGAAAAGCCCAGATAAATTCCTCATGACGTGAAGACCTCGAAAAATTCCTCATGAAGTGAAGACCTCGAAGAAGCGAAAAATTGGAAAATGAAATCCTGCCGAGACATTGCCTTTAACAATTACTGATAGAAGCTTTAAAAAGCCCATACGCAGCCAGTACACTCTACGCGCTGTCTTCCGCATGACTTCTGGTTTTGCTTCCCTTCTAAAACATATAGCTGCAATTATGGATAGACCAAGACACTAAATGTCTGTAGACTAACCTGACGACGATCATCGTGCTCTTCACTCTTCCGCTCCTTTGATCGCCTACGTCGGCTTCGGTCACTTTCCCGTTCTTCACTTCTTTTACGTTCCCTTGAGCTCCTACGATGTCTTCTGTCATCATCACGCTCACCACTTCTTCTGCGTTCTCTTGATCGCCGGCGCCTACTTCTGTCGCTTTCACGTTCCTCACCCCTTTGCTCTGTAGAACTTTTCCTCTTGTTCGTTTCATGGTCATCACTCTTGCGTTCCGAGCTTCTTCGTCGTTCCCTGGAACTCTGATGGCGATCGGCATCTTTATTCTTCTTCTGTTTAGCATCATCTTCGAGTTCATCCGCCTTTCCATGCTGTTCTTTAACAGTGTCGATCACAGCTGGTTCTTCATGATGCTCACGCCCATGCTCACTGATAGCGGGGTCTTTGGGTTCGCTTCCATTGAGATCATCTGCTGACCTAACAGGCAAATTCTTATTTTCTGCATCTTCTTCCTTCTGCGTTGCGACGTTCTCTTCATGGCCTTCTTGCAGCTGAAAAAAGACAAAATCAACAGATCATTGAATGTCTAGACATACATAAACTCCTCGGTATTTTGGATAAATCAACCACTTTCAAATACAGTGACATTCTCTTATCTAAACTGATCCTGCTGTATTATGAGCTCAAAAGCGCGGAGCTCAGGCTCAAAGGATGTAACATCTTTGAACTTGAAAGTACTTCGCACCCCCCCCCCCCCCCCCTGGCCCGATGCACTCAAGTTTCATTAAAGCGTCAATTGCTTTTTTACAACTGATAATTATAATTCTCTGCAAAAAAGTCAAAAGAGTAGGCGATGTTTAAATGCGGCCGGTAATACGACCGCAAATATGTGAATACTCGTAACGAATTTCGGCAGATAAGCGTTCGCATTAAGGTAATGTATTATAGGTAGAAGACTGAAAAAAGTACCAAACAAAATAGAAACCGCAGAATGACGTTTACCTCAATTTCTTCCTCTTGATGATCGTCACTTGCGTCACCATCTGGAGACATGTGACGATGATCATCCTGCGACTTCTTCCTTTCGCGCTCTTCTTTTTCCTAAAAATCGTATATACAGATAGAAATAGTGAAAATGAGTTGAAGTGTGACGTACCGCGTTAGCACGCGCTATTCTTTCTTGTTCTTCTCTTTCGCGAATGGCTCGTTCTTCTCTCATTTCCTGCACTTTTTTCAATGAGATCAATTTTGCCTAAACAAAATTAGTGGATGCGACGACCAACAATTCCATATATTTCCTGTGAATTCCAATTTCGAAACAGAAAAGGCACACAACCATGCATTCCTTACCTCCTCACGCTTCCAATGTGGAGGAGTCTTATCTCGGACCGAAGGAAGAAAACGCATTTGTCCACGACCTTTCACTTTTATCTTTTTCTCGGGCTCACGTTCTCTTCGATCCTGATTGGTATCAATTTAGATCACCGCAGATGAACTAAAATTGAAGGGACACTACCGAGCGACGTCCTCTGGACCTCGACCGAGATCTTCTCCTGTGCCCTGACCGTGAACGGGACCGTCGCTGATGACGAGAACGAGATCGTGATCGCTTTCTTTCCCGCGAACGCGTGCGCGACCGTCGTCTTTTTCTATCACTCTTGAATTGCCACGTTGAAAAATGGTAACAGGGATACTGAATGGTAAACTCACATCATGATGCTTGTCTCCAGCTTTCCTGCCATTTTCCTAAATTTGTAAGCATATAAAGCCATCTTCCTAAATACATCACCTGATAAAACTCTGAAAACGGTTAAAAATGGACTGAAAATCAGAAAAAAACAATCAGTGAGTAAACTATATACGACTGCAAAACATATACTCAGTATGAAACACGGACGTTCTTGATGTTTCTCAGAGCCAAACCGTAGCTTATAAGGGAATGGTCAGCAGTCGAAATGGCCAATCCCAAAAAGCTGCACACCACTGAATAACATAGAAAGCTGACTCCAATAGTATAGAACGCCGGCTATGTCAGTCATACACACTGAATGCCTTTGTAGACGAAATTATAAGCAAGAAAATCGCACATAAAAATTGAAAAAGCACATTGTTCGTGTTCTAGCTTATTTTAGGGCTATATAAACTGACTTAATACATGCATTGGCCCAACATTGGCTGAACATGACTCTGTGCAGTCAAATTTGCACTTTGCATAGGCAAATTTTTTAGAAGTACATGGCTTCTGATGGCTTATAGCTTCGTCCACAAAGGCGTTCAGCGGATATGGAAAATTTTGAAGTCAGCGTTCCGTTGCAGTCAATGGTATGCAGTTGGTATGGATTGGCCACGTCGACTTCTGACCATTCCCTTGTTAGCATATAAGAAAACTTGAAGAAAAAAAGAACCACTACCTCTCCTTTCCAGAAAACATGCATCCCAAGCAATAAGATAGTAGTAAACATACCTTTTCCTTCTTACGATCTTCTGGAGTTTTCGACCTTCGCATCAAAAACGCATGCTGATTTGGTGGCTCCGGTGGAAGATCTTCTTTCTTGACCGAGCATACCTGTAAAAACAGGAGCATAAGAATTTGTGTCTGTGATATTCAACAGTGAAGACATCTGACAAGACAAATTTTGCATCGTACCCGAAAAAACGCTGCGAAAGGCGAATTTGGATGTTTGCTCTACTGTTGCTCTTACCCACATATCCTCTTTAGAGATAAGAAGTGTTTTTTTTTCACGCTTTTTATACATCTTCAAGCAAGATGTATAAAGAGCGTGATCATTCTTCCTGTCCAGATACACCCAAAATTGCAAGCGCTTCCAAGAGCCCACTCAGGCTAGCATGCATGAACGAATTTGCGTCAAGAGAATTGCACGGGTGCACGAGTTGTAAGATGGACGCAGACGAGTGTCCCAGAGACTATTATGGAAAATATGATATTGACGAGACATCAATTTGGACTCCTGGAAAATCGCGAAACTTCCATTGCCAATCAATAGGGGGCGACAGCTTAGCGAGGTGAGACAGATCCAGCTTCAAATCGGATCCCACTTATGTATGATCGCATTTTCATACCAAACCCATAAGCTGAAGACGCTCATTGTCAACTTGTTCCGGCGATTTCAAGATATTGATGGTTTGATGCTAAAAGTAAGAAAAAAAGAGAAGCAAACCAAGCAAAGCGGTGCAAGTGAGCCTCTAATTCCTGAATCTCGATATTTTACTGACCACAACTGCGTCCCTCTTGTCTTCCTCCTTCTCGATGCTGGTCGCTCTTTCTTCGTGATGCTTTTTCTTGGCTTTCTCCTCCTCACTGGAATACCTTACATACAATGCAAATCAAATCTTCTCGGAAAGCATACCTATCCGAAGATTCGCTTTCAGAACTAGACACTTCCTTCTTCCTCTTTCTTACCAATTCACCACAGTTAGTAATAATTACATCAGCTATTGGACAAGAACGCGCATTCACTTTGAGATGCTCGATCTCGGTAACAACCTCACTACCAGAGATCACCTTAAAGATGGTTAAATAAGAGACTATGATAACTACCATCAAATGCTATACCTTGCCGAAAACAACATGTTTGTTGTTCAAATGTGGAGCTGCCTTTGTGGTAATAAAAAATTGTGAGCCATTGGTATTAGGACCCTGAACACCCAAATACTCTTAAACTGTTAAGCAGATAAGATAATTGTGAACAATTTTCTCAAAAAATAATGAACAAAACTTATTAAGCACATTCTGATGTGTGCAATTTCCCATTTTTGAGCTTATTTTTCCTGACATATTTGCCGATGATCCCTCGCAGATTGAAAATACTAGTTTGGGCTAAAATACTCACTTTATTTGCCATGGATAATAAAAAAGGCTGGTCATGTTTCAAGATGAAAGGCTCGTCGTCGAAAAGTCCTCCATAGATGGACTCTCCTCCGGTACCCTTTCCAGTTGTAAAGTCACCGCCCTAAGTCAACAAATTTACTTCGAATAAGTGCTAGAGATTAGAAATGATCAAACCTGAATCATAAAATCCTTGATAACTCTATGAAAAGTCGAGCCTTTATAATGCAGTGGCATACCGCTCTGCTTGCCAAGCCCCGCAGCTCCTGTGCACAATTTCACAAAGTTTTCCGTGGTTTTAGGAGCTGAAAGCATTTTCAGAAGGTACAATGCTGACTTTATACGAAACCATATCACAATTCTGCACTCACCAACATCGTCAAACAACTCGAATACAATCCTTCCCGCCTCCCTTCCATCTATAGAGATATCAAAGAAACTTCTTCTGTGATTTTTACCCATTAGAGTCTGAAATGGCACATGGATCCAATAGTTTAACAAAAAATTCTGAATCAAACATTCTACTTGCCAAAAAAAGAAAGAAACAGAGTTCACAAGAAAACGCCGATAAAGGCGCAGAATTCTTTACGATGACGACGCGGTCAGATTCAAAAAAGGCCGTAGTGTATGATGCGATGTGCAAGCGCAGAAAGCGCCCAGCTACAGTACAATTCATTTGTCAAAATTCAAAAGAGAGTAGCTGGCTTACCTGGCTCCGCCCGGCCATGTCAATGCTATGATTAAGGTCTTATCCCTATCCCTGTAAAATCTTTCATTGTGCCCAGTTCTACATGCAATTTCCTATTCCCGCTGTGTTAGTAATTAGCATGCCCGCTTACCTCCCTCAACAACCCCAGCCCCGTAGCTCGAACTTTGCAAGAAAAACCCCAATAAAATTGGTAAAAGTAAGGATAATTCTGAAAACTGATGGCGCTATTCGGCTATCCGGCCCCAAAATGTTTTTGTGATGGATCTTGCTCAAAGTCGGTACATGGGGATTATTAAAGCCCCGCTGATGACGAATATCGTAGTCATTTCGCGCGATAGCGCCATTTTGTGGGTTTACGTTAGGTACACATAAGAAGCTAAAATCATGGATTTTGCTGAAACTTTGAGGGGGCTAATTGACATGCTGATTACGAATATCATACTCCTTCGGCATTTTGAGGCGATTTCACTGAGTTATGGTAGATATACTGCAGAGTGAAACTCGGTCTAAAAAGATTCGACCTTCTGACCACGTTTAAAACACTCTCGTTGCGTTTTGAGACCTTTTCGCAGAGTTACGGTAGGTACATGGCAGCGGGTAAAAATCATGAACCTGCCTGAAACCCTTGGCAGAAAATTATCAAAAGTGCTGTTTCAGAATTATCGTGCTCAATCCCCACGATAAAGGAAATTCGTGTGGTATAAAAGTTTCCCACAACCGTAACGCTTTCGCTTATAGGACCACTGCCGCGCGCGAGATACCCTTCGACGGCTTTTGCCTAAGCAAGAACAGGGGGAGGGAGATTTGCCGCGTGCGTTACGCGTTGGGACAGGTTATCAGGATGGCGCTGGAGACCGCCATGCAAAACGACCGTTTCCCCATTTCGTGAATATCCGGGATCTAAATTGGCCCGAAAGCATGTCCATTCAAATCCTGCAACTCACCTAACTTCACTAATGCGTTATGACAGCGAGCAGGCATCATATTCATAAGCGATATACTTGTGAACCGTTGCAGGTAAGGTTTTGAGCAAACCTGGAACTTCGACCCATCTACTCAGATAATCGCCGGGGGCAGGCGGTCCGCGAACTCGCGCTTTTCTGCAGGCGGTCAGCAGAATTTTGGGGCGTGGCCAAACCTTCAGCGGGCGGCACTTCCTTTACGGTCGCATATTCTGCCAGAGGGCAGCAATACAGCATTTTTTTGCAAGCGCTCGGCAAATAATTTCTTTCAGCGAGCGCTGGCCAAACTTTCAGCAAGCGCTCGGACTCTTTTGAGGCATTTTCGGGCGTACGTCGAGCGCAGGTAAGACTCTGTGTGGCAGAGGTGTCACCGTTGGTTTAATTACTCAAGTTTGAGGTACTTTCTCTCAGCGGAAAGTACCTGGGGGTTGCGCGGTCCTCCACCAAGGACCGTGCGGCCCTCGAAATTTTTGCATATTTTCGCGGAAAGTTTGCGAGAATGCGGCCACTGCGCCGCAGCTAATCCATAAATAAACCGCGATTGTTCTTCAAGCATTCGTCTTTGATTTCGCCAACTTTCTTCCAAATTTCTGCAAGCGGGCCGCAAAAAATCAACGAACTATTTTTCCGGTGCGCGCTTGCTCAAAATTCGCATGGCCGCCTGCCCCCGGCGGTTATCTGAGTACATCCACCGTAACCCAAGAAAATGCACTATCCTTCGAAATCTATTCATTTCAGCGCCCCAAATGACCACCCTAGACGAAGTTTAAAGGAAATCTATGTATTCGACCCCATGCCATATAACCACCACAACTCCATGGAAAGGTCCCATATGCAGAGAAAGAGATGATATTCGTAATCAGCATGTCGAATAAGTTCTCTGGACCAATCCAGCCGATTTCATTAGTTTGACTTCTTACCGCACACCTATCGTAACCACACGGGAAGACGTTCTGCGGAGAAAGTGTGATATCTGTAATCAGCATGTAAAGGGCCGTGCATACTTCACGCGATTTCAGTCGCGACGCAAATTGGCAATTCGCCAGAAGTTTTTGGATCCAACATTAGCAAACTGCACATGCATAGTGTGTATAACTTACGTAAACTGATGAAATGTCCTATCTTCTGTACATTTATAATGTGCTTACAATGAGTTATGGACACTTGATTGCCAAATCGCGTCTCGATTGAAATCGCTTGAAGTATGCCCGCCCTTAAAGGCAGTGTCTCACCAAAGTTGAGGTCGCGCGGATTTTCACATATTCTATTATAGGGACCTCTAAATAGGCCATTGCAACAAGTCCCACTTAATTTGACCCCCTCCACGCTGAGAAAAATTCGCTCAAAGTGGTACGCGGAGAGCGAGTTGGTACGCGCGGACGCCTCCTTTGATCTCCCCCCTTACGCGTTTGAACATGTCCCTCCACTTGGCATCCACCTCCCCTGTGTTGTTGCCACTGTGGCTGAGGCTGAAGTTGGAAGGTACAACTCGTCCACATTGCTTCCGCGGGGCCTCCGAAAAACAGGGTTTTTGGGAACTTCGTGCGATTTTAGGCCCATACAATGCTAGACAGGGTCCGACAGGCGTGCAAAATGCAAAAAACTCGGCAACTAAATTTTGGTGAGACACTGCCTTTAAGATAACCCTTATGCACGAAGTTTGAGCAAGCTCTACGATAAAAAAAATCTTGGGGCCCGGATAGTCGAATAACGCCAAGCTAATATCGAACTCGTAATCGGCATGCTCGATCACCCCCCTGTGGCAACTCCCAGCCCCGTAGCCCAAACTTTGCAAAAAAATCGATAAAATAGATAAAAGTAATGGACGATTTCAAAAACTAATATTGTATTCGTAATCAGCATGCTCACTTACCCCCCTGTGCCAACTCCCAGCCCCGCAGGTGAACTCTGCAAAATAATCGATAAAGTCGATGAAATCGATATCGATCGATGACGAAAAGTAGCCTATGACACCCGCCGGGAAAGTGTATGTGTGCTAAGTTTGGTAAGGATCGGTTCGAAAATGGAATTTTCTATTCGGAACATACGTACACACAGACAGACGTACAGACATACAGCTCAGATAATCGCCGGGGGCAGGCGGCCATGCGAATTTTGAGCAAGCGCACACCGGAAAAATAGTTCGTTGATTTTTTGCCGCCCGCTTGCAGAAATTTGGAAGAAAATTGGCGAAATTAAAGACGAATGCTTGAAGAACAGTCGCGGTTTCTTTATGGATTACCTGCGGCGCAGTGGCCGCATTCTCGCGGACTTTCCGCGAGAATATGCAAAAATTTCGGGAACCGCACGGTCCTTTGTGGAGGACCGCGCAACCCCCAGGTACTTTCCGCTGGGAGAAAGTACCTCAAACTTGAGTAATTAGACCAACGGTGACACTTCTGCCACACAGAGTCTTACTTGCGCTCGACGTACGCCCGAAAATGCCTAAAAAGAGTCCGAGCGCTTGCTGAAAGTTTGGCCAGCGCTCGCTGAAAAAAAATATTTGCCGAGCGCTTGCAAAAAATGCTGTATTGACACGGAAGTACCGCTCGCTGAAGGTTTGGCCACGCCCCAAAATTTTGCTGACCGCTTGCAGAAAAAAGCGAGTTTGCAGACCGCCTGCCCCCGGCGATTATCTGAGAGGCAGACATACAAACAGACATTCAGCTTTATATACAGTGACCGCCAAAAAGTTGCGGACAAACCCCTCTCCCCTTTTTCAGCGCTCTTTTTCAGAGGGAAAACAAGGATGAAAAAATGTAATAATTGCATGAGGTGATAGAGCTCTTCAAGATCTGCAATCTACACTTAGAGTTTTTTTGAGAAACATGTGTCCTAAAATTTTTAAGAATCTTTTTCTAAAAAATGTCCGAAAATGGCCGCGTCACAATGCCGCGGACAATAATTCTTCGAACGCAAATTTTCTTTTGAGTCCTATTTTAAAGCGGAAACACAAGTTATCCGGACGGGTAAACACACTACTATACAGAGCTCGTCAAGAGCTACACACTGGTTATGGTTGCTTCCTCAAAAAACGCAAGCTTGAGTTTTATTTTACTTTTCTCAAAAAACAACTTCTAATTTCCTTTCTTTAAGCTAAATTTCTTCGCATGAAAACCTATTCAAGACATTCCAACAAAGCTATTCGGACAAAATGGATGCTCTTTGCCATCCTCTATGCATCGGTGTGCTGATGAGTTTCTTGGCTGAAAATGGCCCTTGGCAGTGCTTGCACATGACCCCACCTGCACCTCACTACTGACTTGTACCGCTTTGCAGGCTTATAACTCGGCCGCCAGACGGTATAAGAGTCTGCAAGTAGACTCATTCGAAAGAGCGTGAGTTCCTGGACATGATGATATGCACATGAGTTGAGTTTGAAAAATTTTAGAGATTTGGCGGATGGGGTGGAAAGCTCATTTAGGTCTCTATCAATCTTTTTTTTTCACAGCAAAACGAGTGTTTTTGTTGTTATCGGTTTTTTATCTTGTTTATTATTACCCTAATTTCACGCGTACAAGGCGCGGGGTGGTCCTAGCTTTCATCGAGCTGCTCAGCCGCCCCAACGTGTTTTAAGAAGCGATCCTTATGCCGCACGATTCGTCAGGCAAAACGCAACGTATGGGGTTCCTTTGGTTGCGAAGTCCTTTGCCGTGTTTGGGCTGGTCGATGAAAGCTGGGACCACCCCGCGCCTTGTACGCGTGAAATTAGGTTAACTTTGGTTTATCTTGTATGCCTACCTGTTCCCGTTTAATCTTACTTCAATCTCCATGTCACTTAATTGTGTGATTGCCTCGATTCCATTGCTCGATTTATAACATTACTCTCAGCACTTGTGTTTGTTACTTTATAGGTACGAATAAGTAGTATTATTCTATTGTTCCATTTTTTTCAACAACAAAAAAAACTAGTTCAGAGTGTGCCGAGAACTGGTTCGGGTGGGGTTAAGGGGTATGATAGGAATTTAAAGTTTGATTAGTGCTGGTTATAGTATGCCAAGCTCAATTAAGGCTAGTTACAGTATGCCAAGCTCAAGGGCTAGCTATGACAAGTGTGGAACGAGCAGGACTTCCAGGAATCTCAATTTTTGGATGGTCCTTAATATGCAAAGTGCCGGGTTTCTTGAGTTACCTTCTCGGGGACTTCCGGGGCCCAAATTTCGGTGGTGTCCGGGGGACGAGTCGGATACCCACCGGAAGTGGGGGGGGGGGGGGAGGGAGAGACCCGGAGGCCTCCGAAATTCCTTCCGGAACCCCAAAACCGATTGTTTGGGTTTTGAGCGAAATTTACGTACCAAATTACGCACATGAAATTTCACCATTACCCTTCAAATCGAACAGGCTTTACAAACAGCAGGATGGCGGAGACCTGATTGATTGCCCGAGGTACTCTGACCGCCCGACTCTTGGAGTGCCTGTTATTTGTTGATGGAGGCGGGTGTGCTATGTTGACTCCACAGAACATCAATTCTCTAACAATAGCTTGTCTCATTGCTTTGTGGAACAATCAGCTGTTGGTCACTCCATTTGTTTGATATGGAGATAGCAGCGGTGAGAGCAAAAAACCCTTTCGATAAAATATAATTCGATGACTAGTCAACAATCAGTTAACGTTCTTTCGGCCTGTAGAGCAGCATTTTTAGATGCCGTTGGATATCTTATTTGCCCCGCTCATTCCATGCTTACTAATTACAGTGATACTATTATGGGAAACATTTCGTCCTCGGGAGGAAAATTGTGAGTCAGTGCATTAATTCAAACGCGTGTTCGACACCCCGCCCGCTATAATTCTGAGGGTTGATGATAGCTGTTTCTTGCAACTCTCGATCTGCGAATACACTCTTTGATTCAACCAAGTTGGCGGCTGGAAGGCGACCGCTCGCACATGCAACGCGCACTGCGTCTTTCTCGCGAGCGTGCTCTCTGATTATTCCCTCGTCTTAGTTAGGTCTCCAAGCCCCGCCCTCCAGCCGCCAATCTCGTTGAATGAAAGGGTGCATATCAGAAATGCGGCTCAATTTAGAATAATATCACTTTGGAGGCAGAGTCTGGACGAGCTGAAAGGGAGGAGTGGGAAGGCGTGGGCAGTGGTTTCTTATCTTAAAGCTTTACAATTCTGAACGCTTGCCCATTTATCAGCTGTTTTTGATGTTATATCAATCACTACGATATCTTCAACGTTGACCGATTACTGTTCCCAGATTGCTAAGTATGCTGCTGGTAGATAGAAATGTGTTATCGACATAATGACCAGATCCTGGGTCCGCTCTGGTCGCCCAAGACTGATATTCTCAAAATTCTAATAAGTTGTTTATTCTTCTTTGAGCACCTTTAGATAACCAGCACGCTTTGCAGCTGGCCCCATCTGAAGTGAAATCTTGCTCGTGTTCACTGTGTACTATTTTTACATTGTTTTTCATTCCTTGATGGAACGCCTAGACGTATTTTTGCTGTGCCTCTGCAAATATGATAGTTGTTTGGAGAAAAATAATTGGGAAAAGAAAAAAAAAGAAAAAGCAAAAAAACCAAAAAATTTGTGAAAAACGTCGTTTTTTTGAAATATCCGTTGGATGATTTTTGAAAAAAAATTGCGACGGACCACGAACATCATAATGCTTTACGTAAATACTGATTCAAATTTTTAATGATGAGGATGTTTCTGAAAAGTGGAACGGGACGGATTTCTTGCAAACTGTGGTTTTCCAAACTTTTCATCATTTTCATTCCATTCAAGAGTGTGCAAGCTAATTTATGAATTACTGCCAGCTATCGTCGTCTCCCCAGCGTATGTTGGGCGGAGCTTTTGCGGACATTTCAACGCGTTGGTGAATTTGTTGACCCTCTACTGCAAGACAATGTTTTCTGTGATCTCTCGCTACCAACACTGCCACGTGTGACAACAGCATGTATACGTGGCAAATTAGAGAGTACAAAAAACCACACTTTGCAGTAGAAGCTTGACAAGTTCACCAACGTGTTAAAATGTCCGCAAAAGCTCCGCCCAACGTACGCCGGGAAGACGACGATAGCAAAAAGCCCTTAAAACACTACCACAAAGCGCAAGCCTTCTATTCTTAATGAGTAATTTATGGTTTTGATTTAAAGTTTGATAAGTTATTGAACTTTATCTGACTCACCAAAAAACTTTCGTTTCAGTCCAATATTTTGAAAGCGAAAGTTGCAGCTTTTGAGTATTGCTTTTAATGGATCGAATGACCGTATTTTTAGGAGTATTCGCTAGTCTTCTTTATGCATGGGTGCTCAGAAGCTTGTCACCTCTATAGAAGCCACACTGAGTCATCTCCAAGGTGTACCAAAAGATAACCAAGGTGGTAGGGTCTTAGGCTTGATACATACCTGACGATGGGTCGCCATAGCTGACGATAAGGCGCTGCCAGCAGCAACGCCTTTTGTGCGTATTGATTGACGCCGGGCGACGCCACTGCTCCCCGCTGCTGCAGCGAACGAGAAACAGACCCGCCATAGCTAGCGATGCTGCGCTGCTGCTTGTTGCTCATAGCTGCTACGCGCTGCTCCTTGCTGCTCTGCTATTTGAAGCTCACTTTTTGTGAGCTTTTCTCAGCTGCTCTTGCTGCTATCGGCGTATTTTCACTAGATCTTCCCTCATTTTGCTCGTTTTCATCCATTTTTGATCATTTTTTCGTATTTTTTCGTATTTATGCCTGGAACAATTCAATAGCACCGCTCCTAGCCCCTACTTTTCTACACTTTTACCGAGTTATTTCGCTCACCATGCTTTTTCTTTTGATTTCGTGAACGCAAATTCTTTATTTGAAGTTTTTCTTTTGTTATTTGTGACCATATGCATTGTTCATTTGGTTTTTTTTGTTTTCTATCCCCTCCTTACCCTACCGATGAGCCTCGGGGAGGGTTTTTGTGCTGTATTCATTCTGTTTTTGCCTGTCTAGGGTTCAGAGGCGAAACAGGGAACTTTGGTTCCCTATTTTGTTTCTTTCCTGCATTCTTCGTCATTGCTAATATATTTTATGCTGTGTACGTAATTTTTTTTTCAGAGTCATGACTTCTCACAACATTCAAGCTCTACAAAATGTACTTCTTGCTTTGGAAACGATGGAGGAAATGATGGATTACGAGGAAAGCGTATCAAAAGCAAGAGCATATGTCCGGGAGGAGCATGTTCCCTTCCTTGAATCACGCTTTCGGAACTTGGACTCCTACATCGCTTCCCACAATCCGGATAACTTCGCTCATTTCACACGACTATTCCTTTCTGAATTCCAAGATCTCCATGAGAGACTTGGCCCCTATTTGCAACATGAGCCATTTCATGTTGCACCAATCAGTGCCCAACGGAGGCTTTTCGTCTATTTGAGGTATGTTACTGGAATACCACTGTTTAGTTCTTATTTTGTTAGTACTCATGCTATAGCATATTAGATTTGTTGGACACGGCTACGCATATGGAGCTCTAGCAGAAGAGCTCAACATAGGAAGGCAGACCTGTCTGATATCGTCTCCGAAGTCACGGATGCCGTCAATACGGGTAAAATCACCTAAAAATGATAAGCTTCGTTCATTTCTCTACACCACGCTTATTAGTTCTATTCGCCGATGCATTCCCAACGCCCATCCGTCAAGCACTTGAAGACTGTGCCATGAAAACACAGCAGCGTTATGATTATCCACGCGCTGTGGATTTCATGGACGGCAAACACGTAGGATTAAGAGTTCGTTATCATTCATCAGATTCATTCCGCACCTATATAGACGACCGATCTTACTTTAAGAAGCCGAAAAATGCGGGCAGCACGTATTGGAACTACAAAGGCTTCCACTCCATCATCCTCCTTGCTGTTTGCGACTGCGGCTACCGTTTCACAGCCATCGACATTGTGCACCAGGACGAGCTGGAGACGCGGGAGTGTTCCGGAATTCGGACATCAAGACGTTCTACGAAGTTCGGGATGACATATTCCCGGAAACAGAAGAGCTCAACGATGTTGGACCAGTGCAGTACCACATTCTGGTCGACGGTGGTTTCGCGCAGAGCCACCGATACATCAGACCGTTTCCGGAACCAATGGCGACAACAGCTAGCAAACGTCGCAATGAGAGACTCAGCGGGTAGACTACTGCAAATTCCTATCATTGAATCCAATCAGATTATAATACATTATAGGGCAAGGAGGATCATCGAATCATCATTCGGAATACTTTGCAAGAGGTTCGCCATTTTGCAACGAGATCTACAAGTCGAACCAGAAAAGGGCTCTGAAACTAATCACATCACTATTGGTATGTCTTAACTCAGCTTTTTTCACCTATCAGATCAATAAAAATTTCATTTAAGGTCCTCCACAACCTTCTCGCACGAAGGCAAGATCTCCTGGAGGGAGTAGAACGATTCGCGCCAGCAAGGAACTCGCCTTTACCAGACCGCTTTGCTTCACTACAACGAACTGCTCGGCATGCCGGTTCAGATTCGGCAAAAATAGCAAGAGATCGTCTTGTATCGTACTATGATAATTTGTATAGAACTCCACAATAAACATTCAAAATTTTTATTAACTACTAAGCAATGGTACAAGATCTATCAAATAGAGCAAATTCTGGCATACATCACAAAATAGAACATAACAATACAAAATATACACATATACATGACTAAGTATATGAATCTCTATTAACTATCAAATAAAGCAAATCTCTGGCATATATCACAAAATAGAACATAACGATAAAAATATACACATATACATGACCAAGTATATGAAAAACTATAAAATATATGTACCATCTTCTAATCGATCAACATACTACTGGCTCAAAGTATTGGTCATCAAACTCATTTTCCCTACGGCAACATTGTCTGGCAGGCTTTTCAGATACGTTGTGACGAACTGCCCTGTAATAGAAAAATAAAAATATAATCAAAGCTTGTCAAAAACCTAGACTTCTTACCGTACTGCTCGAATTTGCATGGCGGCCTTTGCTTCTCGACTTTCAGGGCGGACATTCGGGCTTTGACGGCATCCGCAGCCTCTTGCAGGAAGTTTCGAGCTATTATAATCACAAAATTCACGAACAGTAAGTAGAAATTAGATTATATGTGATAAGTCCATTACTAACCTTGCAGAGGCGCCCTCTTTTTCTTCATGGACGGGGTCCGCAGCAGCTTCCGAGATGGAGAGCGTGACGGAGAGCGTGCTTCTACCAGCGACTCCTCACTGGTTGCTGGTGAGGGAGTGCTCTCCATCTCCATCTCCACGTCGTCCACGTTTTCCTTCTCCTGCGACGACGAGTATGCGGACGTGGACGACGTGCCGCTGCTTGTCAGGTTGGAAATACGAGCACTGTGACACAATACAATTAAAAAAACAAAAGAAAGATGCATATGTTTGAAAAATATACGGAAACTTACACCGTGGTTTCGCAGGTGTCCAAAAATCATAGATGTTTCATGTAAACCCACGGTTGCGCGGTTGCAGACCCCGTCCTGGCGGTCTTGTGCTTCCTGTATGTGTCCCGTAATGATTTCCACATTCTTTTTGCATCAGCGACTGAAATAGAAAAAATTACAAGATTTGCCCCAAAAGGTATTGGGACTTTGAAAGAGAACTTACCCGGGCATTCATGGCTCCTGCTCCTCATTTTCTGGGAGATTTCAAGCCATGCAAAATTTTTCCTTTCCGCAACGCGGTAGTCATCACAACTAACGTTCCAAATTGCCCCTTGCTCCTCAACTAAAGTGATTAAGTCGATCTTCAGATCGTGGACCATTCTATCTTAAAAAAATCTAGTTTAAACGATGATAGTAGACAGCAAAATCGAGAAAAAACATAATATGAACGAAATTGAGATCCACGAGGAACGAGCATCCAAAGAAATGAACAAGAGATGAACAATCAGAGGTGCATTAACCTTAAAAACCAATCTAATGTGTTAAAAAGGTCTGCAAGTAACTTGTCGCGCCCTAATTACTCGCAGCGCGTGTATTCGCGGCCTGCGTGTGCGACAATGAAATCGCTGCTAGCAGCACGAGCAGCGAAGACAGCGGCGATTCGCCACCACCCGCCATACCTCCATCGTCAGGTATGTAAGAAGCCTCAAAGGCAGCGTCCAGGCGTCTGGACATATGGGGATCTCACAGGTCAGTAATTTTGGGACCTTAACTAGACACTGCTTAACCGGGAGTTCAGATGGTGTTCTAACGGCTGAGATATTTGTCTCCAAACTGGACCCCAAGTCGTATTTCGCATGGATTCATGGCGCGACATATCAGTTCCGTGTGGGCCCACGCGCGAAAGCATGCAAACACGATGCATGCATACATCGTATTATTCGACGACTTGCAAGTCGTCGGACGATCCTGAGAATCAGTTCGGAGGCGTATATCTCAGCCGTTAATGAGTCATTTACGCTGCCGCTTGGATAGTGCCTTAGTCAGGGCCCGAAATCAGTTTCCACGTAAAATCCCATAAATCCAGATTTGCCTGGACGTTGCCTCTAAGCGAATTGTAGCCGATTTGAAGAATTTGAAGAAATGGATTCTTTTGTGTCCAATGTTGCGTTGCGTTGACGTTCGTCAATGTTGCGGGATATTGAAAATTTGCTCTATAGGAATCGGAAAACTGTCCCTCAAAAAAGATTTGAAAAATCAGCGTAATACACAGGTTTTTCTGGAAAATTTGGCATAATTCGCAAGATGCGGATATATTCTAGCATTTTACAAAAATTGGCTTCAAAATTCTGCAATTTTACCCGGCGGCGGATCCCTTTTTGCTGCGCATCTCATATTAAATCTTGCAACTCCCCTTTACAAATGTGAAGAATTTTGAGGATTTTTGGGAAATTTTTTTGTTTGTCAGGCGAACTTGAGAAATTTCCTACTGCCAAAGGAATGTGGTAGTGGATCTCCAAATATTCTGAAAGTATCCAGTCCGCAGTTGAACTAGGAGAAAAGTTGTGAATTTTTTCTAACGAGTAAGTGGCTGCGGAGCAACAGAGTGCGATCAGAAAACGTGGCACAGAGACTAAGTATAACCATTTATCGCTCCAAAATCGTGATGTAGAAAATCCGATGCTGCTTTCATTATTCTCGTTAGTTTTTGTGGAAACCTAAAATTTCGAAACATAGTTTGAATCCAATTCATTAGCATTAGCATTAGTCCTGACTCGCCTCTCGAGAATTTTTGCGATGCTGTCGGAGCATCGTTAATGTTCTTGCGCGCTGTTATCGCTCCTTTAAACGAACAGAAGGGAACAATTTTAAATCAAACTTATCTTTATCTAACCTCAAGGATCTCGCCTGCGTATGGGAATCAAAAAACTACAAATTTGCTTTATGTTTGGGGTATTTCAGGGGCCAAGCTGGAAGGACAGTACTTTTTCCGCACCCTATATAACATCACCTCCCCTTTTTTCCACTCGCATCAAATTGATAGTGCGCTGCGAGCGCCCCTATAGCAGCATGATTAAACTGCTACTGATTTTTCTGGGGTCATCGCCTTCCCACCGTAATTCGAGAAAGCTCCAGCTTCTGCTGAAGTCGTGAAAATCACTTGTTAACGGTCGAGAAAACTAATATTTTCATTGCAGTTGTTTACAAGTTAACACATTCACGACAAGGCCGATTTTTCGATTACTGCCGTTTCGGACCAGAGCCTTTTTTGCTTTGTCAAAGTTACGACCCACCCGTGGGCGTATTGTCCGAAATGGTAGTCTTTTTAGAAGAAATTAAACATGTCTCCGAGAATCTCTCCACAAGGGTATCGAAGGCGCTGATTACCAAAATATGATTTACCGGTGCGTCACCTCTGCTTTGCAGAGGTTCGCATTGGCCCTACTATCTGTATGCGTTACTCATTCTCGTAATAATGACATTGATACTTACCGCGCTATGCAGACTATCACGATAGATTTGTAAACAACTACTCATTCCTAAGACTTTTTCATGCGAGATCGGTAATTTCGCTTGGATGAAACTTCTCCCAAAAGAACAAACGCAGATTTGAATCGGTTTTTGGACTTTTCATGGCTTGCTTTTTGCCATAAGATACAGTAATCACTGTTAGCCACATCTCCATGCAAAAACCCTCTCGAATTATCGGGTAAAATCTTGGCAAATTGAACATTTACGCAACAAATATATTTTGGCGCCGTTTTCGCAAAGTAATAAACTTTAGTTCAATTTTTTAGGCTAAAGCCCATGGCTTGCAGACTAACTTGTCAAACATATCCGTGACTTTGCAAAAGATCTTGCTAAAGGCTCAATTCAACTGACCAAAAGCCAAGTGGATCCGTCTGACGTGTGATTTTTACAGGATCCACTGAACGGATCCGCTCAAGCTTTGGTATATTGGACTCTCATGTTGCTAGCATGCGCTGTGCAAAATTTGGGCTTAAGATGTTGGCTGGTAACCGTCTCACGAATTTCGTGACAGACAGACAGACTTACACACATCCACACAAAAACACGTAAACATCCTTAGCCCATTATTATAAGTAACCAGTGCGTCACCTCTGCTTCGCAGAGGTTCGCACTGGCTCTACTATCGTGTGCCTTCCTCAATTGCATTATAATGACTTTGAAACTCACCACACAATGCTAAACATCACAAATGGATTGTAAACAATTGCTCATTCTCGAAACTTTTCCACATAAGATCGGTGATTTTGGGAGCAAAAAAATTTTCTCCGAAAGGATAAAAGCAAATTTGAATTATTTTCTGTTCACAACGGCTTGATAACTGCTATAAGTGCACTAAACAGTGTGAGCTACATGCCTGAGCAAAAATCTCCTCAATTTTTTAGATAACACCTTGACAAATCGACTCAAAGGCTATCATTCTTCTTTGGCGTCGTTTTTGCGGAGGAATGGATTTTTTGACCCCTTTTTAACCTAGAACTTGTGGTCTGCAAACCTGCTTTCCAAATATATCCACAAACATTGCAAAACTCTGAATACCGACTCTGTATTGCGATTTGAATGCCGGTGGACCCGTTAGATGTGCAAATTTTGAGGGATACGTTGATCGGATCAACTCGCCTTTGTGCGCAGTGAATCTATATGCTGGGTGCATATTGTGTGCAAAAAATTGGCTTAAGACCTTGGCTGTAGCTCGCTCCATGAATTTCGTGACAGACAGAGATTCAGACACACACACACACACAAACGTAAACAACCCTTAGCCCGTTATTATAAGTTACCAGTGCGTCACCTCTGCTTCGCAGAGGCTCGCACTGGCCCTATTTTCTGTATGCGTTATTCATTCCCGCATAATAATGACATTGAAACTCACCGCGCTATGTAGGCTTAGGCTATCACGAATAATTCGTAAACAACTACTCATTCGTAGGGGTTTTCCATGTGAGGTCGGTATTTTCGCATGGATAAAATCTTTCTTAGAAGAACAGATGCAAATTCGAATAGGCTTTTGGAATTTTTATGGATTGGTAGTCGCCGTAAGGACAATAAACATAGTGGGCTACACCTCTGTGCGAAAATCTTCTCAAATAATCAGGTAAAATCCTGAAAAATTGACCATCGAGCAATCAATACTTTTCGGCGTCGTTTTTGTAAAGTAGTAGACTTTTGATCCCTTTTTCGGAGCAAAGCCCATGGCTTGCACACTGAGATGCTAAGCACATCCACGACTCTGCAAAAAGTGGTGAAAGTATGAAAGTGGATGATGATGCTTCGCAGAGGATCGCACTGGTCCTACTCTATAGTTTTTGAGCAATATCTCCTCTTAAGAAAGGCAAAGTGTAGTACGTCCACAGCAGGTACTGGCTCTATGCACCCCATGAATATGGTGCCGTGCGGGTCTGCGCGTCCATGCTTGTCCTCAGAGCTAAACAGCGCCCTGCCTCATCTCTCAAATTGCTTTAAACCTCCCCGAAAAATTCTGATCGGGAAGAATATGATGTAAACAACCATTCATTCTGCGAGGTTTTCATGTGAAACCGGTAAAATTAGCGTGGCAAAACTTTTTGGTGAACGGTTAGTGTAATTTTGAATCCGTTCTATCAATGCGATGTTGGCTAATTAGAACAACAACAGATGCACGCTACATTCCCAGCCTAGAATATTTCCAACTATACAGTGAGTGTTTTGAAAATGAACAGTTGAGTCATCTCTTTTTGACGCCACTTTTGCACGAAATTAACTTTTTGCTATGTATCTGCGATGAATTCCAGGGCTTAGAAGATGTCCAACTTAAAAGTCTTACAGTTACTGCAGACTCCTTGCATTAGGATCTCATTTTTGCCTTAGCAAATGCCTGGTGGATCCGTTTGACTCGCGATTTTCAACCGAAACAGATTCGCTCACTTCTTTACATAATCAACCTGGGTGCTGCTGGCGTGCTATAGCCAAAAAATCAGCTCGAAATCTTGGCTGCAGCTTGCGCTACGAATTACACTGATTCGCAGAGGCTCGCTGTGTCCTACTCTGTACGCCTTACTCATTCATGCCTTGTGATGGCATTGAAACTCACCGGACGATGCCGAATATCACGAATAAAATGTAAACAACTACTCATTCCAAAAGCTTTTCCATGTGAGAACGGTAATTTTGAGAGGATGAAATTTTTCGCAGAAAAACAGATGCAAATTTGAATAGGTTCTTGAACTTTTTTCTGGCTAGGTACTTGCTATAAGGACAATAACACTCTGAGCCACATCTTTGTGCAAAAATCTTCTCAAATGCTCAAGTAAAACCTTGGCAAATCGACCATCGAGCAATCAATACTTTTCGGCGTCGTTTTTGTAAAGTAGTAGACTTTTGATCCCTTTTTTGGAGCAAAGCCCATGGCTTGCACATTGAGATGCTAAGCACATCCACGACTTTGCAAAAAGTGGTGATATGTATCCGATATGCGGGCCGAAAGCCAATTGGACCCGGCTGACGCGCAATTTCTGAGGGATCCACTCAACAAATCCGCTCGAGCTTTCGCATGGTGGACTTTTATACTGGTAGCATGCGCTATGCAAGATTTGGACGCAGGACGTTGGCTGGAACTCGCGCTATGAATTTCGTGACAGACAGACATTCAGACACACACACACAAAAAAACGTAAACACCCTTAGCGCGTTATTATAGTAGGATGATTTTAGTTTTTGGAAGTATACTCATTCTGTACGAACTCAGCATCATGGATTTTCATGCAATTGCGTTTTGGGGTTATTTCTCGTGCTGATCACGATTACAGTGTCCACTTTGTTCACTACTTTCCCACAGTGGGACTACGGTAGCAGTACGATAGAATTTTCGTAGAAATCAAGAAACTGATGTAAGAAGGTGGTATCAAAACTTGAGACTATCATTTTCGTAATCACATGCTAAAAACCTATATATGTAAATTTTGAGCTTCCTGGGATGAACAATGCGAAAAATCAATAAAGTCAATAAATCAATAATTTTTGATAGGCTGACATCACTCTCGTGCCCTTCCTGTATTTCTCGTGCATGTAAACTTGAATTTTGAAAAACAGCACCACTCTGCGAAAAATTTGAGCTAAAGCCTGTGCCTTACCTCTACCTAAGGCATACCTACCGTAACATTACATAACAATATCCCGAACCAGGACCACTCTGGCTGGAGCTTCGCCAAGGTCTCGCCAACCATGTGCCGGGACCCCGTGGAATTCCATCGTATACTGGCAATGCTAGAGCTTCAAGAATCTTATAACCCACCGGTGGCTCGTATTGTTCGAAACGGTAGAACCTGCACGACCCACCGATGGGTCGTATTGGCGTGAATGTGTTAAGCAGCATTGCTGGTTTTATAGACACACTTTCAGTTAATTGTATTTTTAGCTTAAATCAGCTATACCGTTACAGCGGTTTATCTAATGATCATTAATTGTATCTATATCACATACACTCTTCTACAAACATGTATAAGGCTTTTTACCCTGATTTTACGTGTACAAGATACACCTCATTTTTTTCCAAACTCGACCAGCCTGAACAAACCAAAAAACTTCGCAACCAAAGAACCCTATGCCGTGCTGCGTATTGCCTGAGGCTATCGTTCGGCATAAGAGTCGTCTTCCGAAACACAACGACGCGGCTGAGCGGCTCGCTTAAAAAATCGAAAAAGGCGCGTTTTGTACTCATGGAATGGTAATAAAATTAGCGGACCTAAAAATTATACTTCCAGAATTTTACTAAAATCGCAGTAGTTTTACAATGACGAGTTTGCGGAACTCCTGAGGTCACTGTAATGAAAGGAGACGAGGGCGTTCTGTACTCAAGTATATGCTGCAACCAACTCTGCACTCCAAGACCTAAAATTCTATGTAAGCTTTGCACGCAAGAGAGATAACGATTGAATGGAAATGCTAAGGTTGATGAAACAGCTGATGCCAGCTTATCATGTGGAGTTTTAGAACTTAGTTTCGTGATAAAAACGAGAATACATTTTCTAACATACACTAGCGTAATAGCGCACCATAAGCGGCGTACAAGTAATGAGGACATTTTAGACGAAGTTGTGGAAGATCCACTGGCTTGGCCTTCATTTCGGCTTGACTACGTCACATTTTTCGCAAATAGAAGCTGATTGGCTCCGATGATATTGATGAACCGCAGAAAAATAAAATGTTTGGAAATGCAAGGATTTACTTATATCTCCGCATGAATCGAGCATTAAGCTATTATGCTAGAAAGAAATTGGTCGTTTTCGTATTGAAAACGATATTTCTAAAGATTTCATGAATGTGAGAGAGTGAAGGTGCATAATTGTACTCTTACATGGCGTAAGGCCTAAGGCATACCTCTCGCGATTTAGCGAAATCGCCACATCCCTGCGACTTGGCGATTTGCCAGATGTCTAGAGATTAAGCATGCGAGGCTCTCAGATGCATGGGTGGTAGAATTCGTAAATTGTAATAAACGCAGCAAGTCTGGCCCAAGCAAAGTGCGTTTACGACCAGCTATGAAGAGTCGTTGCAGTGCTAAATCGCGCATCGACTGAAATTAGGCCTAAGGCATACCTCACGCGATTGGGCCGAATCGCCACTTTCACGCGACTTGGCGATTGCCAGATTTCTACAAATATCGTGCGCGCTTCTCAAACGCATATTTAGGTAGCTTGTGTAAGTTGTTGCAAACGCATCAAGTTCTGACCAAACGCAGCGCATTAGCGACGAATAACGAATAACGAAGAGTCGCTGTTGTTCCAAATCGCGTAGCAATAGGAATCGCGCGCCTTAGGCCTTAGGCCTAATACGCGCGAGGTAGCTGACGACGGAAATTGCCCTTCTTCATATATCTGTGGCAAGGAAAAAAAACAAAAACAAATTTCATACAGCCCGTGTGTATGCATGTACATATCCATTTAAGGCTGCGCACTATCGTAAAGGTTTGTGACTTTTCGGCTATTGCTCCAATGTGCCAACAGGATTGCCCTTCTGCCAGCAGATGTTGTTTGTTATCTGAGGCAATTCTGAGAAGTCTGGAAGGGAATGTTCTCTTCGGTTTGAACTTTTTGGCTTCCTGCGTGAGCAATGTCCGCACTCATACAACTTTCATAATTTTGCAACTAAAACATATATCTATTTTTTGGGTTTTATTATTAGGGTAGGGGAAATTATGTTTTCGCATGTAGTACCTTCAATCCTTTTTTGCATCAATGACTGCAAGCAGCTTGCTGCCTTTTTATAGGATATGCTTGCTTCTACCAAATGCAAAGTCGTTTCGTCAGTACATAAGTGCAGAGTTATAAAAGATTTTGTCACTACATAACTGCAGACTTGAAAAAGATTTCTTCTCCAAATCAGATGTATTTGTTTGCTAGAAACAAGTAATACACCACCGTCTAACCTTTATTTCGACAATTATCCTTCGTTGCTTCACAGTAAAGCGGAATAGATATGGTTAAATCATTTGAAAATACTGTAAGAGACGGAAGTGCTGGGGTTTCTTATAATAATGTAATTGCATAGTATGTCATGTGACCATACACTGAAATTGAGCAATGATTCAAAGATAAGATTTTCGTTTTCTGATTCATCTATTTAGATGTATATAGAGCTAAGTGTTGGTACATTGTTGATTGGTGTGTTATAAAAGCTTTTGTGGATGGACAGATCAGCGCCAAACTCTGCGCGCATATGCTTTCAACGCCGGTCCAACCCGTAGACTGATTTGCGAAAATCCCACTCCTTCTATTGATTCATCGATAATAAAGAAAAATGAACTCTTATTATGTATTATCGAGCCACTACCAACTTTCGTGTAAACAATAGCTGTAGAACTCATTTTCATTCCATGAGGGAGATTCGGTAATTTACAGATACGCGGTCAGCAAGTATTTATTTTTCCTGTGGCATAAAAGAAGAGAAGGAAGCCAAAACGCAGTAAGGTGAACGCGCACCAAATTTGCTCTTTGCTGAGCCAGTGAAACCCACGATGCAAGAGAAGCTAGGAGTACCAGCTAGTTGCATGCTAACCTCTATTACGCTTTATTCATTATCATCGTATTTTCTGTTTATTGATGCTGTTTATTATCGTATGAGACCGATGTTATATCACCTTATTTTCACATGTGCAAGCCGCACTCCGTTTGCTCTAAACGAGTAGATCTGACGCCTCGCTACGCATATGATTTGCAAAGCGGTCGCTCTTCCCTACGGTCTTTTCCGACCCGGAGTAGGCGAACATTCAAGTGGAGCGGCGCGTCCGCATCGCCACTGGCTCAGCCAAGTAGACTAGAATGAAGAGACGCAGACTAAAAAACGGAGCGAATCGTTGCGAAGCGGACTCCTGCCGCATCGCCACTGGCTCAGCCAAGTAGACTAGAATGAAGAGACGCAGACTAAAAAACGGAGCGAATCGTTGCGAAGCGGACTCCTGCCAGTCCAATTCGCCTAAATGGGTTAAAACTTACTATACTATGTCCGCTTTTAACACGCCCCATGGCACGCTAATTCCTTTGGCGCGTTTGCCTTCAGGGCAAACAGGGTGCGGAGTACACGCGAAAATAGGTGGAGATTCGAGAATATAGCTTTGAAAATGCCAAAACCGTTGGCACTTTTTGTTAATTACACGCTTACCTAACAATTCAAGTATACCTTGAACAATAAGCGGAATACCTACTCCAGAGACTGAAATAAGTAACAGTAAGAAAGTTGTACACTTTATAATACCTCTGTAACATACAATCTTTAGACGCCCAATTTATAAATGATGTAATTGCAACGTATCCAGAAACTGCGACTCCTAAGCCCTAAAAAGCCGATGTATATCTTCCTCGGCCGCTTTTCTTGTTCTTTTGTTACCGAACAAATTGCTGCAAAAATCATGACTTTACCACTATGTTTTGCCGTAGCGACATAGCAAACACTAGCTGCAAGAATCTAAAGCGCTTGCATCAATTTCGGAATTCTGCTGGAACTCAAATCACCTTGAACAAGACACTAATGCATGCTGTTAACACTGTTATCTGACCGAAAGCTGCAAAAGCTATGATACACACGATCGATCCTAAGTGGAATCCAACAGCAACTAACATATCTCTCTGAAAGAGTTAATTCAAACTCACATTTATTTGGTTGCAAAATATAGTAATGGGCACTATGACGCATGATAAGGATCACGAGCAGAGTTTATCACCATATTCTCTTGAATCCAACTCCCCTCATTTATCCTCTACTTAAGAATCAGACGAATACTGAACATGGTTTGAAATGGAGTTGCAAGCAAGCTTCTATAAGAGTGATTCCTTTTCTTGCAAAAAATTTCGTATTGCGAATCTATATGGATACAATTAAAGCAGGATCGCACTGCCTTCGAAAAATTTCCAACGGCAAAGACAGCGGAGGCTCTGGTCTATGCTCAGATTGTCGCCGGGGCAGGCGGTCATGCGATGGGCAGGGGGCACCGGGAAAATAGTTCGCTGACGTTGAGACGCAGTGGCCGCATTCCCTTTTCGCAAGAATATGCAAAATTATTGGGGGTCGCGCGGTCCTCTGTGAAGGGCCGCACATCCCGTGGGTACCTTCCGCTAGGAGAAAGTACTCCAAACTCGGGTAATTAAACCATCGACAGCACCTCTGTTAGCCCCATGGCACCTCTCTTAGGTGGAGTGTTACATTTGCTATGCGTATGCAGTGCGTAAAAGGAGTCCGAGCGCCTGCTGAAATTTTGGCCCGCGCTCGCTGAAAGGGATTAATTGACTAGCGCTTGCAGAGAAGTATTGCTACCCGCTGGCAGAACACGGGATTACCGCTCGCTGAAGGTTTGGCCACGTCCCAAAATTTTGCTGGCCGCCTGCAGAAAAGCGCGAGTTTGGGACCGCTTGCCCCCGGCAATTATCTGAGATGTTTCTTCCATTATGCAGACCTAGAAATGCATAAGAAGGCCGAAAACGATAAAAAGGGATACTATTGAAGTCGACTACAAGCTGAGCTTACAGCAATATTCGCGCGCATGATTCACCACAACGCTGAAACCGGCAAATGCTCGCCAAGCACACTCGCAGGCTTCCAACGTATGGCGATATGGACAGTTCTGTGCAGTCAATATTGACTCAGAGGAAATGTCAAAAGTCGAAGTGTCCAATCCAAACAATGCATACCATCCGATGCAGCATACAACGCGGCCTCCAATCTGTCTTCCTTATCTGTTAATAAGGGAAAGATACCAACATAACATTTGATTCAACTGGCTTGGCACCATTAGGGCGGGGTTTTGTGATCTGACTGAGGTCGCTCGCGCCCGCTACGCACCTGCGTCTCTCTTGCGCGAGTGCTCTCTGATCATGACCTAGCCTTAATTAGGTCACGAAGCCCCGCCTTTGCCGAGGTCAAGCCAGTTGAATCAAATGGTAAGTTGGCGATTGAAAACGAGATGTGTATCACTTGACGCGTTCTTGAACGCTAATTCCAAATCTGCTTTCTTTTTTCGGAGCAAGCAAGTTGCCGTTCAATTGTTCATATTCCTCAAGGAGTGGCCTGAGATTAGCGAAAAGCTGTACAAAAACATCTAAAAGTGGGTAATCAATTCTGTAGCAAGTATATCGGTTGCAAGGAAGGAATGTAGCCGTACAATTTTTAGGTGTTTTTCAGAGCTGTTCGCTGATTTTAAGCCACTTGATGCTTGAGAAATTTGAACATTCAACGCTTATAACTCCTTTCGAGTTGTTCCGCAAGAAAGGAAAGCAGATTTGGAACCAGCGATGAGGACACGTCTAGCAACATACAGGTCGTTTTTGATCGCCAACTTATGTTGATATTCTTCCCTTGTAAGGCCTTTGCAAAGGACAGTTTTATGTGAAAACATCTTACATAAAAATTGCGAAAATGCATATCGTTGTCCTTCTGGCCCACCTTTAGGTATGGGCTATATAAAGTAATCTAGCTGCAATTTGGCCTTGCATTGAGCTTAACATAGCTTTGTGAAGCCAAATTTGCGCACGTAAGATTTTCAGCAAAACCATGACTTTAATAGCTTTTAAAATTGTCGACAAAAGTGATTAGCAGACAAGGAAGAAAGATTTAGATTTAGCGTTTCATGCTGCACTTAATGGTATGCAGCTTCTCTGGATTCGCCACTTCGACTTTTGGCCATTCCCTCGTCAGTTGCCAATCAGCTGAAACAAGTCTAGTCATGGCTGCCACAAAACCAAGTGTTGTTGCTGACTGATAAAGCAAAGCAAGCTCTAGAAGAAAGCTAACACACAAGTTGCATAAGATAATACTTTTGAAAAGTTCAAAGCCAAAATCGAAAGACTTTTGAGCAAGCCAACAATCGAGTTTTGGCTCGGAGAATCAAACCTTATATACAACGCAGCAGACATTCATCTTTACACTTGCGTGACCTTGATTGCTAGAAAAAAAAGAAAAAAGCCTACAGTGGCAAAAAGCCTGAGTTCCTCTCACAGATGTGGTTTTACGCCATATTTTTAAACCACAGCTGAAGAATCACACTACATATACTTCCATAGTCAAGAAATAAGAGATTTAGTATAGAGATCCGGAAAAGAGATAATTCGAGTTTCGTTCGTACTTGATTTTTGATCACTGGAAAATCCAGCATGTTCATTCATGGATCAATATACGTTATTATATGATCACCATGTGGAAAGATCATAAAATTAATTTGAACTAAAACCCAACTTACTAATCTATTTATAGAGCAATTTGAACTTCATGTGGGTTATTTGTGTAGATATTTGTTAGATATCTTATGGAGCTTGCTCCGCTTTAGAACAGTAATTCGAATGACTTATTCGGCTTCACTTTGTCGCGGTAACATAAGGATTGCCGCTATTTACATTACTATCAATTTGCGAAGAAGTTTGCTTTGGCTTTCACTATAAGTCTTATAGAACAAACAGAGAGCTACGGCGTTCTTACGCGTATGCACACCAAAGTTAATATCATACATGCTCGTTTCAGATAAACTGTTTGCTTATTCCAGTCAGGACTTTAAATTTGCGGAAGTAGTGAAATAGCGATAGGCGCCGGTAGACCATGGACCAAGCTTTTCCCTCTCCTATGCCAACCATATCCTCAGCCTTCGAGATGCTAACTTGTACCAGTAGTCTAAAAGGACCAAAAGGAAGGAAGAAAACTCTTACCTGACAGACGTCTGACCCGCAAATCATTGTAATCTCTATATATATAAAACTCAAAAATTGCTTGTTTGGAGAGTATGTGAGTTATAAAAACGCGCACCGCTCAACCGTTTGGGCTGAAAATTTGAACACAGATGTTTTCAACCTGGGGGACGGTTCTAGGCTACTTTTTGCGGCGATTCATTGGGTCCTCCTATCGATTTATGATTTGTTTACGTTTTTCTAAGGAATTGAAGGGTTATCATGTTTAATCAAGCGTTTTGCCATAGTCTTGTAAAGGAGGGCGGTGAAGCTCATTTTCACCTCAGGATCACGAGAATGCGGTCTTAAAGCGGATGTTCCAGGTAAGTTATCCATAACATATATAAGGGGGGGGGGCTCGCAGTGCAGGAGAATAATGGCCCGGTCTGGACCGGGAAAGCCAACGAGTGACTCATATTTTTAACTCTTAACTACGAAGTAGAATGCGTTCGGCGCACGGCCTCAAAGGCATCGCTCACCCAAAATGAGGTCTATGACATTTCGATGCCTAACACCAGCGGGACCCTCAACGCTATAAATTCCCAACTCACGCTGTCTGAAGTTGCTTCGAAAGCGAGAAAATCGCATCGAAATTCCTTCGAAAGACAGACTCGCAAAGTTGGTTCCTCTTTATTGAGTGGGCGATGAATTCGTCCCGCCCACTCAGTGACTTCACTAACACGCGCAAAGACCAAGAAATCGATCAGACACAGCGTTCCTCCGCGTCGCTGCCCGGCGATCGGCCCGCAGCTGGCCCGCGGCTGATGCAGGCACAAGAAGTGCTCGTCTATTGCGGATTCTGAAGAGCATCCCGAAACTCAATAATTCAAGACTTTTATTCAATTTTAGGGCTGGATTCGGACTCAGCGTGCGCAGGAGGTGCTTCAAAGAACAAAGGCTTAGAAACGAGGATTTGGGTGAACGGTACCTCTAAACTCACAACGCGGAACTTTTGTACCCTTCTTATTCAGAATTTAAGCACTTTGCGAGGCCGTGTTAGCGCATGCAAAGATGACATGTCTTAAATTTGTTTACAAACTGGGAGGATGTCCATAAGGGCGACGAACATAGAATGCGATGCTGAAACACGATCTCGCAGTTACTTTGGGGCTCAGCCTTAAATTAAACGGTTTCCCCTGTGCTTATTCACTCCATAACGATACTAAGCTTGCCCCTGTGTAAGCCTTGGCAAGCTCTATGTCGGTGGATCCTTCATTTTTTTAAAACATCTTTGGTTCTCCGATTTTGATATATGAGAAAGAGGAGGAAAGCTGTTTCGGTGTAATCTGTTCGTACCTCGGTCACTGTTCTATGATCCACTGCTCAATTACGAATTAAAACAATCTAGTACGTGGGTTGTACGTGATTATATAACCTATTGTAGACATTTTGCTAATTTCTAACAAATTTAAACAAAACTCACGTATGCGTCACCAACATAATAGTAAACTGACTGAAGCAGATTCATTAAAAGCGTTTACTGTAGTAGTATTACGAACCACATTGCCGCCTGCACCTCTTCTTAGTCTTCTGTCTTCTACTCTGTCTACTCTGAAAAGTGTTCTCTCAACAGTAATCGAAGTCACGGAATATGTTATGGGATGTAGCAACCTGCAGAGAAATTTCGCAAGTTGTTGCGCTACTACTCGCGAATTGTGCAATATCTAGCGTAGCCATGGGCATACGCCATACTTATACAGTTCATCCACATATTATCCTCTTCACCCGCTTCGTGAACAAAACGCACTGATTTGTCATTGGTCCAAGTGTACGAATTGGATAAATTGGGATAAGTATGGCGTGTGCGTTAAAAAAAGTGTTGAAAATCTTTGGGCAGTTTCTTTTCTCTACAACCAACATTCTAGTAGGCGGCCCTGCGTTGTTTAGTATGGTGTGTACCTGAAGGTCTAAACTCACACTGACGAGGAAATCTTCTCACTTTGGCTACTTCCCAAGCTGGCCATCCTGTTAGAAACAGTCACTACGAATGAATACAGCAACAAAGTGAACTCGCTCCACCGAAGTACCAGTGTAAACAAACATCATTTCTCTCGCCAATTGAAGAAGTGTGGTTGCAACAGCAAGAATTCTTAGGGTTTTAGATTTTGTGGATAAAAGACCTTTACGCATACGACTTAGACAAAGAAAAATAGAAAATCTTCTTTAAAATATGCATTTTAAAATGCCGTTGTCAAAATCCCCATTGCGAAATGAAACTTGAACTTAGAAGTGTTGATCCGGAGCTGGAAAGCTTTGATTTTGCAAAAACTATTTAGCATTTTAACTTCAAAACCATTCCTTTCATATGGGAGTCCCACTGAGTGCATTTACGCATTTTATTTCATATTCACGGATCTCGACAGACAGTTATTCGAATAATTATCAACAAATTACCTGACGGCGGGTTACAGTGGGTGTACCGTTAAGCCGAAAATTTGCACACATCGTTTTGGACCCCGGCACAGCATATAAGCTACTTTTCGCGGCGATTTTTTGAATCTTTGTATGATTTATTGATTTGTTTACTTGCAGCGAAGGAAAATGAGCTTATCGCGTCGTATTCAAGCATTTTTCACAAACTTGCAAGCATGAATAGTAAAGCCCATGTTTGTTTCGCAATGAGGGAGATGCGGTAACTCATGTGTCCTCTTCCCTCTGACACACGAGCGTCGACAGCACTATGGACAAATCAAGAATGGCCCAGCTAAAGCCTGTGTCCAGCTGGTACGGACAATGGTATTGCAACATGTCTCAAATCGATCACACAAACATTGAATGAGGTCAAATTGCGTTCCAGAGAACATTTACACATAATTCGCACGAAGTCGAAGCATTTCGAATTTTCGTCCACTAAGTTACCAGGATTTTCCCAAAAAGATTACAGCAATACGCCGCATCAATTTCTATCGAAAAAACCTGGAGGTAACATTTTCACTACGGGGGAAAGCCAAGACCAAGATATAGGCCGTTCCTTCCTGTGCTCGGAGAGCAATGCTGTTGCATTTATTGAAGATAGTCCATGACTGGAAGAGGCGCAGAGAAAACAAGCGATGAGAGTGCACGAGGAAAGAGAAATGACGCGCAGAATACACTCTACATAGTCTCCGCGCCCTATGCGGACAATACCACTCGTCACTGGAAGAAGCACAAACTTTATGAACAGGTCGTGAGACGGAGGAAACGATTCAACCACCATGCAGTACCTCTGAACATTTTTGGAAGGCATGGGAACAACATTACTTAACTAGTCTCCGAGACAGCTAAAGAATGTTTCAAGAAAAAGATTCTCTGGAATCCTAAGTGTGGGTCGATAGTGCTATTCAGCGGCCCAATTCTACCAAAGAATTTGTGGAAAATGGCACGTACAGCGGATATTCAAAGTGGATCAAATAGTGCAATCCGAGAAGCAAGCTCAATAATTAGTAGCAGGAGTAAACTCAAACGACCACTGTGGCTTCTTAGTGTATCGAGATCATTGAAGACATTAGTGACAGAACAAATGATAAGTCACTAACTACAAATAGAGTTGAAAGAAGAAAGGCTTGATAAGCCTTACAACTTTACCACGGCAGAAAAGCTGCAATCTCAGACAATCGCTAGGAGCAGGCGGGCACCGGAAAAATAGATTGCTGATTTCTCGCACCCCGCTCGCGGATTTTTTGCAAGGCAATCAGGACTTTTCGGAAGACCGCTTGCAGTCAGCGGATTTTTGAGAGACCGCCTGCTGAATTTTTTTCGCTTTTATCTTTTGCAGATATATTGCTGAATCTCTGAGGAATCGAGAACTCAGCAAGCGGTCTTCCGAAAAGTCCTGATTGCTTTCCAAAAAATTCGCGAGCGGGGTGCGAGAAATCAGCAATCTATTTTTCCGGTGTCCGCCTGCCCCCGGCGATTGTCTGAGATGTAGAAAATTTTGTAACGATGGGAAGAGTGCGAAACTCACGAGCAAAGTTCCTGCTCTACATGCTGGTAACCATTATCAGTCTTACTCGGAGGCATAGTTGCGACAGGGGGAGTGATGGATCTTACCCCCTTCACTTTGAGGCCAAACTCTCGATGACCCCCTTCACCTGGGCTGAGATTGGTGTTGTACTCTGAGAATATGATAAAAATGGTTATTACAAGGTTTTGCAGGCTAAGTGACTCAAGCAACAAGTGCACTCATAAATTTACAAAAGAAACGGTATTTGTGTTTATTTATATTATTTGTTTACCCTCGTAGCGTTCATTTGGAGAGCAGAAAGTGAGGACACAAAATCACTGAATTTTTGAAGCACATAAAATCCCTCATATCTCGCGTCACAGAAGACCTAGAAAAAAGTCGACGGTCTACATCGATTCTCCATGATCTCAGCTTTCGAACGGTATACAGCATGTTAGGGCTACTTTGCGTCCCGGCTCTAAAAATCATTTGCTCCGGTGACCCATAAAAGCCAACACATTGTATAGGTCGCCCCGAAAGTTCTTGCGCACGATTTTCAAAAATTCATAACTTTTGATTTTTCCAACCGATTTGACTGCTTTTATTTTCATATGAAATAGTAAGTCATGTTTTTTATAATGACATCTTATCTGCTTACTAATGGTCATCTGTTGCATAGAGAGCGATAGAAGAATATTGGTCAAAATTTGAGTTTTTCGTGTAGGGTCATAAAAAATCGGAAACTTGCAACAAAATCGGAGCAGTCGGGATTGTAGGTTCTTTTACCAGCTCTTTCCAACAGTGCAAAGTTTGCTCCGATTGAGCGTCTCCATGAGAAGTTTTGATTTTCGGGCAAGCAATAAAAAAGGCGAATTTGATTTATTTTGGCATTTTTCAGGGAAATCATAACTTTTCATGGAGACGCTCAATCGGCGCAAACTTTGCACTGTTAGAAAGAGCTGGTGAAAAAACCTACAGTACCGACGGCTTCGATTTTTGTTACAAGTCTCCGATTTTTTATGACCCTACACAGAAAATTCAAATTTTGACCGATTTTCTTCTATCGCTCCTATCTATGCAACAGATGACCACTACTAAGCAGCTGAAATGTTGTTATAAAGAGCATGACTTACTCTTTCACATATAAGTAAAAGCAGTCAAATCGGTTGGAAAAATCAGTAGTTATGAATTTTTGAAAATCGTGTGCAAAAACTTTCGGGACGACCTAATAAGAGCGAGGTGGAGCAAGTTAATAGTAAAAAATGTGCTGTGGATTGACATCTTTGTCAGCACTAACGGGAACTTGAGCGAACGCGTCTATTTAAGCGTGCTT
Organism: Cylicocyclus nassatus; assembly: GCA_958299035.1. Taxonomy (NCBI): domain Eukaryota; kingdom Metazoa; phylum Nematoda; class Chromadorea; order Rhabditida; family Strongylidae; genus Cylicocyclus; species Cylicocyclus nassatus. The sequence goes on from CATQJL010000112.1 coordinate 84,523,043, forward strand.
ATCGTTGTTATATGTTTGTTTTTTTTAATAAAAAAATGCGCTTTTGATTGACAGTTATGCCATCATTATTAGCACACACTCAAAAAAATGTGGGAGATTGGTGAATTTCCACACCTTCACACAAAAATCCGCCCATTTCTGGAATCTATACTCTGTAAACCTAGTGCTGAAGAAGGTCACTTTCGTGAAAACGCTCTAGACTCACTTTACCTAATTTGTAGAGAATGGTTGGTTTCAATGAATCACAACTTTAAGACATTCAGAAGAATAATATGTTATTGAAATATCCCTTAATGTTTTGGAAAGGTTGGCAGTTTGAAGAGGAAACGGCAGGTAGAATACTTTACAAAATCGCAGATGACTCGCATGTGTTCCAGTTCAACAGCGAGGCAGAAGGAGACGCCGACGAAAATGTTGTCGACATTGATACAGAGTTGACAATCGAACGAAACTCTCTGATTTCCTACATAAGGAATCCAAGCAGATTGCCTAGCAATGAGGAAATGTCCAGAAAGTCCATTGCTGATCTTCAGGTTGCTGAAGATTTCAAAGCTGCTAAATTCACAAACATGGATATGAACAAAAGGAAGGTGTTAGTACAAAGCATAGCTACTGCTGTTAGATCCCGACTGGAGTGCGGACCCAACTCTGTGCTTTATGCTTTTGGAAGTTATTCGCCTTGTGAGACCTACGATGACCTACGATATTGAAAAAAACCAACGCGCAGCATAGTATCTACTTTTTTCGGCTATTCCGCAGATGCTGTTAAAGAAGAAGTTGAGCAGCTTTCTCATCAGTCAACAGGACGTATGCCAGAGGAGGTGAAGCCAGAGTTCGACAAAGCCCAAAAAAGTATGCAATATTTCCTTCCCGTGTTGCGAAAGCATATGCGATCTCGCTCTTTCCTCATTACTTACCGCAAAAATCTGATGGACTTACTAGCAAAGCTAGTTTCCATTCCGACTAGCACGGCAGAGGTGGAGAAAGAAAATTTTCTATCTACTTTGTTATCAGAACACAACGCAGAAGTCGTACAACGATGGAGCATCTAAGCAATTACTTGAGGTTTGTCAACCTTCTACTGAACATATTGTTATCTAAAAACTTCATTTGAAGGATTGGTATAAATGGTCCAGACAGGCTGTTACCGTATGACTTTTTGAAATATCCTAAAAGATGGTATGAAGAAACTGGTCACTTACCTGCTGACTTCCCTGGTGCTACCAGAGGGCCAGGAAAAAAATCACAAAAGCGCTTAGAAAAAGAAGAAAGTTTCAAATCCATTTTTGACTCAGAACGCTTTTGCACGCAATTCTACTTCTATTTCGATGACCTTTTGGAGGAAGAAGAAGATTTTTTTAGGCAGCGAACTTGTTGTCTCGACGTTAGCGATAGTAATATTGTTGATGATGATGTGCAGGAATTGAAGTTGTTCCTAACTTGTACATCTTTTGGGATAAACCTCATTGCTTTCGTTTTCTGTTGATGCAATGAAGCAAAAGCACAGATCTTCATAAAGTCAATTTTTTCAAAAAATTTTGATTTCTTTCAAAATTTTTTAAATTTTTTTCAATTTGTGCCTAAATAAGGTGCAAATTAGAGCTCTTCATATCACGCTTTTTTACCTTTTCTCTCTTCCTCCCCACCTAGACTCACATATTCCCTTCACCCTGGAAGGTCGGAGACAGGCGAGACCCCCTTCATCTGGGGAGAGCCCGGCTCCCCCTATCGCACCTATGCTCGGAGGTAAGACTTTCTGTGATATGGTAGTAAACGATGGGGCGAATCGTGATCAAAAGAAGATTTAAGGACATTGTTATAATGTAACAATGTCTTTATAATAATTTTAGTGTTTGTTTACATATCAATGCTCATTCTTCTTTGGGATTAATGATATTCTTGTGAATTCGACCCGATAAAGCTGTTCTATATGGTTGGTAATTCACAGCAGCTACGTTTAGACGACATTAAAAATCCAAGCGAGTTCGGCACTCAACCACTTTAACCTATACGCATGGTACTGAAATCCAAGCACGCAAAGAACAGACGAATTAGAAGCCTCTTTTCACAACTTGGAACCTATATTGATTATGAACCTAACAACTTTATCATCTTTTCTTGTTACTTGAAAATCAGTCCTCTGGGTTTATATTTAGCTTCCAATTTTTGTTACTTTTGAGAGCTGTGTAAGTCAGACCTTCTTAATAAAATTAAATGTGCGAAATAAAATTCAAGATTTACTCACTCAACGATACACCACTTCAAAGGTTACAGATAAGAAGGAACAACCTTGTAATGATATTACAAGGGAATGGTCAGAAGTCGAAGTGGCCAAACCAAACAAGCTGTATACCATTCGATGCAGTATAGAACGCTGACTTTGAATCTGTCTTTCTTATCTGCTTCCCGCTTCTGTGGACGAAGCTACAAGCGCTTTCATTGTGAAAAAATCACACATAAAAACAGCGAAATTGAGCACACTGTTGCACTTTTAGCTCACAAGGGAATGGTCAGAAGTCGAAGTGGCCAAACCAAACAAGCTGTATACCATTCGATGCAGTATAGAACGCTGACTTTGAATCTGTCTTTCTTATCTGCTTCCCGCTTCTGTGGACGAAGCTACAAGCGCTTTCATTGTGAAAAAATCACACATAAAAACAGCGAAATTGAGCACACTGTTGCACTTCTAGCTCACAAGGGAATGGTCAGAAGTCGAAGTGGCCAAACCAAACAAGCTGTATACCATTCGATGCAGTATAGAACGCTGACTTTGAATCTGTCTTTCTTATCTGCTTCCCACTTCTGTGGACAAAGCTACAAGCGCTTTCATTGTGAAAAAATCACACATAAAAACAGCGAAATTGAGCACACTGTTGCACTTTTAGCTCAGCTTCTTTATTTAAAAATTTGAAATAGGCTAGCTGCACGTTTCGGCCCAGCATTAAGGCGAACGTGGCTCTGCACGGCTAGATTTTAAATTTCACGCGTAATTTCTTAGCAAAATAAGGTCTTTAATGGCTTGTAGCTTCGTCCACAGAAGCGGGAAGCAGATGAGAAATAAAGATTCGAAGTCAGCGTTTTATACTGCATCGAATGATATACAGCTTGTTTGGTTTGGCCACTTCGACTTCTGACCATTCCCTTGTTAGACATATATTCTCTAACTATTAGACATATATTCTCTATTCTCTAACTATTAGACATATATTCTCTAACTCCAGTGCCACACGATCATAGTAAAGTAGAAGTGGATTGAAGCTTGGCTTTTGCAAAATCTGATAAAAAAACGCTCTTCATACTTCCGCAGATGAGTTGGTGTGATGAGTTGATGCAGTTTCATAAGTGGCACGACGATATCCGAGCTCGTGCCACATCCGAACAAATTCCCATTATACCTATTTCCTCAGTTGATCGCAATTTCTCTTCAACAACATCATGCAGTTCCGCGTACCTTTTTAGGGGAATTTAGGCAAATATGCAACAACTGGTTTTTGTGGTTTGTGTATCACAAAAGCTGACCATCGCCCGACATGTAAATTAGCATGCTGTCAAACGTTCTAGGATACTTTATTTAAAGCGGATTTTTATGAGATAACTTCTGTCTGTCCAACCATCAATACGGCTATATATAAGCTGTACTAACAGGCATCGGTCCAACGCTGGTATGCCTTGCGATGACACGCTTTTATATGCGACGTGACTCAGTGCGTTGCAGGGCTCATACACGTCAAACCGCACCGTCGCTAATTGCCACAGGCGCGACGTTCCATGACCGATGCGGGTTGATATGGCCTATATGGGTTACCAGTCTTTCTTGATCGTTTCTCCTACACTTTGCCTTATCTACTGACAGATAGACTAGTTTCTGCCTCTATATCCGGTATCTCGGCGCGACTAAGCGCAAGCAAATGAACGAGACTTGATTGCTAAAAAGTTGCTTGTTTGCTGGAAACCCACTGATGTTTGCCTGAAAATCCTTTGTCTTAAGCTCTCGACATTTTGCACTAAGTGTTTTTACAAAGCTCTGGTAGTGCATACGGGTTTGAGAAGCTTATTATCTCTGGAACATGTCCTGCAAGTCGAGTGCTGTTACCTCAGCACCAAATGTTTCTATGTGCCATCAATGCAAAAATACTATACACGCAAACTCTTGATGAAGGTTAACTTTGAATGTTTCTGAGATTCGCTGCGGGTCCACGATTGTTAGATGCAGTGGCGAACTGATGAGGGGAGGGGAAGGGATGCCGTGCTCTTGAAAATGGGTGGCAAAAATTACGAAAGCTACTTACATGAACTATGAAACTGTGCGAAGGAACTGTTTTCACCTGTAAATGATTAGTATAATTTCTGAAAAATTCCGAAAATCCAATTTAGCTTGAGATTCTGACGGGGGGGATGTTGCAACGCATCTTCGCTCAAAAAAATTCTTCTTTCCCCTGTGGAAGAAAAAATGACTAGTTCTGAAAACAACATCTTTCGCCCATGACATTACATTCTTGTTTTCTTAAAAAATTAATAAAAAATAAATAAAATAAAGTAATAATAATAAAAAAATAACTAATAAAAATTGAAGTTGATGAAGCCACACAATCAAGAAATGATTGCATTAGAAATTCGGCATTCTTAGTTTGTCAACAATTAGTTGACAGGAGTCTATGAAATGAAAAGAAATAAAATGCTCTTTGCCAGCAAGCGCCAAACGCTATCTAATTATTACTTGAAAAGTGTGGATAAACTAGGTGCCTGTAGATTTTTACAATGATTTACGAGCATCAATGTTACCAATACTACCATCTCTTTGAAAAAAAATTCTGTTCGCTTCTCGCCCAGGGCAGAAGCGCATTCAAGACTAACCACTCTCAAGGCTCATCAGTAGGAAGGAATGGTAGCAGTAACGGTATGGTAATCAGTGCCTTGATCTTCCCAGATAATGCTCATCCCCCCCCCCCTTCCGCCTCAGGGACGGTATAGTGCTTGGATGACCCAAAGGCATGGTTGAATCATTTATCCCAGCTGTCATCACGAAGCCTTAGACCACTAAGTCACTCAACCCAAGGTCTCGTGCTTGAATGAAAAAAATTGGCTGGATTTGCAATCATTTTGCAATCGTCTTCATTTGCAAAATCTTCGACCATATAGTTTGTCTCTATAAGCTCTGGTTCTGACATCTATCCGAAAAAATCAGTCAATGCCTTGATTTAAGCTGATGGTGGAACATTCCAGAAAGTTCTTTTTACGAAATACTAGCTCATAAGTTCCCAAAACTACGTTTACTTTCTCACAGAAGAATGAGGTAGCGTTGCTAAATGATATATCAGCGGTGATCTGCAATTTGTATTTTCTGCTCCGTCAGATCAGATGAAAGTCAGAAAGTTAGCATGTGCAACAGCTTTGCTATAATCTATTTTTGATAACTATATCGAGCTAGCAGTATCGGCTTTAAACATTGCATATTCTTTCGTAAACATTGCGCATGCGTATCAGAGCTGTTCCGCCTCTTCCTCTATTTCTAGTCTAGTCTGCTCCACCTTTTGCAGCTGCGTTGTATATAAAGCTGTGTGAGCATGACGACAACAATCGTTAGCAGCTCGCAATGATTTCAAATTTTATCTCAGTTCTATTCTGTGCTGCGTCAGTGGCTTTAGTCACCTCACAGTCTGCACCATCTTCACCATCAGGTTGGCTATTAGCTTCAGGCTGTTACAAGTTACTCCTAATTTCAAAATTAGATGAATAGCGACTTGAAAAAAGTAAAATGTTGCAGTCGACGTAGGATCTCGGATCACAGAGATTTCGGATCTTCATTTAGGTCCTGGTCAGTGCCCTGGAGGTCCCTCATTGAACATTCAGTGCGACCCTAAACGTCCATGGCCTCAGTGTCCTCCTCAGTCTTATTGCTACGTTACTGGCTCGGTTGATGTTGGACCACATTACTGCTGCCCAGTTTGTAAGTACATCACAGTGTTTGTGGTTTATCAAGAGTGAAACTTACCAAACTTTGTAGGGTCGACTTATGGTGCGTCGTACAGACCTGCTGCCCCATTCTACGACTATGTACCGCCAATGCCAGAGGATTGGCCGGCTAACATAAAAGCTTCAGCTAATTGGCCTACTTCCGTTATTAGCCGAAATGCGATGGCAAAGTTGAAGGTGATATTTATTCAATGTGCATTTGGTGCCTATCCTCCCAACTCTTTTTTCCAGACAACTTTCAACAACGAAGACGGGGACGAAGACGAGAACGTTCAAAAATTCTCTAAAGTGAATTTGCGGCGCTGAGCAAAATGGAGTTACGAGTGGTTTTGCGTTGTCTGAGCGATTACCACTATCTATACCTGTATAAAAAGGCACGCTGAATAATTATTGCTTCAAAAACGCATGGGAAAGTGCAATAAATATAAGCTTTATTTGTAATGTCAATTCTTCAGGATAATTGTGCTTACAGTATGTGATAATGTTTTCTTATGCCACACGAGGTTTGGTGATGCTCTTTATTGCGGCCTTACGTTTCGACTTATCGTCGTCTTCAGAGGCCCTCGCTTCGCTTCACCGTTGGAGCACTGATGGTATTGTGCAACCACGTCCTTTGGTGTCAGTAGTGCCAATTGCCGATTGGCACTACTGACACCAAAGGACGTGGTTGCACAATACCATCAGTGCTCCAACGGTGAAGCGAAGCGAGGGCCTCTGAAGACGACGATAAGTCGAAACGTAAGGCCGCAATAAAGAGCATCACCAAACCTCGTATGGCATAAGAAAACATTATCACATACTTCACGATGCCGAGGTTTCAACAAAAGAGGACAAGCCAACTGTGCTTACAGTGTTTTTCTCAAGATATCTTTAGGATCAAACAGGGACAAAATTCATCTGTTATCTATTGTTGTAAGCCTTGATCGTGATTTTGACAATTCCGCAAGTCGGCAGAGAATGATGAAAACACAATTCGCTAACTATTAGGTTGTCGGATAATTTCTGTTACACTTTTTATTTTAATTCTTAAAAATCTCAGAAGCTTTGGAAAGATATCATGTTCGCGGCGTATGAGCAGGGTCAAAAGGCCTATGGGTACCGTCGCATCCGCGATGCTTGCGCAAAACACCCAGTTTGTGGCTGAAAATTCGTCCCAACTTGTAAATGAGCTGGCGTTCTCTCAGGTGATGACCGATAGATCGGACAATGTGGTTATCAGGTAGGGCATAGTCTGCAGCGTTCAGCTAATATGGGGAGATGATGCAGACATGTTTGCACTCGTTATCCTGAGCGGTTCAAATCTCAGTGTGCGCCATCTTTGCAATCATTGGCACTTTTACGAGAAGAACGTTTTTAAAAATTTCAAATTCGTTTTCATGTTTTTTGTATACATTTCTATACGATGTACATAAAAAGAAAAATTTACGAAAGTTTTTGAATTTTTTTGGTATTTTTTTCACCCCTCGTTTTGGAACGCTAGAGGCACCGGAATGCATCCATGTAAGAGACAATGCCAAAATACGTTCTAAAAAAATTCTGGAAGAAAGAAAGCGCAAATAGGTGCAGAGAAAAAGATCAGACAAAAACTGAAAAATTTGAATGCTTTTACAAAACTGCCGTAAACTTGTTGGTCATTAGTGCACTTGCGGCATCAATCATGCTGGTAAGTAGATCCTGCTTTGTCCTAAGCGTATTGCAAATTTGGGGTTTTCAGAAAGCTGCTAGGGTTTTCTAGAAATTTTAGCAAAAAGTGTAACAGAAATTATCCGACAACCTAATATTTGACCAAACGCTAAACAACATGTAAACTGCTTTGCTATGCTTTCTTGCATATCAATATTCTTAAGATTCTTCGTAAGCCGTCTGAGAAGTAAAAATTTTTCTCGTATGCAAAACCTGCAACTAATGAAGCTGATTTGAAAAAAGCAAATGAAAAAATACATTTTTTCTAGGCGTTTTTTGATATTTACTGATACCTATGACTTCTTATATATCCGCCAATATTTATGAAAGTAAATTTGTTCAAGCAATGTTATCTCACAAGGAATGCATGTTTAGTCGAAATGGTCTTTTTAGATGGGACATATATCATATCAAAGATATATTAGGTTGTTGCAAAAGTTCTGTCGTTTCATTTTCAAAAATTTGTAACTCCGCGAAATTACAACGGATTTGCTTGCTTCTAATTTTATTAGAAAGAATAAGTCATTCGCTTTCAAATGCTGTTCCGTGGAGCTTCTGTTTCATACTGGATGAGGAGATAAAAATGGGAAACTAAGACCATATAAGCTTTGACCATTTTAAGTTAGGTCACCAAAAATCTGGAATGCTGCAGAAAAATCTGAAATCGTCAATACATATGTTTTTCGGCCTACCCTTTGCATCTGTGAAGAGTTTATGCTGTTAGGACGTCTTTGTGAGAAGTTATGATTTTCGCGAAAATTGACAAATTAATTATTTTTGGCGTTTTTCCATAGTAAACTCGATATTCATAACTTCTCACAGAGACGTCCAAACAGCGCAAATTTTCAAAGATGCAAAGGGTAGGCCAAAAAACATATGTACTGAGGATTTCAGATTTTTCTGCAGCATTCCAGATTTTTGGTGACCTAACTTAAAATGGTCAAAGCTTATATGGTCTTAGTTTTCCATTTTTATCTCCGCACCCAGTATGAAACAGAAGCTCCACGGAACAGCATTTAAAAGCGAAAGACTTATTCTCTCTAATAAAATTACAAGCAAGCAAATCCGTTGAAATTTCGCGGAGTCACAAATTTTTGAAAATGAAACGACAGAACTTTTGCAACAACCTAATAAAATGCCAATCAAATCTGCATTCCTTATCTGCAGGGCGTTTATGGACGAGGAGTTGAGCGCTTATTGGGCAAAAAATTGAATGTGCAAGGCGGACAAAAATAGCCGCAACACTTTTTCTGGCTCTTTAATGGAGCTGTGATAATCATCGGAGCACTTTATTTGAAAATTCTCTCAAATAAAAAATATACCACATTTGCTTGCATTACTTGAGTAGTGAGATTTTAGCAACTCGTTTAATCCAAATGCACGTTCAATTTTCGGCTTCAAAAAACGCCTGTAACTTCTCAAGCATAAATGCTTTGCAGATAAGAAAGGCAGATTCAACGTTAGCGTTTTATGCCCTTCAATATGGTATACATCTCATTTGGAAAGGTCACTTCGACTAAACAAGCTTCCCTTGTCAGTTCTGCCACTTTGTGTCTTTCCTTGCATTGGCGGTGCTCTCTTATTTGTCCCCTTTCTCAGTGTTCTGTGGAGTTGGGCTTTTCTTGTAATCTAAAAGGCTTTGCTTTGTGCGATGCCTGCTCAGACAAGTTATTTTTTACACGCAAACTGGGCCGCTAGTACTGCTTTGAAACATTCATATGGATATCTTCATTCTATTCACATACTCTTGTTTCGGTTCAAAACTCTTATTGCACCTTTTTTCGCATACTTTTTTTTATCAAGTATCTTGTTGGATGGAAAGCCACTATGCAGATAGGAACGTAACATTAAGTTCAAAATATGTATTTACAAAGGAATGACAAGAGGTCTTATTATGTTTCGAAAAGTCCTGTGCTTTTATACAGGTTTTATACAAGCTTCACATCAGCTTCACACTATAATAGATAATGTGCGCATAACCTGCAAAATTTGGTACAACTTTTACTCGCTGACAAATAAATCAACCGTCTTACTTAAGTGTTCGACTGCATGGACAATGAACACAAAGACTTTGTGTAGAGCTGGAAAAGATTTGTTCAGTTTGCAAAAACATAAAGTGAAAGTGGGCGTGCCCAAATGTTTATACTCACTTATTTCAGCAAAGAAATCCGTAAATGCTCTGGCGTAAAGATAAACTACAAATACGAGTGCAACACCCTGAAAGTATTCTGTAGAAATTCAAAGGTGTGCCTGTTTCAGGCCCAGTTACTTCCGATCTCTAAGTTGTTTACAATTTGACAGCGTTCGCCAGCATTTTGGAAATGCCTATACCCACTGGTGATTCTTTGGACGCTTCGCTGACGAGGAATGATTTTTTGAGAGCACTTATCGAATTTTTTGGTAAATGAGATCTGTCACTGAAAGTTTATCAGCACGGGACTAGTTTCCCAAACATACAGGTGATCATCACTTTTATATTCGTGATATAACTGATCGGATGTGTAGGACATTGCAAAAGTATAACATTTGTATTTCATTTGTTGTTTTGGTTGAGATTCTAGCTTAGGTATCATTTTGGTTATAAAGAATGCCAAGAAATACGTGCACTGTTAGATCGTCCTTTCACATCTCTCTTGCTCTGGTGTACTTACTAGGAAAGTCAGTTGACTTGAATTCGCGTTTTGAGATGGGACACATATATACCATTTGGTTCAACTGGCTTGGCTTCGACAAAGGCGGGGCTTCGTGACCTAATTAAGGCTTTGTAGTGATTAGAGAGCACTCGCGCGAGAGAGGCGCAGGTGCGTCGCGGGCGCGAGCGGCCTCAATTAGATCACAAAATACCGCCCTGACGGAGCCAAGCCAGTTGAATCAAAGGTTATATGATATTAGCTGAAACGCTGATTTTAAACATGCTGTTCCTAGCTGCAGCACATCATTCTGAAATGAGTTACTGATTTTTTTCTGTGCATATGCATAATCAACCTACCTGCATTACGGTATCATCATCTAAGTGGTGTTTTACTGCATTAGGTTTCTTGTCACTGACAAAAGACTCAATCTGATATTATTTTAGTATCCCAGCACCGCTGTAAGGCTGATTTCTATTAACAGGAGCTTTCCCATGTTGAAAAGTGTGCCAATTTCGTGCAGAACAAAGCTCATAACTCGCTTCAGAATGATGCTCCGTGTCGCGGAATAGTTGGCCTAGGTTAGGCGCTGTTGCATGGACTGTGGTTGTCTAAGGGTATGATGTAAATTCTTTTATTGAATAACGATCCTCCAAGCGATCGGCGCGTCCACGTTTCCTCGCCTTGGCTCCTCGATTGAGAACCGACCGCACTTCTCTAGCACCGACAGCGAAACTCATTCGGAGCCAAGCGGAGCCGCCTTATATAGCGGCCGAGAAGAAGTGCAGGCGCCCGATCGCGTAGTCCGAGCGCGAATCCATCAAAACATAGCGAAGTCATTAAAACACCAATTTAGCACATACAAACCCACTAGAAAGGACTAGATAAGCAAGATAGAGAACAACAGAGGTACAAAGAAGCTTCTTTCATAAGGTCAAAAGACTAATGTCATCTTAGCGACAAATGAATATGATATGCTCACCATATTGGATTACCCTATTATGCAAAGATTTAGCGAATTCTGGTTTCGCAGTTTAGTTATTGACAGATTGTCCTTAAAACTTGACGCATTTGACTTGTTCTACTTTTAAAAGGCGCCTTATCTTACGAGGGAAGGATACCTGGTGACAGTGGCCTTTTGCAACCATATGTATACCATGAGGTGCGTCTTGAAACGCTGATTCTGAATCTATGTTCAATATCTGCTGTGCGACTCCCTGAACGAAGTTATGGAATTTTTTCCATATTGATTTTGCCTGATTTAGGCAGTCAAAATCGTCAGTATATCCAGACTTTTTGGACTCTGATATATCGATGACAGTTTTCCTGAGCTTAACGTAAAACTTTACTTTATCTTACGCTCTTTTGTAGTGCATAAGCGAACATCCTAACGATATTGATGGTGAATCCTGCATCAAAAACAGTGCAAATTTTGGTGAGAAGAAAAGTTCATAACTTCTTTCGGAAGAGCGCACAGCAGATAGCGAAAGTAGGTTTGGAATCAGCGCTTCAAGATGCATTTAATAGTGTAAGTTTCATTTTGAAAGGCCACGGTCACCAAGTATCCTTTCCTTGTTAGTTTGTCTTCGAATTTCACTTCTTTTTGCTGATCCTAATGGTCAACTTCTAGATACATGCTGCCTATGATTCATTTATGATATGTTTGTTTCAGGCTTTGCGGCTTCATGTTTGCCAAAACACCGTGAAACCTCGATTTGAAGGTTCTCGAAAATTGTTTAAATTCATTCTACTACGTTATCATAAATCAAACAGTTTGCGCAGGCTTGCAGCTTACTTCACACTTTGCACGATGCCAAAAAATGAGAGGGCTACATTTGGTAATGAGAAAGTTATGGGAAAAGTTGCAAAACTTATGTGCCAACCCAATACAATTATGCACACTTTTAGTTTGTAAGTGCTGTGATTGAAGTCATTTTGCAAGTTGTCAAATCGCATCGCGACTGAAATCAGTTGAAGTTTGCCCGAAGCTCAACGGTGAACATATCAATTAGTATAAGATAAATGCGGGTTTGCAACGTCCTGATCTGCCGTGCTATGACTTTATCAAAACCCTCATTTTTTCGGATAGAGAAAAGATGAGGGCCTGATAAAGTCATAGCTTATCGATAGGCTAAGAGCTTGGCCTAGTATTAAGCTGAATATGGTTCTGTTAGGCAGAGTTTGGGCTTTGCAAGCTCGATTTCTTACTAAAATGATGGCCTTTGATTTCTTATAGCTTGGTCCATTAAGTGTAACAGATAAGAAGAGACAGATTTGGAGTCAGCTTTTTATGCTGCTTCCAATGGTGCAGTCTGTTTCGATTGGCCCCTTCGACTTCTGACCAATTCCTTGTTGCCTTACTCATTAACTCAAATACGTAACACAAGTGGAACTGTTATGAACAAATAGATCCGAGTTAGCAAAAAAACCCGTAAGTCTGTTGAATCACATGTTACCGCGGCAAGACAAATACAAAAAAGTGTGTGGAACAGCAGTGCTGGACAAAATTATAGGTCCAATCTATACAATCAATAAAGGCATGTGCCGATTGCTGTTTTCGTTATTCAGCGTGTTTTGGTGTGTACTTACAATTAGACCCCTATACGCAGCAGAATCTAGTTTAGAATCCGCAGCAAATTCAGTACTTTGAAGTTTTGCAAATTCGCCTGTAACTTTTTCTGAAGGCCCCGAAACGCTGAAATTTGCTGTTATCTGCACACGTAGGAAACACAGACATGCAGACAAAACACATTAAGCTTCGTATAAAATCTCATGTTTTGACTGAAATAAAGCACTTACTCTCTCATCTGGTGTCGAGAAAATCTGAAAAAAGTGGTCGTTTGTAGCTAACTCACAGTTTGGTAATACATTGAGGAAGGGCTTGAGCGATTATGCGTTATCTGGGCGCTGCAGTGGTTCTCATAAATTCTCAGCTGATCAACTTCACATATGTTAACAGCAGTTTCACATCGTCTTTCCAGAGTTACATCGAGGAGACCATTGTTAGTGACGTACAACTTAGCACTAATGTCAAGAAGATCAAGCTCCAGTCATTTTTACGCTCAGACATATTGGCTGCACTTTATCAATGCAGCACGGCTTGCTCATTTGTAGTTCCATGAGCTAAGCTTACCAAGTAAGTTTCTCAAAAGCATATTTCTTGGAGAATCCTGCAGTCCAATACGGAGATATAATCTAGATTGAAGAACAAAAAAGTTTGGGTTCCTTTTGGAATGTTATGAATTAATAAGGCGAAATCCATTTTTGTCGCTTGATGCGCTAATAAAAAAACATTTCTGTTCTTGATGGAAGGTCCACTACTAGCTAGCTTTGTCCATCCAACGACGAAGGATGGAAGAGAGAAAGAGCCCGATAGGAAAACGTGGCTGCTCTACCGGGTGATCCCATCCTTACACGGAAGTGGGAAAGGGGTTCAGCGAATCCAGCCAAACTCGCAATCCCTCAAGCACATACTGGCAAGAAGAAGTGATGGATCATTGACATGGAACGATTCCGTGCATATATTCCACAAACTAAAATGCCTCACGAAGATCAGCACAGTTTTTTTTAGGATGACCATCGATAACAAATACCATCCATTCTATGAAGAAGAATAGCGAGACCGCAATGCGGACTTGTTTCAACAAGTTTGAGTTTGCTCTCTTCTGTTTCCTAAGAGCGAATGAATTTGGAAGAGATAAATTACAAGTATAAACCTGCTAAGCACAGGATTGGGCTAGACAATGTGCTGTGCGCTCTCGCGTCTCCTGGCCATAGAATGTATGATAGATAATAATAGTGTAAAAAATGCGATGTAAATTATTGGTATTGCTCTTTGGTTCCAAGACGTTTCGCTCCTACATTGTTTTTTTCAGTCGATATCCGAAAAGGAGGACTTCGAATTTACTTTGTCCAGATAGCATCATGTGGTGGTTTTGGCCAAAATTATTACTCCAAGCTGCTTGAACTTTTCATAATCTTGTTCATGGTGATTGAACGAATTTGATAGATATGGAATTTCCGAGGTTGATGACTCTCGATATCATCTTTTGGATGCACTTAACTTCCCCTTGATTGTGGAAATTTTGGTGGACGAATGTAAGAACTTTTACCTATTGTCCCTTGCACGATTGCTGCTAACGCCGTCCGCGTCTCTGACCAGCAGCGCTCATGGCTAATACGTTGGCAAAGCATTTTGGCGGTTAGCTTCGCGTCAACATGGTGTTGTATGTGGCCTTATGTTAGCCATGTGCCGCAGTCCAGGAATGCAGAGCGGACATAGTAACATTTGCGGAACGATATATGAGACTTGCATATATTCTTAGTTGAAATGGACAAATGGGGATGAACAGTTATAGGCTGTGATCAGCATTGGTCCCGCGCTGAAATGCCTTGCGAAGACGCACCGTCGCATGCAACGCGTCACGCGTAGCAGAGCTCACACGCGTCACACCGCACCGTCGCAAGTGCCGCAGACCCGACATCGCATGACCGATGCTGGTCGGTACAGCCTAGTTGTGACCGTGGATTTGTCCAAAATTGCGGGATTTTCGGGATTCGCGGGATTTTCGGGATTCGCGGGATTTTCGGGATTCGCTATGTTTGCGGGATTCGCTATGTTTGCGGGATTCGCGGGATTTTCGGGATTCGCGATGTTTGCGGGATTCGCGACTTCACGGGATTTGCGGGATTCGCGGGATTTGCGGGACTTGCGGGATTTAGCTATAACTTCTTTTAAATTCACTTTATTTGCAATCTGCGTGCATATTTGGCTTCAGCTTGATGAGACGAATCGTTTGATATACAGTATGTCCGTAATTCGACGGGTAGACTTACAATGATACCTTGTTGTTCTCTATGTTAAGGCTTTTGTGAACATTTATCACAGCGTAAATCACGAATAGCAGGTCCTGGTACGAAGTTTTCATTATCGAAAACTATCGCGAAATATTGGGCAGCTTTTATTTACCCTTATCACTGGTATAAGCATTTTATCATTTATCACTGATAATATCACATTTTGGATCATTTTTTGCATATGGTAAGGAAAGTACTGTAGGAAAAGCTGTGTGAATTTCTATCGCTCTTTCTCTCATTATAAGTGATCTACAGGCTTTTCTAGTTCTATTGCTCGGTGCAATTGGTAGATCCCTCGCTGCAGCAATCGATCGATTTTTTATCGGCACATGCCATTGCTGCCAATCTTACCTAGAATGGCATTTTTGCTTCAACTCGCTCTCAGACAATCGTCGGGGGCAGGCGGGCACCGGAAAAATAGATTGCTGATCTCTCGCACCCCGCTCGCGGATTTTTTGGAAAGCAATCAGGACTTTTCGGAAGACCGCTTGCTGAGTTCTCGATTCCTCAGAGATTCAGCAATATATCTGCAAAAGATAAGAGCGAAAAAAAATTCAACAGGCGGTCTCTCAAAAATCCGCTGACTCAGCAAGCGGTCTTCCGAAAAGTCCTGATTGCTTTGCACAAAATCCGCGAGCGGGGTGCGAGAAATCAGCAATCTATTTTTCCGGTGCCCGCCTGCCCCTAGCGATTGTCTGAGCTTCACGCCGAAGCCTGGGCTGAAATCCTGCACCTATATGGAAGATGAACATGGAAATCGACCGCATGAATTTAAGCCATTCTTATCTGTCGTTGTCATTGACATCATCATTTTATCATTTATCACTGAAGACACAAAATTGGATCATTTTTGATATACAATAAGAAATGTACTTTAGAAAACGCTGTGTGAGTTTTTATCGCTCTATCTCTTATACAAAATCACTCACAGAACATGCAAAACTTCCGGGAATTCCGCGAAATTCATGTGAATCACGCAAATTACGCCGGGCCATAACTTCTTTCCGAATGAGTATATTCAAAATCCGAAAACAACGTTGTATTCAGCTCGTCAAGGCGAATCTTTTGATGTACAGGTTGTCTCCAATATCTTGTTTTCAATAATCTTGAATTTGCATGGCGACGCATCTTCGCATGGGTGTAACGCAACAAGCATCACACATAGGAGACTGCCATGGGCACCGTTCGATAGTACTCTTTCACTAGATTATCGTGCGCTAAACAGCAGCCGAAGACTCTCTTGCAAAAGAGATAGAAGGGCTGATAAGCTGTGGAAAAATTAAGCTGTTCCAAGTTTTACTAGCCGTAACTTTCTTTAGTATGAACATTTTCGAAATCAGGAAGCAGATTTGTGTTCATCCTGTCAAGTCGAATCTTACTGTCTCAATCTTACTGTATACAGCATGTCCTTGAAATTCCGTTTTCAATTTTTTCAAAATTTTCTGCGCGCGTATATTCACAAGGTCGCAACGCAGCGCACATCAAACATAGAAGACTCTATTAAAACACTGTTGGATTGTGCTGCTTCCGCAGATTATCGAGCGCTAAGAAGCAACCGGAGAATCTTTTTGAAAAAAGATAGAAGAGCTGGTGAATTCTGGAAAATCGGGTTGTCTCAAGTTTTGCCCACAGTGACCCTAAAATGAGAAGCTCTACTGCTAAGCAGATGTAATTTTCGTAATCAGCAGGTCAGATAACCTCTATGAGCAAGTTTTCAAAGAAATTTGGGTGATTCGATTTTTTCTCGTTCTACGCCCTGAAGTTCGCCGATGGGTTTTGGTCAAAATGTCGATGACCTTGGATTGTAAAGAAACTTCGCCCAAAGAGGTTTTCAACACGCTGTTTACGAAAATAGTGGTCTTTGAAGAAGACAGGGTCTTTTTGTAGAGATATTGTGAGGTGACTGTAACTAAGTCACGAAAGTTCGTAAATTTGCCTGGACTTTTCGCGAATTTGTCAGAAAACTTGCCTGCTTGTTTTTCCAACTCAAAATCACTGGGAACTGTGCTATCAAAAGGTGCATGCTCAGGCTCCAGTCTATAAAGTTCGCCGAGTTACGAGCCTACGAAAACAGTCCTCATGAATTTCGCTCAAAATGTAAAGATCGCGTATTTCGTCCAAATTCCACCCTCAGTGGTGTATGACATACTGATCAAATCTGTTCACATTGGTTAATGGTCTTAATGTGCTGGATTTGGAAATTAGGTAGATCTGAGCTCAAGCTACCCCTAGGCGAAGTGAGCACATGCAATCAGAATGTCATACAAACAAAGAGGGTGGAATTTCGACGAAATACGCGATTTTTACATTTTGAGCGAAATTCATGAGGACGTGTTTTCTTAGGCTCGTAGCTCGGCGAACTTTATAGACTGGAGCCTGAGCATGCACCTTTTGATAGCACAGTTCCCAGTGATTTTGCATCGAGCATGCTGATCACCCCCACGGGGGTGATCAGCATGCTCGATTACCCCCCTGTGCCAAATCCCAGCCCCGTAGCTCAAACTTTGCAAAAAATCGATAAAATCGATAAAAGTAATGCACGATTTTAAAAACTAATATTGTATTCGGAATCCCCATGCTCACTTACCCCCCTGTGCCAACTCCCAGCCCCGTAGCTCGAATTCTGCAAAAAATCGATAAAATCGATATCGATCGATACGAAAAGTAGCCTATGACACCCGCCGGAGCCCGAAGTGTATGTGTGTCAAGTTTGGTCCCGATCGGTTCAGAAATGGAATTTTCTATTCGGAACATACGTACATACATACATACAGACAGACATACAGACATACAGACAAACAGACATTCAGCTTTATATATAAGATAAATGATAAAATGCTTATACCAGTGATAAGGGTAAATAAAAGCTGCCCAATATTTCGTGATAGTTTTCGATAATGAAAACTTCGTACCAGAACCTGCTATTCGTGATTTACGCTGTGATAAATGTTCACAAAAGCCTTACATAGAAAACAACAAGGTATCATTGTAAGTCTACCCCCTCACCACGAATTACGGACATACTAGTGGCGTACCGAGGGGGGGAGGGCGCCCCCCCCCCCGGGAACGGGTCGCAAAATTTTTGAAAGTTACTTACATGCGTTATAAAAATGTGCAAATGACTTGTTTATTTTTGTAAACAATTAAAATAATTTTTAAAATTTTTTAAAAATTCAAATTAGCCTTATAAAAAAAATTTTTTCGGAGTGCGTGGCTGACGCCACGCACCTTCATTTGAAAATTTTTTTTACCGCGCCCCCCTCCCCCCCGAGCCGAAATCCTGGGTACGCCACTGGGACATACTGTATATCAAACAATCGACTCATCAAGCTGAAGCCAAATCTACACGCAGATTGCAAATAAAGTGGATTTAAAAGAAGTTATAGCTAAATTCCGCAAGTCCCGCAAATCCCGTGAAGTCGCGAATCCCGCAAACATCGCGAATCCCGAAAATCCCGCAATTTTGGACAAATTCCACAGCCACAACTGTATACAGTGAAAACGGCATTTGAGACTAACCACTCTCAGGGCTCATCAGTAGGGGAGGAGTGGTAGCAGTAATGGTATGGTAATCAGTGCTTTGATCCTCCCACATAATGCTCATCCCCCCTCCCCCCCCCCCCCTCTCCCGCCTCCCGAAGGGTCTAGTGCTTGAATGGTCCAAAGCATAGGTGCGATAGGGGGTGCCGGGCTCTCCCCAGATGAAGGGGGTCTCGCCTGTCTCCGACCTTCCAGGGTGAAGGGAATATGTGAGTCTAGGTGGGGAGGAAGAGAGAAAAGGTAAAAAAGCGTGATATGAAGAGCTCTAATTTGCACCTTATTTAGGCACAAATTGAAAAAAATTTAAAAAATTTTGAAAGAAATCAAAATTTTTTGAAAAAATTGACTTTATGAAGATCTGTGCTTTTGCTTCATTGCATCAACAGAAAACGAAAGCAATGAGGTTTATCCCAAAAGATGTACAAGTTAGGAACAACTTCAATTCCTGCACATCATCATCAACAATATTACTATCGCTAACGTCGAGACAACAAGTTCGCTGCCTAAAAAAATCTTCTTCTTCCTCCAAAAGGTCATCGAAATAGAAGTAGAATTGCGTGCAAAAGCGTTCTGAGTCAAAAATGGATTTGAAACTTTCTTCTTTTTCTAAGCGCTTTTGTGATTTTTTTCCTGGCCCTCTGGTAGCACCAGGGAAGTCAGCAGGTAAGTGACCAGTTTCTTCATACCATCTTTTAGGATATTTCAAAAAGTCATACGGTAACAGCCTGTCTGGACCATTTATACCAATCCTTCAAATGAAGTTTTTAGATAACAATATGTTCAGTAGAAGGTTGACAAACCTCAAGTAATTGCTTAGATGCTCCATCGTTGTACGACTTCTGCGTTGTGTTCTGATAACAAAGTAGATAGAAAATTTTCTTTCTCCACCTCTGCCGTGCTAGTCGGAATGGAAACTAGCTTTGCTAGTAAGTCCATCAGATTTTTGCGGTAAGTAATGAGGAAAGAGCGAGATCGCATATGCTTTCGCAACACGGGAAGGAAATATTGCATACTTTTTTGGGCTTTGTCGAACTCTGGCTTCACCTCCTCTGGCATACGTCCTGTTGACTGATGAGAAAGCTGCTCAACTTCTTCTTTAACAGCATCTGCGGAATAGCCGAAAAAAGTAGATACTATGCTGCGCGTTGGTTTTTTTCAATATCGTAGGTCATCGTAGGTCTCACAAGGCGAATAACTTCCAAAAGCATAAAGCACAGAGTTGGGTCCGCACTCCAGTCGGGATCTAACAGCAGTAGCTATGCTTTGTACTAACACCTTCCTTTTGTTCATATCCATGTTTGTGAATTTAGCAGCTTTGAAATCTTCAGCAACCTGAAGATCAGCAATGGACTTTCTGGACATTTCCTCATTGCTAGGCAATCTGCTTGGATTCCTTATGTAGGAAATCAGAGAGTTTCGTTCGATTGTCAACTCTGTATCAATGTCGACAACATTTTCGTCGGCGTCTCCTTCTGCCTCGCTGTTGAACTGGAACACATGCGAGTCATCTGCGATTTTGTAAAGTATTCTACCTGCCGTTTCCTCTTCAAACTGCCAACCTTTCCAAAACATTAAGGGATATTTCAATAACATATTATTCTTCTGAATGTCTTAAAGTTGTGATTCATTGAAACCAACCATTCTCTACAAATTAGGTAAAGTGAGTCTAGAGCGTTTTCACGAAAGTGACCTTCTTCAGCACTAGGTTTACAGAGTATAGATTCCAGAAATGGGCGGATTTTTGTGTGAAGGTGTGGAAATTCACCAATCTCCCACATTTTTTTGAGTGTGTGCTAATAATGATGGCATAACTGTCAATCAAAAGCGCATTTTTTTATTAAAAAAAACAAACATATAACAACGATAAGCACGCTTAAATAGACGCGTTCGCTCAAGTTCCCGTTAGTGCTGACAAAGATGTCAATCCACAGCACATTTTTTACTATTAACTTGCTCCACCTCGCTCTTATTAGGTCGTCCCGAAAGTTTTTGCACACGATTTTCAAAAATTCATAACTACTGATTTTTCCAACCGATTTGACTGCTTTTACTTATATGTGAAAGAGTAAGTCATGCTCTTTATAACGACATTTCAGCTGCTTAGTAGTGGTCATCTGTTGCATAGATAGGAGCGATAGAAGAAAATCGGTCAAAATTTGAATTTTCTGTGTAGGGTCATAAAAAATCGGAGACTTGTAACAAAAATCGAAGCCGTCGGTACTGTAGGTTTTTTCACCAGCTCTTTCTAACAGTGCAAAGTTTGCGCCGATTGAGCGTCTCCATGAAAAGTTATGATTTCCCTGAAAAATGCCAAAATAAATCAAATTCGCCTTTTTTATTGCTTGCCCGAAAATCAAAACTTCTCATGGAGACGCTCAATCGGAGCAAACTTTGCACTGTTGGAAAGAGCTGGTAAAAGAACCTACAATCCCGACTGCTCCGATTTTGTTGCAAGTTTCCGATTTTTTATGACCCTACACGAAAAACTCAAATTTTGACCAATATTCTTCTATCGCTCTCTATGCAACAGATGACCATTAGTAAGCAGATAAGATGTCATTATAAAAAACATGACTTACTATTTCATATGAAAATAAAAGCAGTCAAATCGGTTGGAAAAATCAAAAGTTATGAATTTTTGAAAATCGTGCGCAAGAACTTTCGGGGCGACCTATACAATGTGTTGGCTTTTATGGGTCACCGGAGCAAATGATTTTTAGAGCCGGGACGCAAAGTAGCCCTAACATGCTGTATACCGTTCGAAAGCTGAGATCATGGAGAATCGATGTAGACCGTCGACTTTTTTCTAGGTCTTCTGTGACGCGAGATATGAGGGATTTTATGTGCTTCAAAAATTAACTGATTTTGTGTCCTCACTTTCTGCTCTCCAAATGATTGTTACGAGAAAGTCGACGGTCTACTTTTGTTAATGAAGACTTGCTCTTTAACACAGATAGATAATCAGCAGTGATTAGATCTTCATTTGGCAGAAATCTGCTGTTGAAATTGACCATGTTTTCAGATAAAATGCGGTGTATCTCTCGGTAGAGGGGGGCTAGAAAGAAGTCGACGGTCTAGGTCGAATTCCCTTTTCCTGAGCTTTCGAATTGTATATAGGCTGCTGGGCAAAAATACTAACCACTTTTCAAAAATGGGGTGGAGACATTTACTATTAGCTTGCTCCAATCCAGCTCCACCAATGTATTGGCTTTTATCGGTTACCGGAGCAAATGATTTTTAGAGCCGGGACGCAAAGAAGCCCTAACATGCTGTATCCATTCGAAAGCTGAGATCATGGAGAATCGATGTAGACCGTCGACTTTTTTCTAGGTCTTCTGTGACGCGAGATATGAGGGATTTTATGTGCTTCAAAAATTAACTGATTTTGTGTCCTCACTTTCTGCTCTCCAAATGAACGCTACGAGGGTAAACAAATAATATAAATAAACACAAATACCGTTTCTTTTGTAAATTTATGAGTGCACTTGTTGCTTGAGTCACTTAGCCTGCAAAACCTTTTAATAACGATTCTTATCATATTCTCAGAGTACAACACCAATCTCAGCCCAGGTGAAGGGGGTCATCGAGAGTTTGGCCTCAAAGTGAAGGAGGTAAGATCCATCACTCCCCCTATCGCAACTATGGTCCAAAGGCACAGTCGAATCATTTATCCCAGCAGTCATCACAAAACTTCATACCACTACGTCACTCACCCACGAGAGGTCTCGTGTTTGAATGAAAAAAAAGGCTGGATTACATTCAATTACAAAATCTTCGATCATATAGTTTGCCTATAAGCTCTGGTTCTGACATCTATCCAAAAAAATCAGTCAATGCCTTGATTTAAGCTAATGGTGGAACATTCTAGGAACTTTTTTAAATGAAATACGAGCTCATAAGTTCCCAAAAGTACGTTTACTTTTTCACAGAAGAATGACGTAGCGTTGCTTAATGACATCTCAGCAGTGATCTGAAATTTGTATTCTCTGCTCCGTCAGATCGAATGAAAGTCAGAAAGTCAGCACGTGGAACAGCTTTGCTATAATCTATTTTTGATAACTATATCGAGCTACTCAGACAGCGGATAGGACCCCTCCGTCGGAGAAATGGCAGGGCCGCGGCGTTTCCCCAGCGGTGGGTCTGCCACTCGTCCGCCGGAGCCCTCCCATTTCTGCTCCGGAGACCTCCCATTTCTGCTCCGGAGCCCTCCCATTTTGTGCTCCGGAGACCTCCCATTTCTGCTCCGGAGACCTCCCATTTCTGCTCCGGAGACCTCCCTTTCTGCTCCGGAGCCCTCCCATTTTGTGCGCCGGAGCCCCCCGATTTTGTGCTCCGCAAGTCTGCCGCGGCATGCTGTAATTAGCCCTAATTAAGCTCCAAACCCCAATTTTGTCTCTAAACCCCACCCAAATTAGCCGAATACGACCCCCCCCCCCGGGTAAGAGTTCAGCGCGACCCTCAACCCCGTTCTTTACCCCCTCCCTCTCACCCCTAGCGTTTGTGTATAGAAGATAGAAGAATGAAGAAACAAGACATTTATTTCAAATTAACTACAAACAATCTCCTGCAATTTGCAAAACAAAACTTAGCGGCTACAAAACGGACAACACCGACAACAGTTGCCGGCAACCTATGGCCGTAACAATAGACACAAGACATAACATAAGACGTAGTAGTAGTATTGCTAATAAGAAGAACTTTATGCAGGAAAGAAGACCCAAACCGGTGAACACGAGATAGCAAAAGCACATATCGATTTTGATTGCAGGTTTGCCATCATTTCAAATGCAAACTTAGAGTAGTATTTTTGCGAAAAAGATGGAACATAAACTTTTTGCATGATTTAGCATTAGATCCCTCACGTGTGAGTATATTTGAAAACAACTCTATTTAGAGAGAAAGTCGAACATCTCTCGAAGAAAAATAACGAGCACTTGCCTCGTCCCATCTCTATCAAAACTTCTGCTGTGAAGTAGACCAAACGCGGAGAACAGTTTGAGAGTAAAATTTCCGAAAAATTTGAGATCCGATTCTTTGAACTCAGCCATACTCATGCCAACCTAAACACCAACAAATGGATACAAGGACAGAATGTGGAGATTAAACATGCCTTATCCGTTTCCGGATTAAACTTCGGTAAGCGATGTCGGGGACATGGCACAAGTTGAAGAGTTGTGGTAAAGAGTATAGAAAATTAAATACCTGAAGTACACAAAACTCGGAGGGTACTTAAATCTACACATGGCTGCGCAGAGCGCTCCCCATGCCCCAGTGCGAATTTCTCCGGCGCGCAGGATCTTCGCTGTTAAGGCACGCTAGACATTGTGGACTTCTATTCTACGCGTACATAGGTTACATGAGTGCTATCACTTGTCTTCCCTGGAGGTCTTCCAGATATCCACACCTCAAATCTAAAGTAAGGTGAAAATCCGTATGTGCTCAGCGCTTTCTCATGGTAATTGAAGGCTCACTTGCGAAGTAGGGATCTCTTCTAAGATTTCTCTTCATTTACGTATTTGAAAAAGGTCCACCTTCTTTATTTACCACAGTTTCTCTATTAAAAACCTGGAGAGCGTATCCATAAAAGTTCTCTGATATAGGCGGCTAAAGCTGTATTGTAGGTGTCGCCGATTTCTGTCCTCACGAGCGAGTCTCTGCCCATAAACGTGTCGAATAGTTCCAGCCAGTACGATACTATTTACTCATAACTCTTATCCAACGTTTGATGCAAGTCCAATTGAAGACAAGTGGATAGGAGTTCTAAGTTGGCTTCTAACAAAACCAGCTTGAACTTCTTAGTTGATTTTGTTGAAAGCTAACTTTGAACTTCTATCCAGTTCTTATCGTTAGAAACCAAAGAAGTATTGATGCCTCAGTCTATCCTGATAAAACTTTTTATTTGACCCCCTAATTTTCACTGAAACCTAGGGATTAAGGCTGTTTAATAGCAGACATTCCTTGCTTGCCTGTTTTTCATGAATGCATTGCTGTTTCACATCCATGTGCACCCTCCAAAGACCAGGAACGGATGGGCTTGAAGCCATCGGGCACAGTCATATGATGGGACTGAAGCAAAATTGTTAAGCATCACAAGGCATGCATAGATGCGTTGAGTTTAGAAGAGTGCGCGGATCGATGGATCGAAAAACAAAGGATTTACTGAGAAATCCTCGTATTATTCATTCAATTCTTCATGTTTGGGCTGTTCCGGAACATGTAAATAGAGGCGGTCAAGCACATTTCGTTGGCCTTGCACTTGACTTGGTGGATTCCATCAACTGTTTGTAAGTAGTGACAACTTAGTCTGTAAAAATGCGTTGTTGTGCTCTAAACAAAACGTGAAGAACCTGAAGCATTAGTGGACAGTACCTTCAAACTAATTTCGTCCATGGTCTTTGCAAGGCACCCATCATTGTTAAACAACAATCCTCGAAACTGGTTGTGTGAAACCGCATTTACGTTTTCTTCAGATAGAGTTTGGCCTATAAGTTTTGGTGGAGACAAACTGTCCCATATTTGACTCTTTTAACAAGCAATCCATCTGAAGGCATGAACGAGATGGTTCTTGATCAAGAAAGTCCTGCTCCTGTTTTTGTTAAGTTGACAATCAACATCTGTGCGATGAAAAGCGAGCGCATGCCAACAAAAATATCACTGTGGTTGAAATTATAAACCTTCTTGTACGCCATACAGGTTTGTTATGATGTTTACCTGTGTGGCTTACAATGAAGTTCATGATTTCAATGCCCACGTTTTATAATCAGAGAACATACTATAACATATCAGTGTAGCTGTCTAACGCTCTATTGAATAGGCAAATAAATCCGAAATGTTATTTTGCACCAAATGAGATGGAACAAACAAGCATCCGACATCCCATAAGCATAGTACTCAGAACCATCGGGAAACTGTATTTGTACAAATACCCCTCGTTATAAATGCAACCTTGCGCAGGCCACAGTGGTCACGTTTCCACCATGATCAAGCAGTGTAATCAATGATTCTTTACTTATCCACTATGTAAATGTTCAAAGAATCACTGATTACATTGATTCCACCGTATACAGAGAATCCTCGGTTACACTGCCTTCACTGTATGCATAAAATCACAAGTTCAAAGTATCTAGCGTGCTCCGGCATTGTAAACCATGCGCGCCGGCTAATTTAGCACCGGGTCATGGGGCGCGCTTTGCGCAGCCATGTGTAGACTTAAGTACGTGAACGAAACTCGCAGAATTCGCAATAGAATCACAGTCTATGAGAACAATAACGAGCGATGGCCGTAAAGTACAGTCGAGTAGATTTAGCGGTAAATATAGTGTGCTTGCACAGAAGGTGAAATGCGGTGAAATTTGTGCGTGAACAAATAGCCACGTCAGTACCGCGGGTATCTTGCGCGCGCAATTGGCCGACGTCACAGTCGAAACTATTTCTTCACGCGCCAATTTCACCGCATTTCACTTTTTGTGCAAGCACACTATATTTACCGCTAAATCTACTCGACTGTATCTGTGGATTAAGGAACAGCATCATGGTCTTGCTAAAATGACCAAGAATTGATACGACGGCTAGAGTCATCCCTGCCCAATAACAAAATCTATCACAAACAAAAACTCGTGCTGGATACTAAAACTAGGGTTTAGTGAGAAGCAGAAAGGGAAATCTGGCATCACTTACTTTATTGAATTGATAGAGAGCCAATGTACACATTAAGAAGGGTATCAGAAAGTACGTAGAGTGACAGCAAATGGTCCCAATACTGTTCTTCTACACGCGTAACCTGAATGTGAGATTGATTTGATAATACGACCGATATTGATAGTCTATACGTTTACCATGAATCTTGGAAGATACGTAGCAGATTAGGTAATGAATGACGCCGACTCTGAGCGCACATACATACTTGAACAGGCAATCCGCCGTGGAGCTCAAGCATGAACAAGTGCGAAACAGAAAAGTAGACTCACTCGGATTATATACTTTTTGTTTCGAAAATCCAGAATTAATCACAAAAATCACTCCATCAATAGTCAACGATTCAGCAAGTCGAAAAGAGCCAAGCACTAGAAGTGACTAAGTGCATCCGCACGAAAAATTGAAACCTAAACCTGAAAACGAGGTACTTACAACAACATAAAAGCCAACGCGACAAAGAGCAACGCGGAAAAGAAAAAAAACTGTAAGAAACGCGGAGAAACAACAAAATCAAAGAAACAACGACTAAAATATGAAGAAAGAGCGTAAACAGAGGACTCATCACCGTGGAGTCAGACGTTTGCTTGCTACGCGCCAAATCGATACGCAGCCTGCTCCGGAGCCCTCCCATTTGTGCTCCGGGGCCCTCCCATTTTCTGCTCCGGAGACCTCCCATTTCTGCTCCGGATACCTCCCATTTTCTGCTCCGGAGACCTCCCATTTGTGCTCCGGACCCCTCCGATTTTCTGCGGCGCGGCTCTTCCAAATCTGGCGGACTCGCGCCGGGCAAATTTCTCCGGCGCGGCTCTGCCAAATCTGGCGTACCTCCGGAGCAGAAATGGCGTACCTTTGCAGCAGGGCCGGAGAAGCGTCCCACTTGCCTGCCAGTGATGTCACCGCGACCTACAAGAAGGGACCGCCCATTTGCCATGCTCTCATTGGTCAACTGGGTCCGGCGCGACTCTGGCAGATTCCGACTGTCCGGCGGAGGGGTCCGGTCGATTGTCTGAGTGGCAATATCGGCCTTATACATTGTATATTCTTTCGTAAACATTGCGCATGCGTATCAAAGCTGTTCCGCCTTTTCTTTTTATTTCTAGTCTAGTCAGCTCCACCTTTTGCAGCTGCGTTGTATATAAACCTGTGTGAGCATGACGACAACAATCGTTAGCAGCTCGCAATGATTTCAAATTTTATCTCAGTTCTATTCTGTGCTGTGTCAGTGGCTTTAGTCACCTCACAGTCTGCACCATCAGGTTGGCTATAAACTTCAGGCTGCTATAAGTTACTCCGAACTTAGAAATTAGATGAATAGCGACTTGAAAAAAGTAAAATGTTGCAGTCGACGTAGGATCTCGGATCGCAGAGATTTCGGATCTTCATTTAGGTCCTGGTCAATGCCCTGGAGGTCCCTCATTGAACATTCAGTGCGACCCTAAACGTCCATGGCCTCAGTGTCCTCCTCAGTCTTATTGCTACGTTACTGGCTCGGTTGATGTTGGACCACATTACTGCTGCCCAGTTTGTAAGTGCATCACAGTGTTTGTGGTTTATCAAGAGTGAAACTTACCAAACTTTGTAGGGTCGACTTATGGTGCGTCGTACAGACCTGCTGCCCCATTCTACGACTATGTACCGCCAATGCCAGAGGATTGGCCAGCTAACATAAAAGCTTCAGCTAATTGGCCTACTTCCGTTATTAGCCGAAATGCGATGGCAAAGTTGAAGGTGATATTTATTCAATGTGCATTTGGTGCCTATCCTCCCAACTCTTTTTTCCAGACTACTTTCAACAACGAAGACGGGGACGAAGACGAGAACGTTCAAAAATTCTCTAAAGTGAATTTGCGGCGCTGAGCAAGATGGAGTTGCGAGTGGTTTCCGAGCGATTACCACTATCTATACCTGTATAAAAAGGCACGCTGAATAATTATTGCTTCAAAAACGCATAAGTGCAATAAATATAAGCTTTATTTGTAATGTCAATTCTTCAGGATAATTGTGCTTACAGTGTCCTTCTCAAGATATCTTTAGGATCTTGAACAGGGAGAAAATTCATCTGTTATCTGTTGTTCCAATCCTTGATCGTGATTTTGACAATTCCGCAAGTCGGCAGAGAATGATGAAAACACAATCCGCTAACCGTTTGATCAAACACTAAACTGCATGTAAACTGCTTTGCTATGCTTTTTTGCACATCTATATTCTTAAGATTCTTCGTAAGCCGTTTGAGAAGTAAAAATTTTTCTCGTTTGCGAAACCTGCAGCTAACGAAGCTGATTCAAAAAAGCAAAAAGAAAAAAGACGTGTCTTCTAAGCGCTTTTTGATATTTGCTGATATTTATAACTTTTTATATATCCGCCAATATCCATGAAAGTTAATTTGCTTAAGCAATGTTATCTCAGTTCTGCGTCTTCGTATCTTTCCTTGCATTGGCGGTGCATTCTGTTTCTGTCCCCCTTCTCGGTTCTGTAGTGTTGGGCTTTTCTTGTAATCAGAAAGGCTCTGCTTTGTGCGATGTCTGCTCACACAAGCTATTTATTACACCGCAAACTGAGGCGCTAACACTGCTTGGAAGCACTTATGCTTTCATTCTATCCAAACACTTTTGTTTCGTTCAAAACTCTTATTGCATCTTTTTTCTCATACTTTTCTTTTATCAAGTACCTTGTTGGGAAAATCGCAAAGCTACCATGCAAATAGGACCGTAACATTAAGTTCAAAACATGTATTTACAAAGGAATGACAAGAGGTCTTATTATGTTTCGAAAAGTCCCGTGCTTTTATACAGGTTTTTATACAAGCTTCACATCAGCTTCACACTATAATAAATAATGTGGGCATAACCTGCAAAATGTGGTACAACTTTTACTCGCTGACAAATAAATCAACCTTCTTACTTAGGAGTTCGACTGCATGGACAATGAACACAAAGATTTTGTGTAGAGCTGGAAAAAATTTGTTCAGTTTGCAAAAACATAAAGTTAAAGTGGGCGTGTCCAAATGTTTATACTCACTTATTTCAGCAAAGAAATCCGTAAATGCTCTGGCAAAAAGATAGACTACAAATACGAGTGCAACACCCTGAAAGTATTCTGTAGAAATTCAAAGGTGTGCCTGTTTCAGGCCCAGTTACTTCCGATCTCTAAGTTGTTTACAATTTGACAGCGTTCGCCAGAATTTTGGAAATGCCTATACCCACTCTTTGGACGCTTCGCTGACGAGGAATGATTTTTTGAGAGCACTTATCGAATTTTTTGGTAAATGAGATCTGTCACTGAGAGTTTATCAGCACGGGACTAGTTTCCCAAACATACAGGTGATCATCACTTTTATATTCGTGATATAACTGATCAGATGTGTAGGACATTGCAGAAGTATAACATTTGTATTTCATTTGTTGTTTTGGTTGTTCTAGCTTAGGTATCATTTTGGTTATAAAGAATGCCAAGAAATACGTGCACTGTTAGATCGTCCTTTCACATCTCTCTTGCTCTGGTGTACTTACTAGGAAAGTCAGTTGACTTGAATTCGCGTTTTGAGATGGGACACATATATACCATTTGGTTCAACTGGCTTGGCTTCGGCAAAGGCGGGGCTTCGTGACCTAATTAAGGCTTTGTAGTGATTAGAGAGCACTCGCGCGAGAGAGGCGCAGGTGCGTCGCGGGCGCGAGCGGCCTCAATTAGATCACAAAATACCGCCCTGACGGAGCCAAGCCAGTTGAATCAAAGGTTATATGATATTAGCTGAAACGCTGATTTTAAACATGCTGTTCCTAGCTGCAGCACATCATTCTGAAATGAGTTACTGATTTTTTTCTGTGCATATGCATAATCAACCTACCTGCATTACGGTATCATCATCTAAGTGGTGTTTTACTGCATTAGGTTTCTTGTCACTGACAAAAGACTCAATCTGATATTATTTTAGTATCCCAGCACCGCTGTAAGGCTGATTTCTATTTACAGGAGCTTTCCCATGTTGAATAGTGTGCCAATTTCGTGCAGAACAAAGCTCATAACTCGCTTCAGAATGATGCTCCGTGTCGCGGAATAGTTGGCCTAGGTTAGGCGCTGTTGCATGGACTGTGGTTGTCTAAGGGTATGATGTAAATTCCTTTATTGAATAACGATCCTCCAAGCGATCGGCGCGTCCACGTTTCCTCGCCTTGGCTCCTCGATTGAGAACCGACCGCACTTCTCTAGCACCGACAGCGGAACTCATTCGGAGCCAAGCGGAGCCGCCTTATATAGCGGCCGAGAAGAAGTGCAGGCGCCCGATCGCGTAGTCCGAGCACGAATCCATCAAAACAGCGAAGTCATTAAAACACCAATTTAGCACATACAAACCCACTAGAAAGGACTAGATAAGCAAAATAGAGAACGACAGAGGTACAAAGAAGCCCAGCGACTTTAGAGACAGCATATTTGGAATCAGCGTTCGAATCTGATTCCAAACATATGTGCCACATCTCAAAACGCGAATAAACTTTACTCTTGAGGGTAAGTTTTACCCCGGAAAGCATAAAACCCGTGTAAGCAAAGGATTGATTAATCTCAAGGTTAAACCTGCCCTCGAAATTGAACCTTGCTCCGGAAAGCGATTCCGTTTTTATCAACGACTATGTGGGTAAACCTTAACCCAGAGAAAGATTAACCCGCATTCACTCATCAAGATAAATTCAACTCTAGCACAAGGCAAGGTTAAATTTTCGTAAATCTCATTCTTAACGATACTGTTTTGACAACAGACGCACATTTTTAATTATACTTCTCTCGAGTTCCCTAAGTCCTCTTTTCGTGCCTAACCATATTACAAAAAACTAGGATAATTTTTTAAAACTTTTTGTTGGCCAGCTTAGCTGTATCAAGTTGGGCTATGATAGTTTGATCATATATCGAATCATTTACTGAACTAGTACCCTATTTTCCGGCGTATAAGCCGCAATTATTTTCGTCGCGCGCGGCCTGATGCGAAATGATGGTCGCGATGTGCGAAGCCGCGCAAGCAGCCAACTACCACCTATTTTACCTAGTAGCCTGATTGTAACTTTCTGCTCTCGCTCTTTCTTGTGGACGCATTGAAAGCACCATTGAAATATCAACATCATCAACAATCATTAAAATCGAATAAAATAGCAGCAGCTTTAACCTCAGTAACATCTTTAAAAACAAAAGAAAACACGGTCAACTCCATTGTATCATTGAGGAAAAGACACAACCCAAACACCCCAAAATCGTTCGAATCTCTGGAAAGAATAATGAAATATCTGAAAACGTGGACATGCGCAATGAAAAGCAGTCACAAAATGCAGCGAGTTTTCAGTTTGTTAGATCAAAACTTTCTTTTCGAAGGCTCTTTCGCGCCACTGTTCGCTGCGGCGGGTGCGGCTTATATAAGGTGCGGCTTATAAACTGGAAAATAGGGTAATTGGTAGACTAAAATTTGAATGAAGTCTTATTGCGAAAATTTTTTAAGTTGTAGAGCTTGATGTTCGCCATATCAAAACTCTTGGCTGGACATGTACTTTATTCAAATCTGAATCTTTTACTGTAACAACTCGGCCGAAAAGACGAATGATAATACTGAACGAAAAGAGGGCCTAAAAAGCTTGAGGTAGTAATTATCAATATGCGTTTGCTGAATTGTGCGACCATTGGATTCGATTTGAATTTTTTTTAGCAAATCATTATTTGAGACTTTTTGAGATTCCAGCGTACTGCGCATCTGAGATAGGCCGTTCAAGATTATTTTCGAAAATTTGAAAGCTACGTAACAAGATATTGAAGCATGCTATTTTTATTGAATTACACTTTACGAGGTTTCAAGCAATTCAAATGTTTTGATCATTTTTGAGTAACTTCAGACTAATAACTAACCTTACCTAATCTAAATATTTTACGGTAATCTTCTTAGTTTTAGCCAAAGGCTCGGTGTAAGAGTTGTTAGCTTGTCTATTTCCTCTATGGCAAGGTGTGGTTTAGCTTGAGGACTACCAGATTTTCAAAGTAGTCCTACGACTCAAAATCAGCAAATGATTCGCTTACTAATGTAAATCTAGTGAAGCCAAGTCTACGGAATGGTACCTGAAAAGCAAGTGAACTACTAATGTGAGGTTGGACAATTTGTTTCGGGCCCCTTTATAAGGTGTCCCAAAAAATGTCGCTCTGTTTGATCGCTGATAAAAAAAGTTGCGAAAAGTTTCAAAAAATTTCATTTGAGAACGGCACCAAAAAGAAATAGTTGTGTGAATTCTCGGTTTTTTAAGCTCTACTCGATTTCAAGCGGTTTTTAATTAGAAATGCAGCTTAAGTCAGCAAGATATTGTCCTTGACTCTGTCTTGTACACACAACTGATTCTTGAAAAGTGGCGAAAAGCGGAATTGTGCAAGTTGGTCATTCATCTGCTCATTCTCCAATGCAAAACTCAGTTTTCAGCTTGTGGCTCTAATGCCGAAAGTTCTGGCATATTGATAATACACTTTGAACTTACTGCTATCAAAATTGTTATGGCAAAAAACAGTCTGTTAGTTCCTTTTATAGACATGTAACCAAGTACAAATATGGCAATCTGAAAAGTTTGCATAAGAACAAGATTTTTATAATGTTAGGAAAACCACCTTGACCATGGTATAAAATGAAAGCAGTAAACCAGGCAATAATGTTGAGTGATTCATGATCATATCGATTGACCAAAAGCATGAACCAAGTAGCAGTCCAAGCAAAACTAACATGTCGTACTAAATAGTCGAAAGTGCGAATTCAAATCAAAAAGCAAAATTGTTTGTTAGCGACACTGCGTAAACGGCTGAAGAACAATTTCGAAAACTCACTAAAGAATCTCCACATTTATAATAGACTGGCTCCTAAAATAGGGGAGTATTGTAAGGTCCCAGGCATATCTCACACGACTTCAGTCGTGACGCGATTCAATGCTCCATCTGTTTATAATTCATCCGAGCTCATGTTGCATGTACAGTGGACAAGCCACTTGATCAATCTATCAGGTTGGCACATAAGTAATGCAACTTTTTATATGACTGTCTTTTTGGGCGTAGCGCATTCATTTTCTAACAAGGATTATGTTGTAAACTGCAAATGCGGACATTTTTGCCGAAATTTGCCATGTTAAGGGTTACGGTAAGTTTACGGTGCAATGGGAAAATTTTTAGACTGCGTCAGATTTTGCTGAATCTGGCCTATGAAGTTTATTCGACATGCTGACACAAAAATGTGACTCGCTTCGCATGAAAGGGCCTCTTCCATAAGGTCAAAAGACTAATGTTATCTTAGCGACAAATGAATATGATATGCTCACCATATTGGATTACCCTATTATGCAAAGATTTAGCGAATTCTGAAGTTTCGCAGTTTAGTTATTGACAGATTGTCCTCAAAACTTGACGCATTTGACTTGTTCTACTTTTCAAAGGCGCCTTATCTTAGTCTGTCTTCGAATTTCACTTCTTTTTGCTGATCCTAATGGTCAACTTCTAGATACATGCTGCCTATGATTCCTTTATGATATTTGTTTCAGGCTTTGCGGCTTCATGTTTGCCAAAATACCGTGAAACCTCGATTTGAAGGTTCTCGAAAATTGTCTAAATTCATTCTACTACGTTATCATAAATCAAACAGTTTGCGCAGGCTTGCAGTTTACTTCACACTCTGCACGATGCCAAAAGGTGAGAGGGCTACATTTGGTAATAAGAAAGTTATGGGAAAAGTTGCAAAACTTATGTGCCAACCCCAACACAAAATTATGCACACCGTGCATTTGTAAGTGCTGCGATTGAAGACAATTGGCAAGTTGTCAGATCGCATCGCGACTGAAATCAATTGAAGTATGCCCGAGGCTCAATGGTCAACATATTAATTAGTGTAAGATAAATGCGTTGCAACATCCTAATCTGCCGTGCTATGACTTTACCAAAACCCTCACCTTTTCGGATAGGGAAAAGATGAGGTCCTGATAAAATCATAGCTTATCGATGGGCTATGAGCTTGGCCTAGCTTTAAGCTGAATATGGTTCTGTTAAGCAAGGTTTGCTCTTTGCAAGTTTGATTTCTTACCAAAATGATGGCCTTTGATTTCTGATAACTTGGTCCATCAAGTGTTTAGCAGATAGGAAGACAGATTTGGAGTCAGCGTTTTATGCTGCTTCCAATGAACAAATAGATCCACGTTAGCAAAAAAATCCGCAATTCTTTGAATCACATGCTACCGCGGCAGGACAAATACAAAAAGTGTGTGGAACAACAGTGCTGGACAAAATTATAGGTCCAATCTATAAAAGCAATAAAGGCTCGTTATTCAGCGTGGTGTGTACGTAGACCCCCATACGCAGCAGAATCTAGTTTAGAATCCTCCGCAAATTCAGTACTTTGAAGTATTAAAAATTCGCCTGTAACTTTTTCTGAAGGCCGAAACGCTGAAATTTGCTGCGGTCTGCACACGCAGGACGCACAGACATGCAGACAAAACACATTGAGCTTTATATAAAATCTCATGTTTTGACTGAAATAAAGCACTTACTCTCTCATCTGGTGTCGAGAAAATCTGAAAAAAAAGAAATCATTTTTTACAAACGAATCAATTTCTATCATGTCATACGTCAAAAATGCTGTGCGCAGAAGTAGACGTAAAGTGACCCTTTATAACTTCTTATGTGGAAAAGCAGCTCACTTGGGGAGATTCACAGTTTGGTAATACATTGGGGAAGGGCTTGAGCGATTATGCGTTATCTGGGCGCTGCAGTGGTTCTCATAATTTCTCAGCTAATCAACTTCACATATGTTAACAGCAGTTTCACATCGTCTTTCCAGAGGTACATCGAGGAGACCATTGTTAGTGACGTACAATTTAGCACTAATGTCGAGGAGATCAAGCTTCAGTTATTTTTACGCTCAGCCATATTGGCTGCAGTTTATCAATGCAGCACGGCTAGCTCTTTTGTAGTCCCATGACCTAAGCTTACCAAGTAAGTTTCTCAAAGCATATTTCTTAGAGAATCCTGCTAGTCCATTGCAGAGATAGAATTCAGATTAAAGAACAAAAAAGTTTCGCTTCCTTCTGGGAAATTATGAATTAATAATGTGCAATCCATTTTTGTCGCTTGATGCGCTAATAAAAAAAACACTTCTGTTCTTGATCGAAGGTCCACCTACTAGCTAGATTTGTCCATTCAGCGATGAAGGATGGAAGAGAGAAAGAGCCTGATAGGAAAACCGTGGCTGCTCTACCGGGTGATCCCATCCTTACACGGAAGTGGTAAAGGGGTACAGCGAATCCAGCCAAACTCGCAATCCCTCAAGCACATACTGACAAGAAAAAGTGATGGATCACTAACATGGAACGATTCCGTGCGTATAATTCCACAAACCAAAATGCCTTATAAAGATCAGCACAGTTTTTTTATGCTGACCATCGAAAACGAATATCAATTCTAAGACCAATAGGAGCGAGACCGCAGTGCGGACTTGTTTTAACAAGTTTGAGTTTGTTCTTCACTGTTCCCAAGGAGTGAATAAATCTGGACGAGATAAATTACAAGTATGAACCTGCAAAGCACAGGATTAGGCTTATTTAGACAATGTGTGCAGTGCGGTCTCGCGTCTCCTGGTCATAGAATGTATGATAGATAATAACAGTAGAAAAATTCGATGTAAATTATTGGTATTGCTCTTTGGTTCCAAAACGTTTCGCTCCTTCAAGTTGTTTTTTTTTCAGTCGATATCCGAAAAGGAAGACTTCGAATTTACTCTGTCTAGATAGCATCTTGTGGTGGTTTCGACCAAAATTATTACTCCAAGCTGCTTAAACTTTGATAATCTTGTCCATGGTAATTGAACAAACTTGATAGATATGGGATTTCCGAGGTTGATGGCTCTCGATATCATCTCTTGGATACACTTAAGTTCCTCTTAATTATGGAAATTTTGGTGGACGAATATAAGAACTTTTACCTATCGTCCTGCACGATTGCTGCTACCGCCGTCCGCGTCTCTGACCAGCGGCGTTTATAGCTATTATGTTGGCAAAGCATTTTGGCTGTTAGCTTCGCGTCAACATGGTGTTGTATGTGGCCATTATGTTAGCCGTGTGCCGCAGTCCAGGAACGCAGAGCGGGCATAGTAACATTTGCGGAACGAGATATGTGAGACTTGCATATATTCTTATCGTTAGTTAAAATGGACAAATGTGGGATGAACACAGCAGTTATAGGCTGTGACCAGCATCGGTCCAGCGCTGACATGCCTTGCGAAGACGCACCGTCGCATGCAACGCGCCTTAACGCGTAGCAGAGTTCGCACGGTCACACCGCACCGTCGCAAGTTGCCGCAGACCCGACATCGCATGACCGATGCTGGTCGGTACAGCCTATACAGTGAAAACATTGTAGACAAAGTTCCATACTTGCTGAATTCACTTATATCGAAAACGAAGCCTCTTTGGAAGTTTAACCGTGCCCTTGACTCAAAAAAGCTCGGAGAGCCCGAAAATGTCAAAAACGGTCTTTACCGAAGTCTTTGATTTGGGATGTAGGACGATTCGCATGCCATGATGCTTTCCATGCAGGAACATCGCCGCGCGCGACACACCCCGCAGCGGCTTCCCTAAGCAGAGCAAGGGGAGGGAAGATTTGCGGCGTGCGCGACGTATTAAGACAAGTCAAATCCGGGTGGCGCTTGAGATCGCCCGCGCGAAAAGACCGTCTCCCTCTAATTTGAACTAAATGCAAGTTTTAGACCCGTAAATATGACTGGTGCGAAGATGCAGTTTAGAATGCTTGTTGGGACGAAGGCGGGGTTCCGCACCTGGTCTTTATAGATGCGCTCACTCGTTGCGTGCCTTGGTAGTTGCTTAATTGTGAGCCCGTTTTGCAGCATTCTAAAGTCACAGTACTCCACATGCCGGTAAGCTGCCTTAGCTACTATAACACAAAGTTGTACTGGTGCAGCCGGGACTTCTTCGACGACTTGTATCATGGTTAACTCGACTAGTTAGGGATCGGTCAGAGTTTGCCAGTGTTGCTTGTGTTGAAAGTGTTGCCGGTGTTGAAAGTGTTGAAAGCGTTGCCGGTGTTGAAAGTGTTGAAAG
Source organism: Cylicocyclus nassatus (assembly GCA_958299035.1). Lineage (NCBI taxonomy): Eukaryota > Metazoa > Nematoda > Chromadorea > Rhabditida > Strongylidae > Cylicocyclus > Cylicocyclus nassatus. The sequence continues at coordinate 84,560,526 of CATQJL010000112.1, forward strand.
CGTTGCCGATGTTAGTGTTGCCGGTGTTGAAAGTGTTGGATGTGGAAATCATCAGTCTTGCAGTTTCATTCCTCCTCGAGCGATCTCACTGGCTGGTGAGTACGTCTGGAATAGGTATTGGAAAATGAGAAATGATACTGAAATGAAATAGGAAGTGCTTTCGCAAAAGCTCCTCATACGAACTTTTTGGAAAGTGAAGGACTGGTTTGAAAGAGGCAATCTCCAACATTTGGGAAGGCTGCAAAACCTCCCATTGGGTCCTTTGCTCACTATTCGCAGAAGCGCCGGATTCGACGCCCAACACGCATTCTCATCAGACTTTAGCAGCCATCTCAAATGTCGGAGATTGCCCATGCAAAACAAGTCCTCTTCTTTCCATAATTTTGTAGAGGATCTTTTGCATGCGAAAGCTTTTCCAATTCTTGTACTTTCATTTCTTATTTCCCATTTCTATTTCAAAAGTACTCACCAGCCGGTGAGATCGCTCGAGGAGGAATGAAACTGCAAGACTGATGATTTGCACATCCAACACTTTCAACACCGGCAACGCTTTCAACACTTTCAACACCGGCAACGCTTTCAACACTTTCAACATCGGCAACACTTTCAACACTTTCAACACTGGCAACACTTTCAACACAAGCAACACTGGCAAACTCTGACCGATCTCTTATGGCATTCTAACGTAATCGTATTAAAATTGTGACTTACTGATTTTTGTGCACTGTCTTTATCTCCCAGCAGCTTGTTTTGCCTGAATTATCAAGCGCTGATGTGAATTCAAAATTAAGCAGTCGTACATTTTGACGAAAACGCTCTTCTCATTATTAGGTACAGGAGAAGGAGATTCGCCCATCTTCTAAGCGTAAATTTGGTAAATGAAAGTTATTTAACGATGCTTTTACAAATGCATGCTAGTCTGCATAAATAATAATTGTGAAGATAAAGATCAGTATCATCATTACTTATAATAACGGGCTAAGGGTGTTTACATGTTTTTGTGTGGATGTGTGTGTGTAAGTCTGTCTGTCTGTCACGAAATTCGTGGAACGATTGCCAGCCAACATTCTAAGCCCAAATTTTGCACAGCGCATGCTACCAGCATGAGAGTCTAATATACTAAAGCTTGAGCGGATTCGTCCAGTGGATCCTTTGAAAATCACACTTCAGACGGATTCACTTGGCTTTTGGTCAGTAAAATTGAGCCTTTAGCAAGACCTTTTGCAAAGTCACGGATATGTTTGACAAGTTAATCTGCAAGCCATGGACTTTAGCCTACAAAATTGAACTGAAGTTCATTACTTTGGGAAAACGGCGCCAAAAAGTATTTGTTGTGTAAATGTTCAATTTGCCAAGATTTTACCCGATCATTTGAGAGGATTTTTGCACGGAGATGTAGCCCACAGTGATTATTGTATCCTATGGCGAAAACCAAGCCATGAAAAGTCCAAAAACCGATTCAAATCTGCATTTGTTCTTTTGGGAAAAGTTTCATCCAAGCGAAATTACCGATCTCGTATGAAAAAGTCTTAGGAATGAGTAGTTGTTTACAAATCCATCGTGATAGTCTGCATTGCGCGGTAAGTATCAATGTCATTATTACGGGAATGAGTAACGCATACGGATAGTAGGACCAGTGCGAACCTCTGCGAAGCAGAGGTGACGCACTAGTATGGAGATAAAGACCGTTGGCAGCAACTCGTCTTCAAACCTGACCAGCGCCTTTAGTGGTACTTTTTTGTGCAAAGGTTTGCGAACTGGCAAAGCCATTTACTGAAAAAATGCACTAAAAGGACTCTTGAGGCAGGTTTGAAAATGTATTTATCCGCCCAAAATTTATCATTTGCGGTTACTTGTGAACAATGCTTTGATTAGAGGCCCGCAATCGTTTCCACGTTTACATTTTGGTCTGTTTTGGCTCTACCGTTAGGCAGGTATCAATACGATTAGGTCACTCCCAAGGTTCATCAGTAGGGAAGAGTAATGTGAATGGAACTGATAAATTGCCTAAAGCATTCCAATACTACTTCAAAGTATTTATCTACACGTTCAGGTATCGCAAAAACAAATTATGATTCACGAACAAAAACATCACTTAATATTAGGCTGTTAGCTGACTTGTGCAACTGAGTCCGTAATTTTCTTTTCGATCTTGACATGCTCAATTTTCAATAATGTATAGCATATCGTGTGAGCTATAAACTGGCGCAAACGCTTGCTTCATAATGAGCAAAATAGAACACAAAGACTTTTTGAAAATTAGCGAAATTTAAGGATTTAAAGGCTTATAAGTGTTAGGATGGTGCAAAAATATTGTCCGTTTTGAAAAGTTTCACTTTTGAAAGTTAAACTTTGTTAAGTATCCTCATGATTTTGAATACAGCCAATATACTGGTACGTAATCGCGCAAACGACCGCCTGTGCCCAAGTCCTCATTGCACTATATGTCCATATGGAAGGCCAGGCGATTGCCTGGAGTCGGGGGTGGTCTACGTTATCACATGTCAGCTGAGTGGGGATCAGTACATAGCGGAAACTGGTAGGCCTTTATGCGTTAGGATCAAGGAGCACTTACGGCCTCGAAATCTAACACAAGTTATCCACAGCCCTAGGTGCGCATCGCAGGCAATGCCATAGCGACACCTTATTTCCAACAACAGTCACGATCTTGTCGCACGAGTCCGAACTAATAGCTCGCAAAATGTTAGAAGCCTTTTGGATCATCTTTAAAACCCAAAAATGAACCGTAAAGACGAATGCATCGCCGTGGTCAGAGAGCTGGCCCCATAACAAACCATCTGTGGGTTTTCATCTACGGGGTCAGGGTCAGAAACTTAAGGGGCTCGCAAAGTAATTAACAGTAAGGCGCACTCCGCATGCGGTGGTTTGCTCACATAACGGCTCTCTCGTTGAGCGCTGACACAGTTCATCATGTCTCTGTTATCGTTTCAGCTCCTATCCAAGACTCTGGATTGTTTCTTGTCATCGGATAGGTGTTTGAAGGAATAGCATGAATGTTTTGTAATCTTTCCAGGCTCTGAGAAAGGCGACGACGCCGAAACGTCAGCCGTAATAAAGTTATTGACAATCTTGGTGACAGGCTGAAGAATAATATAACAGTCAATATATTAGAAGCAGCAAGCCCTTCGTGACTTAGCGCACACTCAGACAATCGCCGGGGGCAGGCGGTCCGCAAACTCGCGTTTTTCTGCAGGCGCTCAGCAGAATTTTGGGGCGTGGCCAAACCATCAGCGGGCGGCACTTCCTTTACTGTCTAATGTTCTGCCAGCGGGGAGCAACACAGAATTTTCTGCAAGCGCTCGTCAAATAATCTCTTTCAGCGAGCGCTGGTCAAATTTTCAGCTAGCGCTCGGACGGTTTTTAAGCAGTTTCGGGTGTACGCCGAGCAAAGGTGAGACTCTATATGGCAGAGGAGTCATCGATGGTTTAATTACTCAAGTTTGAGGTACTTTCTCTTAGCGGAAAGTACTTGGGGGCTGCGCGATCCTCCATAAAGAACCGTGCGGCCCTCGAAAATTTTGCATATTCTCGCGGAAAGTCCGCGAGAATGCGGCCACTGCACCGCAGCTAATCTGCAAGGAAACCACAATTGTTCTTCAAGCATTCGTTCAAAATTTCGCTAAAATTCTTCCAAATATCTGCAAACGGACCGCAAGAAATCAGCGAACTATTTTTCCGGTGTCCGCTTGCCCAAAAATGGCATGGCCGCCTGCCCCCGGTGATTGTCTGAGGATAAGACTCTGCTCACATAATCGCCGGGGTCAGGCGGCCATGCGAATTTTGAGCAAGCGGCCACCGGAAAATTGGTTCGCTGATCTCTTGCGGTCCGCTCGCAGAATTTTGGAATAATTTTGGCCAATTTTTCGGCGAACGTTCGGAGAACTATCGCGATCTTTCTATGGACAAATAGCGGCTCAGTGACCGCATTCTCGCGGACTTTCCGTGAGAATATGCAAAGTTGTTGTGGGCCACGCGGTCCTTTGTGAAGGACCGCACTGCTCTTGGTACCCTCCGCTGAAAGAAGGTACCCCAAACTTGAATAATTAAACCATCGATGACACGTTTGCCACATGTCTCACCTTTCTCGGCGTACGCTCGAAAGTGCGTAAAAAGAGTACGAGCGCTTGCTGAAAGTTTGGCCAGCGCTCGCTGAAAGAAATTATTTGCCGAGCGCTTGCAAAAAAATGCTGTATTGCTGCCCGCTGGCAGAATATGCCACCGTAAAGGAAGCACCGCCCGCTGGAGGTTTGGCCAAGCTTTACCGGGGACGATCCGCAACGCTGAATCCGAAAATCCACATTAGGCGCGAAAAGGGCGAGAACATACGTTTTCTAAAGCCGCACAATTTGAAATTCGACGGTCCCCTCAGCCTCCCCCAAGGCAGAGACGCAGAGTCGCTGCGGGACCCTACATTTTAACTGTGGCGGTATGCGTACTCTGCCGCATAGCAGAAATTCGGACAGCTCGGAGAACCCCGCCCCACGGCGTAAGTTTTCCCACTTTCCGGTCGTTTTATTGCTTTAGGGCGAGCGTTATGACGTCGCACCTGCGCGATGTTGTGTCTGAGGGGGGCCACTCTCGCACGGCACTGAAATCCCAAAACCCTGATCCTGCCCGGACACTGCCTTAAAGGCCTCGGGCATAGTTCTCGCGACTTCATCGCCTCGCCATTCTCCCCACAAGTCAACTGTTACGGGTCCATTGCATGCCAATTTTTCTGCATTTCGGTTGCCATAGTTTACAAGAATTTCGTGACTAGCTATCACAACCGAAATGCAAGTTAATTGACATGCAATGGATTCTAACCGTTTGTAGCGAGAAGCGCGAAACGACAAAATCGTGTGAATTATGCTCGAGGCCTAACGCGTTTAACATATTCATGGTGGCCGTCCAACAGTAAACCTCAAAGTTGACATGTAAATTCACCAATGTTCTATTGAGAAGCGCAGCTGTTGCTACTCAGATAATCGCCGGGGGCAGGCGTCAGCAAACTCTCGCTTTTCTGCAAGCGGTCAGCAGATTTTCGAGGCGTGGCCAAACCTTCAGCGAGCGGTGCTTCCTTTACTGTCTAATGTTCTGCCGGGCAGCAACACAGAATTTTCTACAGACGCTCGTCAAATAATCTCTTCCAGCGAGCGCCGGCCAAATTTTCAGCTGGCGCTCGGACGATTTTTAAGCAGTTTCGGGCGTACGCCGAGCAAAGATGAGACTCTACATAGCAGAGGTGTCATCCATAGTTTAATTACTCAAGTTTGAGGTACTTTCTCTCAGCGGAAAGTACCTGAGGGAGAATTTTTGAGGGCCGCACGATCCAAAGGACCGTGCGGCCCTCAAAAATTTTGCATATTCTCACAAAGTCCGCAAGTCCGCGGCCATTGCGCCGCAGCTAATCTATAAGGAAACCGCGATTGTTCTCCAAGCATTCGTCTGAAATTTCGCTAAAATTCTTCCAAATATCTGCAAGCGGACCGCAAGAAATCAGCGAACTATTTCTCCGGTGCCCGCCCGCCCATAAATCGCATGGCCGCCCCCGGCGATTATCTGAGTAACTTACAGCCCGTTCCAAAAATAGTGACAATAACTGAAGGTGTTTGAGTTCACTTGTACTGTACTGGGCTGCTTTGAAAGTTCTATCCGTTTTCTGAGTTTATGTTTGATTCACTATAATTGACAGAGATGGTCGCTACGAGTGCAATAAAGCTTAACGAACAAATCCCTGGCAATTCTATGCATTCCCAAAACGTTGCAGTCTCCAGCAGATCCCCCTGATGACTTGTCTCATCACTTTACGCACGTTGGAAATTTTAATTCACCCACTCTGTTTTGCTTGGGCGAACCCGCCGCAGAGTATGTCGCGGTAATGCTGTATGGAAAATTTGCTATCGTGCAAATCGGTTTGCCCCCCCCCCCCCTTATTCCACATCTGAGGCACGTTTGAGTTTTAGTAATTGACAAACTTTCAAACCTGAAGATGTCATCCTGAAAACGTCAGCGCTAATAATGTGTTTCATATGGATTTGTTACGACACTAAAAGATTTGGAGAATATCTGAGTAAATACATTCAAAAAATCGGCATCCACTCCGATACGATATGTACCTTTTTATCGCTAATTTTGCAGCTGCAATGTCTCTGATAGCGCTGTTTAACTTCTTTGGTTTATGCATTAATCTGAGCAGTATGTAGTCATATGTGTTTGGCTGATGTCCGGATGGCAATAAAAACCGCGTTTCTCGAAGCACACCCATAATAGGTCGGTAAGAAAAGAATGTCGTTTGTAGCAAAGCAACACGACGGATTAAGAATAATGTACGAGGAGATCCGACAAACGAAGCAAACTCCACAAAGTAACCTTTAGTATAAGTCCTGATTAACGCAAAGTTTGAAGCCAAAGTTCACGAACACTTTATGACGACAAAAATCGGATAAAAATCCTAAAAATCTTTTTTACTCGCATATATTAGGCGGTCCGATAAGTCTTTTATTATCTGACTTTTTACCGGCATGATTCTGCTCTTCTTAAATTTCTAATGGGATGCGGGGTACCCTTCGAGAGATCACAGCAAGCTTTAAAAAATGGCTCCCCATTCGTATCAGGCTTGATCCGCATCGAGTTTCAAGACAAAATGGAAAAAATCCAAAATTTCAAAAGACGAAAACAATCGTATTTCAGTCCAAAAGATTATGCAAAGTTCCCACTTGCTCATGAATATAATTTCCGCATGGAATATTTATATATACACTTGCTGCATTTTTCTGATGGCTAGAAATCGAGAAAAAAATAATACGCTCAATCAAACTCCACCTGTAACGGGTCTATGCTCCTCGCAAGTACTCAGACAATCGCCGGGGGCAGGCGGGCACCGGAAAAATAGATTGCTGATCTCTCGCACCCCGCTCGCGGATTTTTTGGAAAGCAATCAGGACTTTTCGGAAGACCGCTTGCTGATTCAGCGGATTTTTGAGAGACCGCCTGTTGAATTTTTTTCGCTCTTATCTTTTGCAGATATATTGCTGAATCTCTGAGGAATCAAGAACTCAGCAAGCGGCCTTCCGAAAAGTCCTGACTGCTTTCCAAAAAATCCGCGAGCGGGGTGCGAGAGATCAGCAATCTCGTTTCCGGTGCCCGCCTGCCCCCGGCGATTGTCTGAGTATGTGATTATAGGTATGGCTTATTCGCTCAGGAATACTCTCACATTTGCATTCTTGTAGATGCCTTAGTTTTTAAGAAATACCAGTTTGAAGGTACGAGTATGAGAAGATCTATGGGAGAACCTTGTAGCATATACATGCCCTCATCCTTCTATAGAAACACTCATTCTTCTATTCTTGTTACATTTTTTGGTTAAATTGAAGGCAGTGTCCCGGCAGATTTTGCGTTTCCATTTTTTGCATGTTTTGGGCCTGCTCGACTCTAGATTCCGAATTTGAGTTTTGAAACGGGTAAAAAGACCTTTTGCGGGACGTTTACGTAATTTCCAAAAGGCAGCTCGGAAGAGAATTTCAATCGAAAGTTGGCGGGCCCGGGCACGAAAACCCTGCTGCCTAGAATTTTTGCTTTGGATAACATGCACAATGCATAAGAGCGTCGTGGGGTCCCTCGCCGAACGGTAAGCGAAGTCGTCCGAGCGCGCGCCGGTTCAAGAGCTATTTTTACGGCCCAGGGGGAGCACCAGCCGGACTGCGCCTGGAGGTCACTGGAATGACCAGGAATCCCACCTTAGCAATGTCCCCCAGGGCGCGAATCTGCCGGGACACTGCCTTTGAGGGAAAATGAAAAACGGAAGGTGAGCATACTTCGCTACAGAGCTAGGTTCATCCCATACATGCGTTGTGAGCTACAGACTTTGTAGCTATGATCTCAGAATTTCGGTCTTGCATATACCCTGCCCTGCCCTTATATGATATACTGATTTTTGCCAAAAAAACTTTTCCAAACTAAGATTTATTTTTGCCTGAAGCTCACAGAAACATGCTTTTTTTGAAGAAGCATAATTCTGGTGATGTAATGGTTTCTCCACTCTGTTAATCAGATCACGTGACTCACGGTGACTTATGTTTTTGCACGGATGAAGCGGAGCTTGCATGTCAGACATATGATCAAATCTGTTTTTATCCTTTATTCTCTTATCGTTAGTTGTCCGAAAACATATTGTTCTCACATGTTGTATCTTCAACTTTTATTACACAGCAACCAACATGATTAAACATTACAAGTTATTGAGTTTGTCCGAAAACATATTGTTGTCACATGTTGTATCTTCAACTTTTATTACACAGCAACCAACATGATTAAACATTACAAGTTATTGAGTCAATGAATAATCGTTATATGACGAAAGACCGAAAGTGCTTACAATTCTGTTGTGCGCATATCGTCGGGAAAACGGCATTTATGCTTGATGAGAGATGCAACTAATTATGATGCCTTCTGCACATTGAAGGCAATGATTTTTTTACAAATGACATGTAAATCGGGTTTAGAGCATAATCAGTATGGGTTTAGGGATTGAAGAAGATTAATAAACACGAGATTTTCGTCAAGAGTGCTTTGTTAGGATTACTAAAAAGAGATGGCTGTAAAGTATTGGCAGGCCATTTGGATGTTTTGGAATATTTCTTTATTCATTTCAAGCCACTACGCGAAGTGCCATACTACTCAGTATTATTCAAATCTGCTTGTGAGTCTCTTTTTTAAACGTCTAAGCAGAACTTTGCGTTAGCGAGTAATCGTTTCACTAATGATTAGTAGTCTTACCTACTTTCACAAGTACCAGACACACCTGTTTTTTCTAGCCTCGACCAGCCAGACTACACCAATAATTTCGCGAAAGCACCCTCTACCGTGCTGTTCCTAACCTGAAAGAACTGCGTGGGAGAGCGACCATTTTGCGAAGCACAGTGGTGCGGCTGCGTGCTTACGAAAAATGAGAAAGGTGCGTTTTGTACTCGTGAAATTAGGGTATTATCTCGTTAGTAGTTCAAGCCAATCAATTCTTGTACCCTAGTGCCACAGCACATTGATTTTCTGCTGCAAAAACCATTCTTACTACTCTCACTATTATCCTGTCCGCTACTTAGTTGGGATGGTTGTGAGGTGTATTAGTTGGGGTGAAGTTTTTTATATATCATTTTTCGTCAAAAAATTTGGTATGCAGAAACATTGCCATACTTTTCAGCCACTATGGAAGAATATATGGACTTCAAATGCACAAAAAATAGGGAGCAAACAACGCATATCAAAGTAGCTAAATGTATCCGTACAGCGAGGTGTCGGAAAACGAAGTGATCGGGGTTCAATTTCTGTTTGAACAAGTCGACTCGGTTATAACTAAGGATCCAAGTGCTTCAATCTCCTCACGTTTCAGTGGTCCACATACTCGCACTCTTCCTCTCATCTTTCTCTCTTTCAGCATGGGAGGCTGAAAATGATGGTTGTAAGCCTGTATTGATTACTTCATAAAAACAAACCGGAGAGCCAGTGAGGATATGCATAAGGCTAAGTTGTGTGGAAATTGTGTTGTTCAGTGGTTTCGAGAAGCATCGTTTACAGATTGTGTCGATCATTGCCGTAATGTTCTAAATAGAAATCTTTATACTTGTAAAACTCAAAGCATGTAAAATAACCCTTTCTATATTCGGAATACAATCTTTTGTGCTCAAACAGACAATTACCAAACTTGGAACACATATGTTTTCGATCCTGTCGGAAAGCATAAGCTACTTTTCGCTCCTCACTGGACCGTTATAGACTTTAGGTACTTGTACGTATCTAAATGAAACCCCAAAGGGAACATCTCACTTTAGTCATGTAAGCAGGAACGGTAAAACTTATTTCAGTGTCAGGAACAGTAAGGGTGAATCGAAGTGGAGTTGTCCCGAGATAAGTCATTCTTAACGTGGAAGAATAACATCCTTAACACCTTAACATGAGGTGGGGGAGCTCACTCAGTGCAACTATGCTGGCGACATACAGCGCCTCATTTTGATTCAACTAGCTTGGCGGCTGGAAGGCGAGGCTTCGAGACCTAATTAAGGATAGATAATAATCAGAGAGCACGCGCGCGACAAAGACGCAGACTACGTCGCAGGCGCAAGCGCCTTAATTAGGTCAGTCACAAAGCCCCGCCTTTCAGCCGCCAAGCCATGAATCAAAGGTTACCTTATTCCCAGTGAACAGTGATCGGGTTGGACCAGGAAAGCCCGTTGATAATTTATACAAATGGTCAAATTTGCTGATTACAAAATTTGCGAGCTTGTGCCTCATCAGAAATGCAAAACATTTGCTTCTACTAGGTTGCCTTAGAATTTCGGCCATCATTTTATTTTTCGCATCCAATACATCTGTCGATCTCCTTGTACCCGCTTCTTATGAGGTTTTAAGAGAGGCTTCGGTAAATTCAAGTGTGCACAGCACTTACAGTTTTTCCATTTGTCGCACCCTCGACAGATAACTTGCTATTGCATGCACCAGAGCTTATTTGTTATGTGAAGTCTTATTTGGCTAACAAAAGACGAGGGACTCCAACAGCGCCGTTGGGACGGCACAAGATAGAGGCGCACTGCGGGAATAATTACGAAGTCAAATTAACGATACTGACTTGCGAGACCGAGATTTGCGCCAAGAAACTATTTGAAGCCGCGTGAATTTCTGTCAGAAATCCAAAGATGAATGCCAAAAATGAGTCCTTGTCTATACCGCCGACAATGGACCTAATGACTTAGGTCCATTGTCGGCGGTATGTCTTCTAGTAGTTCAAAAGTTCCACTTTCCTTAAACCTCGGCATCGTTTATATTCTCAACCAGTGCGTCACCTCTGCTTCGCAGAGGCTCGCACTGGCCCCTACTTTCTGTATGCCTTAGGCAGGCGCTATTCTTCTCGAGGAGTATAGCATGGCGACGATCGATATGCATCAAATACGTGCTGGCGATTTTTGTCGCCATATTGGCGATCGCTACGACTGGCGATCGCCAATATGGCGACAAAAATCGCGGCGATCGCCCTTCGCCACGCTATACTCCTCGAAGAGTATAGCGCCTGTCTTACCCATTCCCGCATAATAGTGACATTGAAACTCACCGTGCTATGCCGACTACCACGAATGAAATGTAAACAGCTACTAATTTAGAAAGCTTTTTCACGTGAGATCGGTGATTTCGCATGGAAAAAAGTTTTCGCAGGAAGATAAAGGCAAATCTGAACAGGTTTTTGAATTTGTCATGGTTTGATAGTCGCCATAAAGGCAATAGTCACTGTCAGCTACATCTCTGTGCGAAAATCTTCTCATATGCTTTTCTAGAACCTTGGCAAATTGACCATTTACGCAAGCAATACTTTTTGGCGCCGTTTTTGTAAAGTAATGGACTTTTGGTCACTTATTTAGGCCTAAGTTCATGACTTGCACATTTACTTGCCGTAAACACCCACCACTCTGCAAAAAGTGGAATTACGGACCCGATTTTGCGGCCCAAATGCAAAGTGGATCCGTTTGACGCGCAATTTTCAAGAGATCCACTCAACGAATCTGCTTGTGCTTTTGCATGTTAGATTTTCATGCCAGTAGCAAGTGCTATGCTAAATTTGAGCCCAGGACGTTGGCTGGAACACGCTCTACGAATTTCGTGACAGACAGACATTCAGACACACACACACAAAAAAACGTAAACACTCTTAGCGCGTTATTATAGTAGGATGTGCCTGACAGGTTTGTTAGGTGTTCTTTATTCCAACCAAGGCCTAACGTTTCGACGCCTTTCGTCTTCCTCAGAGGCCTGAAAATGGCTCAAAGCGTCACCTATGAAAAGAGTCCATCAAGCACCATCCCCATTCCTGCTAGTTCGCGATCTTCCCTCAATATTCCTACCGCAAAAATTGTCAGCGCCAGAAAATGAACATACCGTTGAGAACACCGCTACGTCAGTTTCCGCACCGGAAGAGATGGTCTTGGCGGATGGACTGAACTAAACCATAAATGCGCATAGCATGTGATCTATAGATTGCATAACGATATGAATGGGAGGAAGTCGTTGGTGACTGACAAGCACTCATTCTTATTGTTCACTAGCTGGCAAACCCGGCTCCGCCCGGCCCTGTCATTATTATATTCGTAATCAGCATGCTCGATTACCCCCTGTGCCAACTCCCAGCCCCGTAGCTCAAATTTTGCAAAAAATCGATAAAATCGATATCGATCGATAACGAAAAGTAGCCTATGACACGCTCCCTGCCCCGAAGTATATGTGTGCCAAGTTTGATCCAAATCGGTTCAGAAATAAAAATTTCTATTCCGCACATACGTACAGACATACAGACAGACATACAGACATTCAGCTTTATATATAAGATTGCTGGATTCTTTGCAGAAATCCAGAATGCTTCCAGCGCCTTCCTAGCCGAGTTTTCCTTCTCATGGGTTAAGATTTCGCATTTTATATCGAAATCGTCCCCACCATGCGCTTCGTTTCTATGCCTGCCCAACGGTGACAACAGGGTTTTACGCTTTTTGTCCGCCAGATGTTCGTTTATGCAAGTACTAAGCGACCTTCCAGTTTCGCCAATATAGAGAGCATTGCAACAACATTGTCAATTGAAATGCCTTAGTTGCAATGCTCTCTATATTGGCGAAACTGGAAGGTCGCTTAGTACTCGCATAAACGAACATCTGGCGGACAAAAGGCGTAAAACCCTGTTGTCACCGTTGGGCAGGCATAGAAACGAAGCGCATGGTGGGGACGATTTCGATATAAAATGCGAAATCTTAACCCATGAGAAGGAAACCTCGGCTAGGAAGGCGCTAGAAGCATTCTGGATTTCTGCAAAGAATCCAGCAATGAACAATAAGAATGAGTGCTTGTCAGTCACCAACGACTTCCTCCCGTTCATATCGTTGTGCAATCTATAGATCACATGCTATGCGCATTTATGGTTTAGTTCAGTCCATCCGCCAAGACCATCTCTTCCGGTGCGGAAACTGACGTAGCGGTGTTCTCAACGGTATGCTCATTTTCTGGCGCTGACAATTTTTGCGGTAGGGATATTGAGGGAAGATCGAGAACTAGCAGGAATGGGGATAGTGCTTGATGGACTCTTTTCATAGGTGACGCTTTGAGCCATTTTCAGGCCTCTAAGGAAGACGAAAGGCGTCGAAACGTTAGGATTTGATTGGAATAAAGTACACCTAACAAACCTGTCAGGCACAGCAGTATTGAAGAATATAGACTTAGGTCCATTTATATCACTAAATGGGCTTAGTGTTGCACATAAAAGGATTTGACTCATTGGATACTTTCAGTGACCGTTCGCTACGATCAAATGTGCGGCTTGTCGCTAGCCAGCGTCGAGGTTCGTTCGTTTCGTGACCTTGAGAATCTTGTTGCGAATCTTAGATTAGGCCTAGGCTGACAGAGTGGGAGAAGGCGCTTGAAGGTATGGTGAGCAAATCAAAGAGCCTTCAATCCGTTTTCAGACCTCTGATGACGACCACATTGCCGGTACAAAATCGGGATTTCACCTCTTCTACAAAACTGACGCCAAACAAGTCGTTAGGGAAGGAAAATTTTTAAACATAGTTGATATGAAACAAAGAAAATTTGAAATGCGTAAAGCTTTTTCAAATCCATTTTCCCCAGCATCATAATTATGGTCATTATTTACAGGTGTGTACATTACGAAAATCACCTGAGTAGTTTTTGGCTCCCTGATGAAAGGAGGACTTTGAAGAGCGAGATTTTGGTAGGTTGCTGCCATTCTTCCATGATCGACACCCTCATGGTACGCAAAACTATAAAAACGCCAACGTTTCCACTTTACAAATCTTTACAAAATAAAATTCTTTATGATCTCATATCTAGCAGAAACCAATAATTACCGTACAAGTCGTGCATGATAGCGGAAAAACATTGCACCAAGATAAAGTCCCATACCGAGCGCTAATAGAATTAGCAACAAAGTGCAGAGCCGTCTTCTGAATTAACTTTTTTTATAGTTTATAGTTTGATTTCTTTTCTTTTGAAAACCTTGTCTTCCTTCCAGAATTGTCATTTTCCGGTAGAGTTGGTGAAGGAGTTCTAGCTAGAGGTGATGGTGAAAGCCTTATGATTGATAAAGGACCAAACGATGAGCTTCTTTCTTTCACAGGTCTATAATTGGAAAATCATGCTAGAAATAGTTTTCTGTGTACTATTTGATCTAACTGGACTGGCGGCTGAAAGGCGTTCGTGACCTAGTTAAGGCTAGAGAATGATCAGAGACCGCGCGCGCGAGAGAGACGCAAACTGCGTCGCGGGCGCGAGCGGCCTCAATTAGGTCAGAAAGGCCCACCTTCCAGCCGCCAATCCAACTGAATCAAAAGCTAACTTACCTGTCAAAGTTTCCACCCTCCATAGGAATCCAGCCACTATTACTGATGTCGCGCTCCTTCGCCGGCGGAGCAGTTGGTGTGCTATCAGGGCTGGAAACTACGACCTGAAAGAAGGAATTTTCATATTTGTTGCTTGCAAGTCGCTTGTTTACCTTAGGAACTTCTTTAGTGTCCTCATTTGTCTTCGTAAATATTGTCATCGATTCAGTTAATTTCGATTTGTACAGACAGAAATGTAAACCTGTTATAATCATTTTTCGTTCAACGTAATTTCTGCTGTTTGCAGCTCCAAGACAGCATTGACAAATTGATGGATGCGAGAATAATAATGAGAAGATTGATAACATTGAATGGCGTTCATTATCATCTTTAACTTTGATGAATACATAATTACACGGGTGAAGGTTAAGCAATGAAGAGATACTTTACTTAGAGCCAATATTTTGTTGTCTTTTTGATATTTTGCAGTCTTTTGAGCATTTCAATATAATATGCCAAAACTGGTAGCAAAACAAATCTCAAATTGAAATATGAAATAATTGGTTGATAACCGCACTTAATACTAGCTGATTTTGGACATTAGAACTTTTTATATAGAAAGTGGTAGCTAATGAGCCAATCTATTTTTATTATAGATTTTGCATTATTTGCACATCTTGATTTTCTAAAAGTTACTTACATGAGTAACAAAAATGTGCAAGTGACTCGTTTATACTAGTAAATATTTGATGAAGCGATGAAGCTGTGATGAAGCTTGAACTGACACTTAGCTTGATGAGGCTCTGTGTCATGACATGTGAATAAAAGTGGTTGTTCTACTACCGAACAGTTTTGAAACTAACGCTCCAGCGCCAGAGGTCGCGCTCGTGAAAGGGGCGTTCTGGTGCTTTTGGGCGTTTGAGCGTTTTGAGCGACGTCTGGCCGGGGCCAGTGGCCAAGACAGTAATAGGAGATGATAAGCAAGTGCTACATCTAGGTATAGAAACGGAGCACTCTCGAAAAGAAACTTGCAGTTACCTTAGAACATGTGACTTGAAATCGTTCTAATGGGTCATGCACAAAATTCTAAAGTCGAAAGTAATACATGGGTACCACAAGTAATATATTATTTATCCTTCAGCAAAAAAAATGTTTAAAGTGACCGCAACATAGCAGAAACAGATTTGAAGATTTATGGATACATAAGAAATAAGCACTTTAACAAAAGCAGAACCAATCATATATCTTTTGCTCATGCTAAAAATTTTGCTAATGAATTGAATTTTTCATGTAACCATTGCAATCTTCAAGAACTACGCTACGGTTCTGCTTTCTGCATTTGTGCCCTACTTTCTTTCCTGGTCCTACGAGGACAGGACAGTTGGTGACTGTTTTTTTTTTGAAATGAGATATGTAGTAGTAGACTCGTGATGCTGATCGTAAATCTGCCTTCGGCATCCTCTGCGCGCTCTGTTGGAAAAAGTTACGAATGTCTTTTTCGATTTTGCGTATTCGCAGGAAGATACGAACGGTTCCTTTACAGCAAGTGTTGTGTGGTGTAGTGGTTTATATTGGTTCGAGAGTGAAGATTCTGGCATTCGGGTAATACCTTCTAATAGTACTGTACTACATTTCGATAGTACTGTACTTGTAATCTCAAAAGCCACAGATTTCGCTTTTAAATAAGGTCTAAAAATCTGATTATTCTTAGTTGTAGTTTCAGAAAAACTTTGAAAAGTTCTATTTGTATGTTTCATACAGACTCGTCCCCAAATTTGGTCCAAAGCCAACAGCTGAGTTGGCCAGCTTGTGCTGCTGCATGAATGTCTGCACTTTCCTCTCTATTACAGTGCTGACAAAATTATAGGCCCAGTCTTAAAAATGCCATAACTCACTCTCTCTGACCGTAGAGCCCACCACCGATTTCTGCCTTATGGCTTCGCTCACAAAATGAAGTCTGTAGCGTGGAGGCACTATATGAATCGAACTTAATGGGCTATATAATCAATTGCAACAAATCATGACCTGCTGCGCTAAAGTGAAAATGACACATTAGAATTTTTGACTTAGTTGTGATAAATTGCTTTGAAATTATGAATGTTAAGACGAAAAAATGACCGCTGAAAATTAATTAGAAGTCGTTGTTGATTTTTCTATAAGAATTTATGGCCAGTCCATTTTACATAAAAACTGTTGAAGTGACCTATATCCAGACCTAGGCGTGAAATTTTTGTGAGTTTACTTTCTTACTTTCTTACTTACTTTAGAACGAAAGTCAATAATTGTTCAGATTTATGACTTATGACTGCACCGAAATAAAAAGCCACAGTGCCTTTAATGTGGAAAATGGTAAATGTCTTTGCGGGATTACGTTGATGCACTCCCAATCTATCTCTGGAAGAGATAACAATACTGAAAGAAAGAGCTCATGCTTGAAAAGTTTTCACTAACATGGTCCAGCGAAAACCTTGCTAGTCTGCGAATTTCTACTGTGTTGCAGTCCGATCACATAGATAATGCAGCTTGGCCCACATCAAATGTAACGGGCTGCGAGATACTCATGGTAAATTTTTGTTGTTCTTGTTGGTTATCTTTTTCATAATCCTCTGTCTTATTGTCTTATTGTGGTCATTCTCGACTTGGATTTATAAGGGCACAGTGTATGAAAATGGCTCAACCGTAATCGCTATGTAAAGTCGCGAATCGTCAGTTTTCAAGATTATGGAATAAAGTATCAGAAGAAAATATTGGAAAAATGAGCTCTTTTCTCAAACTACGAGCTACGGAAGCTGTCTGTTTTTCCAGCAGAATCAGGGACCAGCCCACAGTAAAAAAAATTGTCCATTGGTGGAATGTTCCATCTTCCGGAATATCTGGACAACATGCCCTTTTATTCAACTAGCTTGGCTGCTAGAAGGCGGGCTTCGTGAGCTAGTTAAGGCTAGGTAGTGATCAGAGAGCACAAGCGCGGGAGAGACGCAGACTACGTCGCGGGCGCTAGCGGCCTTAATTAGGTCACAAAGCCACGCCTTCCAGCCGTCAAGCCAGTTGAATAAAAGATTGTGCTTGGTGTTTGGATCAATGTGGAAACGGCAATTGGCTCTTTCAACTTCATTTTACCGATTTGCAGTAAAACGAACTGGTGAGCCTTGAACGAAATTTCGCTGGAAACCATTGAGTGCAAAGAAGTGCATTCCTTGGGAAAAATAAGCTCGAGTCATTTGTAACTCAATATGTGAGACTGCACACTAAGCTCTATTAACGACGGCACCCCGACTCTGCTAATAACTTTCCAGTAAAACATTTTCTAGCGTAACAAAGTGTAGAAATGTGTTCTATTGACTGACATTTAACCAACAAAAAGAAAAGAAACAAGGAAACAAGGAGCATTCACTGGAAATAAGCAGGTTCTAGTTTTGCAGTTCGTCAGTTAGCATGTATGGTGTGCACTACGCATATTAGGTTACAAAAGACTCGACGTTAAATGTTCGTATCAAAGCCAGAGGCAAATATACAGAAGCGATCCATAAGGTCTATCCAGAATCTTCTTGTTTATCAGAGGAGAGCAGACGTTTACAATTCCTTTTCCATACAGTCGCTTCATTTCATATGATCATGTGTGTCACTGCACACAAGTTCACCTTTGGCGTCCCCATCCCGGATTCGTGGGAGAAACAAGCCTTCATGTGAGTGTTTCCAAGGTGTTCTTAGCATTTTCTTTCCTTTTTAGTTACTAGTCACCTCAAATTGATGTGATCAATAACAATCGGTAAGTCTCTTGCGTTTTTGCGATTGCACCAGGATGAGGACGCCAAAGTGGACTGTGTGTGCAATGGCACACATGATCATATGAAATCTCTCAGACACTCGCACCGGCCGGCGACCGTCCGACGACGGCCTTGCGGCCGGCGGCCGCTCTTTAAATCTGGGCGGAGCTAAATACCGGCCGGCGACCGCTCCAAAGAAATCTACCGGCTGGTGGCCGCTCGAACGGCCGCCAGCCGGTAACATTGCCATGTCGCGGGAAGTGAACGGGATTTGAAAGTTGCATGATTGAGCCGCGTAAGCAAACGCTCTACTTCTCCTCGTTTATGATTAAGCGCCATTTTTCTACTTCATTCATGTCTTGTTTACGTAATTTATCGTTAGAAGAAGGTTTTGTATGCTTGTCACTCAAAAATACCTAGAATTCCGTAGTAATCTTACTCTATCTTTGCTAATACCGCCCTCTTTTTCACAATTAAAAGAAAATCCCAATGACAAGCGCCTTTTTCAGATTTGTTGCTTGTATGGCGATAAAGAAGTGACACGCAGAGCTGGAACATACTGACTGAGGGGTACAAGGCTTGAATTTCGCTCAGCTTCTTGACTAAACAAAAAAGAACGAATGGGCATGTTTCATAACCATCTTTTTCAGGAGACGAATGCGATATGCATGGTATTGAGATCTTGCGCTATGCAACCAGCGCACCATTGCTTGTACTCGCTGTTTATCATCCTTACCCATGATGGAGCATATGACCTTTCGACTAACTCTTTATGTATCTCAGAACTATGCATTCATGGATTACGTGTGTACTACATGTCACACATTTCTATGGGAATTGGAATCTATCTAGTTTGTGTTCTGCTGCAAGACTACTGACCTTACGCCTAACTCCTAGTATAGACTCCATAAGACAGGTGCGTTCTTATCAAAAATTTGGAACTAAATAAAAATAAAAAAATAAATAACGAAATAAATACGGAAAAAGAGAAACCGCGTCACATAGCCACTTCGTATCGCGGCGCCCACATACCGGCTGGCGGCCGTACCTTTCCGGCCGGCGGCCGTCCGAATACCGGCCGGTGGTCGTAGACTACGCGGCTGAGTGAAATCACCTGTGGTCCCACCAGCCGGCCGTCGAACGGTCGCCGGCCGGTGCGAGTGTCTGAGATGAAGCGACTGTATAGACTTGCACGATCACCGCAGTAACTGTTATTAACCAAAATGGGCCTCAAAGCGCTGCAAACACCACCCGCAAAAGGCCACTTAACGCCACCTTTGTTTGCGATTCCCTGGCAGTGACTGTTTTGACAACGTCTTATCGCAAAAGTTCAGCTGTTTAGCTGCTGTGCCTGAATGGGTCAGATCGGCCCTGACCCACTCACGCTAAAAGGCGCACCTTCGTTTTTTTTTCAGTACATGAAGTTCGGCCGCTTCGTTGTGCCTCACAAAACCAATCTTGTGCCCTTCACTATGCCGCACGACTCCGCTGCACGGTAGAGGACCTTTCGTCGTGAAATCTTTTGGCGTATTCAAGATGACCAAATTAAATAGAGGTGGTACGCTTATACTTGTGAAAAATTAGGGTATTTGAAGGGCCTAACACTAAGTCATGGTGTTGGATAGTCCTTAATCTTCGTAGTTCCTAGAAACCAAAAAACAGCAGAAACTTCAGAATAGACTAAAATTTAACGTTATGGGTCTATGAACTTTTTAGCTAAAGCGAATGCAGATTAATTGTACACGATTAGCAGTAGCGCACACAGGATTTCCGTTCGGGAAGGGGGGGGGGGGGAGGGGGTGGAATACAAATCTTTTCTGATGAAGGTGCGTGGCATTAGCGCGCACTCCAAAAAATTTTTGACTTGCTTCCTGAAATTTTTGCGGGCCCATAACTCCAAAGTTTTCAAAAAAAGGGGGCGTGGCGTCAGCCATGCCCCCGAAAAAATTTTTATAAGGCATTAAACCTTCGAAAACTTTTAAAATTTTTTTTCAAATACAAGTGTAAGCATGTCACTGGGACATTTCTATGACTCACTAAGTAACTTCCAAAAATTTCGGCAGCACGCCACTGATTTTGAAGGATTCAACTCTAAGTCGTTTAAACAGGCATTTTTCGTACTGAACTTCACGTGAAAGCTGCAGCTTTTACCTTTGCGAAAGAAACATAGTCTCTTTCTATGGTATTTCTATGCATTTATCGTTGCTGCCTGAGCAAAACGATACAATCAATCAAGAAAATCCCTCGCCTTATTTGAAATTCTTCTTTTACTTAGAGTATGACAAATAAATAAGGAAATGAGAGCAAAAGGAGTAGGTAAACACTGATAAGATCCCACTCATAAGTAGCCATGAAGTCACAAATGCATTTCAATCATCACGATATTTTGGAGTTTCAAAAGCATATTTGAATTATGGTTAGTGTAACTTTCTCGAATTAGAATTATTGATAACAGACTATACACAGAACAGTTTAATAAGGCTGATCAATTTATCTTTTTTGTTATTGACGCACACATGCAGATTTGTATGTTAGTACCAAATAAATATAATTATTATTTATATTAAGATGTTAAGAATCTATAAAACTTTGACAGTTCTGAAAAAGATTACTGCAGCTGATAAAGATAATTTGCAATTTTGATTATAAACCTGAGGTTAATGCAAAAGCGTTTACAGAAAGCTTGACTTTCAAAAAAAATTTCTGACATAAATTTTCAGAATTTAATTTTTTAAAGGATACCAGTACTTTGTCAAACACATACAAAGATTGATCTTTATGTTGTTAATCACAAATCTTGACTGCTTTTTGCTTTATCCAAACGGTATGGATACTTGGTATTCTAAGTACTGGAAGGCTCAAGGATAACCCTTGAGTCTATTATTCACACCACTTTTTCCTGCTAATGAGTCCCGGAAAAGGAACAGAGCGTAAATATTCGTCTACTACAAAATTCACTAATTATACCTTTTTTTAAGGTTGGGAATTCTAATTGTAAGAATAAACAGATAAAAGATAAGTGGAGAAAATAAATAAGTTTAAAAGCCAAATGGCACATGTACAATCATCAATCGATTCGATTTTTGCTGTTAGATGTTTTGACGCCTGAGTGTGGTGAGGAGGATAAAATGAGATGAAGGTCAGGTTGGGATTAACATCACAGAGGAGGATTTCTTGAAAGAATTCCGAACTAGGGTGCAAGTGTAATTAATTGGCAACTATTAAGAAGAGGGCAGGTAGCTAGCTAAAATCTGGAACGACTAGAACAGGGGCCATTATCATAAAACAAGTCTTGACCTCATTTTCATTAAGGGGTGAGGCATAAAGTGAAGAAAACTCAAAACCGCAGCGGAGCCCCCCCCCCCCCCTTAGCTCCCAAGTAGCTCCAAAGTAGGACAAAGATAGCCGTGCTTGTCACTACTATCAGTGCAAGTATACTCCCGCACCCTCCCCCCCCCCCCCCCGCCCATCACAGTCCACCCGGAAGTCTTGTCTATCGTACTTGTTTGTCGATACGCTTTTATGTGCACACGTCGAAAAGCTCCCTAACCTTGCGCGGGTCATTTTTTCACGATGACGTCTACTGCGTTGTGCGGGAGTAAAGGACGAGTAAATAGAAGTGGACAGCGCAATAGAAAAAGGATGCAAGTATTTCGTGAAACAGCAAATTGCGTTGCAACTTTTTACTAATCAAAGGTCGCAGTCGTCTACTCGACAAAAATTAGAACTCCTAGACAAAAAGCGTTTTTCTACGTTAGAGTGATTCAGTTTTCTTTTTCATTTCTCATTATTACGCTCGGGAGCTGTACAAAAATAAACACAAAAATAGATGTTAGTGCTACAGCGAAAAATAAACAGAAACACAAAGTGTTAGCTCGTCACTCAGTTCGAGCCTAAATCCATTCACATAGGACAAGAACGACAGACGAAGCTTGCATGGACAATACAGGGTATCCCAAAAGTAAGTACACACTTTTTGCTTGTTAATAATTCTCTTGGTCTTTTCCTTAGCTTCAGTAGAGGAGGCTTCAACTTTGACTTACAGTATGGAGTGAATCCATCGACATTCTTTACTGTAGGATTAGCGTAGGGAGTCCTAGCAGCGGCATTGTGAAATAAGCCAGTTCAACGAAGTTTCCAAAAAAAACTTGGAAAGTTGTGAAGCAGTGTTTTCAGACATGCTGATTTTATCAGAAATTATTTATGAATTTTTAAGAAGTCTAAATGGTGCAATCAACATTTTGAAAAACACTGAAAAAAACGTCGGTTTACTTGGCATAACTCATGAAGAAGCCTTATGATAAAGTGCGAATTCTATTTTAATAATCAGCAGCTCAGATTAGCCTAATGATAAATATTCCGGCCCGTTGAGTATCTATTCTGGTGCAAATGTAGCCACGATGGCTCAAAACTCTCTTCAAAGTTTCTACCGTAATCCTACAGTAACGAAGGGCGGTGGGTAATTCATTCCATACTGTAAATCTAAGTTGAAGCCTCCTCTACTGAATGGCACTCGATAAGGAATGGTAAGGAAAAGACTCAGTGGGAAGAGAGTTAATAACGATTAAAGAGTTAATTAACGATTTTTTGTGTACTCACTTTTGGGACACCCTGTATAATAACAAGCAAACACAGATTTTAATCTCAAAAATATAACTCAATGGATTTAGAATCTATGTCCCCTCATTATCAACTGTTCTTTGATATTATTGATTGAAGGCAAAATTTTATGTGTTTGAAAATTTTTTGGTGTGAGAGTAAAGCTACGCTAATACTACCATGGAACACTTACACCCTGTGTAATGAAGAGATAGTTCTTCCAGAATTCTGTGCAGTGAAAAACATGGTTGGGCAATTATGAATGAAAATGAAGAGTGATTAGGGGAATCCGTTCTCGCAATACTCACGTTAATCCTACTAGTATGAAAAAAGATTATCCGGCTTGAACAAGCAGTCTGGTGGCAATTTTTTTGCAATGGTGAATCAATTTTGTGTAAAAAATCTTTCTAGTCGCTAAACTTGGCATGGAGTATCAGAGTAAAAGCATTTTTGACGTCCTTAGTACTGTGAAAGATTATAAAAACGGTATCCTTTGTCAAAAACTAGTATTCGAGACAAATAAATGCTCAAATATGTCAGATCCACACTGTGTAAGGTAGGTGCCAGAGTAAGCGAATATTTTGTGCAGGTTGGGGTCTCGCGCAGAATTGACGTCACTTGGATTGACGCCAACATGGTGAGAGACGTCAATTCTGCACGGGAACCCAACCTGAACAAAATATTCGCTTACTCTGGCACCTACCTAATCGTGATATCAATAACTGATGAGATGGTTTATAACTTTCTTTCGCATAGATTACTTACAAAAGTGACTGAACAGGATGAAAGATGTAGATCAAAAGAAAAATAATTGACTTGCTGATTTCTATACAGAGAGAAAGAAAAGGACTGAATTGATGGGATGCAATGGATTTGAGTGAAACTTTGTAAAGAAAGAAGTGAATAGAAAACTAAATGGGTGGGTCAAATAAAAAATGACGTGATGATAAGAGGAGGAATATTTGAATGAAAGAATGATGAATGAACGAACAAAGGAATTAAATGATACAGTTTGAATGAATGAATTAACGAACGAGTGAATGAAAGAATGAATGAATAAATGGATGATTGTTTATGTAAATGTGATTGAATAAATAAATAAGTGGATGAGTGAAGAGTGAATGAATGAAGGAATGAATGAATGAATGTGAAAATGTGCAAGTGACTACCTGTTAGTTCTTGTAAATAGTTGAAATTATTTTTACATTTTTTCAAAAAATTCAAAGTAGCCTTGTGCGCCCCCTTTTTTAGATTTTAGAGGTTGTGGCTGCGAAAACATTTGAATTACCTCAAAAATATAAATACTTTCGGAGTGCGTGGCTGACGTCACGCACCTTCATGGGAAAAAATTTTGCCGCCCACTCCCCCGAACGGACTGGGACCGCACTGATATGTAACAGTGGTGGGGGGGGGGACAAAAAATTTCCCTGAGTGAAAGTGCGTGGCGTTAGTCACAAACTCCGAAGCATTTTTGCGATGCTTCCCAAAATTTTTGTGGGCCGAGGATCCCAGAATATCAGAGAAAGGGGTGTGAACAAGTCATTTGCACCATTTTTATAACGTAAACAAGTTTCAAAGATTTCGCGTCCCATTCTCGGGGGAGGGGGGCCTCTGTCTGTCTCTGGTATGTATGCATCACTGGCGGACCCCCAGAGAATGGGCCCTGAATTTTTTGAAATCTACTTATAGGCTGCTGCATGACAAAGGTGCAATATCTTTGAGCGCGAACTCGCCTTTATTAGCCACAGAGCGCATGAGACGCAGGATTTACAGCGGTGAAGGTACGCGCGCGTCGCTTTCGCACCCGCGCAAGTAATACTGCTTTTGCGCCTTCGTAATGCAGTAGCCTTTACATGGTTTATAAAATTATTCACTTGAAATAATTTTTAAATTTCTTCAAAAATTCAAAGCAGCCTCGTAAAAAATTTTCGGGGGCGTGGCGGCAACCACGCCCCCTTTATTCTAGATTTTAGGAGTTGGTTAGCCCAAAATTTTCGGTGACAAGGTAAATAATCAAATGGGTGGTTTTGAGATGGCAAACTCCGCCCTAGCCTCCTGGGTAATGGCGAACTCCACTCTAGTCT
The DNA here is from genome assembly GCA_958299035.1 of Cylicocyclus nassatus. Lineage (NCBI taxonomy): Eukaryota > Metazoa > Nematoda > Chromadorea > Rhabditida > Strongylidae > Cylicocyclus > Cylicocyclus nassatus. The sequence continues at coordinate 84,585,336 of CATQJL010000112.1, forward strand.
CAAGTTCATTCCGTGAGTGGGTTATAGGTGTAACCTACACTTTTGAAGTAAGCCATACCAGTACGAAAATGCATTAAGTGCAAAAAGTGTAAACTAAGGCAAAGAATATGGGACGTCCTCGTTAATTAATTGTCAAAAACTGCGTTAACCTTTAGTCGAATAGAAAAAATCGTCTAAAAATGACTGAAGCAGCTGCGATGTACGTTCTCGAACGCACACAAACGATGGGCGATGAGAGCGCAGCGTTTTGGTCAGTCGCGCCGTCCACGCGTACAAAACAAATAAAGAGTGGACACGAGCTCGAAGCCCCCGTGCTAGAATCGGCGCCCGCATATCGCGAAAAACCCGCGCAAACCATATAATGAGTGCTGCTGCATTTTCATGAATTGAGACGTTTTGTTCACTATTTTCTTAATGCAGCAAACCGGATCTTGCTGGGTTGCAGCTTTTTGCAAGGTGAATTGGAATGTTTGAAGCTTCAGACTAGACACATCGTGTGAATCCGGTTGGATTCCTCTAAAGTGGACAGGCACCTTCAATCCGCTTCTAATCATTTTTACAAACTAACACTTAAAGACTTTTTCGCTTTCGCTCAAGTACCGAGCTAACGGATGTTGGGAAGTGCGAGATTAGTGAAAAGTTTGTGATTGTATCGAGGGTTTTGCCAATTTCCTAGGGATCTTCTAGCCTAGAAAACATCTTCATAGCAAAGGTCTACTTAAAGTCAGCGTCCGGGCAAATCTCCGAAGCAGGTGTACGGACCGCCCATTTCGGTGTGCGCCCCACCTTCTTCAAAAGGGAAGGGCGTACTTCATGCGATTTCAGTCGCGACGCGATTTGGCAATTCGCCAGAATTCTTCGGATCCAACATTAGTAAACTGCACATGCATAGTGTGTATAACTTACGTAAATTGATGAAATACCCTATCTTCTGTACATTTATAATGTGCTTACAATGAGTTATGGACACCTGGAATATTGCCAAATCGCGTCGCGATTGAAATCGCTTGAAGTATGCTCGGCCCTGAAGAAATCTCCCTCAAATTTGGACGCGTTTTCACGTGGTAAGCACAATCAAACAACATACGATTAAAAGTGTTAATGCTTGCTTTGAACAAAGCTAGCGCCAGGGCACTCGTCCGGGGCTCTTGAAAATTAGCCAAAGAAGCTGTGGGGATTCAAGTTTTTAGAGTGCCATAAGATCAGTTCATGAAATGGCCCGGATAATACAAAAATGAAGTATGAGAATTTACCCGGATGCTGCCTTGACGATCACAAATAAGATCATCTTAGTCATGTATGGAGTAATTTCTTCGACGAACTTGCAGATAAACATAAGTAAAGTTTTACTGCGCTAGTCTTCATAGCCTACCCGGGCAAACACGAGAGTAATCGGATCCTTATTTGGCAACCCAATAAGGCCCCGACCACTGATCGTTTAAATTTGTCTATCGAACTTGTTCGCTACTATTGGACATCGAGAAGAAATGTGAAGAAAATAATATAAGGAGATTACACAAAAAATTCGAAACCTTCTAGAATTTTCGGGTTTCTGGAAGTTTTTTGGGAATTTTTAAAAATTATTTGCAAGCTTGTAACCTGGAGTTCTTAGAAAGAATGCGTAATCATCGCAATCTACAGGTGCGCCAAAATTACCGGAGCGTGTTTCCTTGGGTGCCAGGAGAATACTAGACGGGCTTGAAGACGGATCGAGTATGCGTTTGTTTTCACCAACCATCATTATCGTAATGCAATGATCAAATCAGAATTTGGCTGTTTCATCTCTCGAAAAATTCCCAGTTCCTCTCGCCGACCGAAGTGTATTCTGTAGGCAAGCATGACTTTAAAAATTTATATGACATTTTTTCAGGAACCTTTTCTCTTGCTTTGTAATAATGTACGAAAATAAAGCAAGCCTTTGCCTCTAATACAGCTAAGTACGGAATTTTGGAAATCGATTTGAAGTAAACTTCTGATTTCTTAAAACATGGTTGAGAGGCAGCATTCTGAAAACTGGTGAAATTTTTTCCTTCCTGGCTGCGACTTACAATCAGAAAATGTCTTCCAAATCAAATTGACTATCTCAGAATCGCTTCTGACTAGATGCTCTTCTCCATGTATCACAAATAGATAGAACTGTTTTTGTCTGAAAACTTTTGCATGTCTGGGACCCAATAATCGATTTAAAACAGTGGTCATTGCTCATACGCAGGTAATTTTCGCAAATACAATAATAAGTGTGTATATATTAGGTCGTTCCGAAAGTAATGTCGCTTTTTTCAATCGAAGGCCACATTTCACGGAATCAAGATTTTCAAGAGCTCTTGGGATCATTCGATGCAGCATTTCGTCCTCTTTCTAATGGTTCTAATTTTATTGTATAGTATTCAATGAGCTCTCAATAAATTACCAAAACCTGCGACTCATGCTTTTTGTCATAGTCAAGTTGACTAATTTTCCAAATTTTTGTACTGATTCCCTGAAAATGTACAAGTAACAGATGAATAGAGCAGACCCTACAGGACACAAAACAATTTTTTGCTTTTCCTTAGCTTGCTTCTTTGAGTTTCTGGAGTTAATTTTTCAAGGCCATCAAAGTCCATATTTGGTCAACTCAAACCTCACAGAACAACAACCGGCAAGCAACTCGGGTGCCATTCGACGCAGCTTTTTCTCCTCTTTCTACCAGCTGTCTTCTGTTTCCAATTCATCAGGTTTTTCGGGATAAAATCATCATAATGCAGGTTTTCCAGGGCGCCCCGAGCTGTACCCGGAATTTTCTAAAGTTGCTAATCTGAAGCGGTGAATGCTCATTTGGTTTGTAAAATTAGTGTCAAACCATAATCCATCTTTGTAAGTTTTAAAATCCGAAGATTTATTGCTGTTTGATGCATTTGTGTCTGAGACGAGCCTGCTGAAACTCGGTGGTTCCATCAAAAAATCAATACAAAAATTATGACGAGCTATGGAAAGTAGAGAAAAGTTGTGCTGTTTCCTGTAGGGTTTGCTCTATCCATCCATTACTTGGACTCCTTCCGAGGGTTGTTATAAAAACTTAGAAAAATTGTGAAACTTGACTTTCTTAAAAAGCCTGGGTCGCAGATTTTGGTAATTTTTGTAAAAGCTCATTGAATATGATGCCTTGATACTATAACCATTAAAAAGAGAATAAAATGCTGCATCGAATACCTCCAAGATCTCTTAGAAACCTTTGTTCCATCAATTGTGGCGCCCGTTTGAAAAAAGCGACATTACTTTCGGAACGACCTAATATTAGGTCGGTGCAAAAGTTTTGTCAGTTTCTTCGATCCATCGGCAAACACGTCAGAATGAAGATAAGCTAACACTTCAAAATGTATCCGATGCAGAATTTCTTCCTCTTTCTAGCTGCTGAAATCCCATCGTGTTTCGTTGCGAGAGTGACGAGATCTCGTTGGAAATTACAACCACTCGTTTTTACCATGTCCAACTTCCGCTAATTTTCAAAATTTTTATATGAGACTTTCGGAGGAGCCCTAATAACCAACAGATAGGGCAAACCTTTTGCCAACAGAAGCAATTTTTTGTAGCTCTATGGCTTGTCTTTCATAATTTCTACGATTTATTTATTGAAGTGGCCCAATTTTACTTTCAGCCTATTTTAACTTCATAGAACGTAAGATATCAAACACTTCAGTTACCATTCGGTGTAAATTTTTCTCCTCCTTCTAGTGCTTGTCTTTTTTGCCGGGAAAGGCGAAATTTGTGAGGGAAAATCGCAGTATTTCTCAATTTCAAGGGTGCGCACTGACGTAACCTATGTTTCAAAATCTTTATGATTTGAAGCGAAAATCGCTCATTTACGTGTAATTGTAGCGGTACTAATAATCGAGTGTTGAAACCTCTGTTTTCTGTAAGTTTTGCAATGTTTGGTGCAATATCAGGTTATGCGATTTTTCCAAAACACACGACTTTTAGCAAATTATTTGGCAAAAATCTAAAAAAGCGGCTGAAAAAAAGAAAAACATTGCATGAGTTGGCAAAAGGTTTGCCCTATCTGCTGGTCATTGTGGCTTCTCACAAAGTCTCATACAAAAATTCTGAAAATTAGCGAAAGTTGGAGATGGTAAAAACGAATGGTTGTAATTTCCAGCAAGTATCTCGTCACTCTCTCAACGAAACACAATTGAAGTTTAGCGTCTGGAAAGAGGAAGAAATTCTGCATCGGATACATTTTGAAGTGTTAGCTTATCTTTATTCTAACGTGTTTGCCGATGGATCGAAAAAATTGACAAAACTTTTGCACCGACCTAATATATACAGGGTGTCCCAAAAGTAAGTACACACTTTTCAGTAGTTTTAATCCCTCTTCCCATTGTGTCTTTCTCCTCCATTTAAGTACCATTTACTAGAGGAGGCTTCAACTTAGATTTACAGTAATGAGCGAATTACCGATCGATCTTCATTACTGTAGGATAACTGCAGAAACTTCGACAAGGATTTCAAGCCATTGGAAGCCATATTCTGCCTTGGAACAAAACCAAACAAGCTAAAACTCTTATACTGAGGTAATGGAAGTTGCTGATTTCAAATATGAAATTTGCACTTTACTGTGATGCTTTTTTCCAAAGTTAAGCCAGGTAAACCGTAATAACCGAATTCCCAGTATTTGTCAGAAATGTGATTACACCGTCAAAAAAGCTGAAAACACTCATAAAAAGTTGTGTAATGGAATTAGCGTGCGCGAAAACCTTAGTACACTATTTTTCAGATTTTTTGAAAAAATTTTTGTCAGATGGCATATTCCACAATAGTTCTACTTGCTGAAAATTTTTACCGTAATCCTACAGTGATGAAGAGCGGTCGGTGACTCGCTCAATATTGTAAATCTAAGTTGAAGCCTCCTCTACAGAATGGTACTTAAATGGCGAAGAAAGACCCATTAAGAAGAGAGACATTGACGATTGAAAAGTGTGTACTTACTTTTGGGACACCCTGTTATACAGGGTGTCCCAAAAGTATATATATGTCCCAAAAAAATGTTAACATTGTTTGATCGTTAATAACTCCCTTGCTTTCAAGTCTTTCGCCGAGTTTTAGGTATCATTTTGTAGAGCGAGGATAAACTTAGATTTGCAGTATGAGGCGAATCATCTAGCTCTCCTCTTTACTGTAGATATACGGTAGAAATTTTGACAAGGATTTTAGGCCATTGAAGGCTATTTTCTGCTTCGAAACATAGCCAAACAAGCCAAAATCTCTTGCACTATGGTAATGAAAGCCGCTGATTTCGGATATGAGATTTCCATTTTATTATGACACTTCTTTTCAAAGTTATCCTATGTAAAATGTAATAACTGACTTCCTAGCATGTGCCAAAAATGTGATTACACCGTCAAAAAGGCTGAAAACGCTCGTAAAAAGTTGTGTGGTAAAATCAGCTTGCGCGAAAACTCTAGTACACAATTTTCCAGATTTTTTGAGAAAATCTTGTCAGAGGGCATACTTCACGACGGTTCCACATGCTGGAAATTCTTACCGTAATCCTACAGTAACGAAGAGCGAACGGTGATTCGCTCCATACTGTAAATCTAAGTTGAACCTCGCTCTATAGAATGGTGCTTCAAGCTCGCCGAAAGACATGAAAACAAGGGAGTTATTAACGATCAAACAGTGTTCACATTTTTTGGGACACCCTGTATATTAGGTTATTTCAAAAATTCGTTCGCATTGTTCTCTAAAAAATCGTAACTCTCTGCTATCTGCCTAGATTTGCCTGGGATAATTTTTCCTATTATGAAGAAGTCGTGTAGTTTCTAAATATAACTTAAATTCGTTCTACCAAGCACACGTCGCAGAGTTAAAAATGCAAAAAGAAGACCACTCAAATTTTGGTAATTTTAAAAAAGCTCACCGAAAATCTTAGAACGTTACAAAAAATACCGAAACAAACACAAACATATGTTTTATGCTCTCGTCTTTCTAGCTAGGCAAACTACTTGTTGAACGACTTTTCTTATAAAAAGTAATGATTCCTTTAGGAATGTGCTATACGTTTCCATGAAAATCAAAATTGTTCTTCCTTAGCACAAAAATCCCTTAGCTAGAAAGAGAAGGTCACAAAACCCCTGTTCTTGGCTTTCTCGCCTTTTTCGTGACGTTTTTGGGCTTTTTTGGGCATGCTCAAAAACTGCAAAACTAAAGCAATTCTCTTTATTTGCTTGTAACTTTCGATCTTATTCGTTTTAATTCGTGGAAAAGGCACTACAGTAAAGAGCATAATTTTCTCTATCAAATAATAACACTTTCGGAATTTTTCGTGATCCAGCTTAAAAAATGCCAATCTTGAGCAAGTTTATTCAATTGCTTCTAACTCTCGAACTTTCTCACGCTTTTTCATGGAAAAGACACTGTTGTAAAGAGAAAGGTTTCTTCTTTCAAATAAAAATTAAAACGGGAAATTCCACCTAGAAGGAAGGAAGTTATGATATTTTAAAAAACTGGCGAACGAACTTTTGAAATGACCTAATATATATATATATATATATATATGTATATACAATAATACGATAATATGTGTTAATGACGTTTTCACTCATTTCGCACTAGTTTTCGTCATTCGTATGAATCAAAATGATAACCTTCGTCAAAGAAGAGCACACAGTCTGAGCGCACGGTTCCAGCAAAATCCTAATAACAATTTATTCAGAATTTCCGTTTTCTTACAATCATTTACTTGGAACAATAGTAGCCATGATGTGTAAATAAATGAACAGCAGACTTGTTACAGCAGAGGCAAAATTTATTAGAGACTGGTTTGCACGTTGTTTGAGCAGCTTTTCCAAAAATGGAAATGAATTGACGACAAACATGGAAGCTATGGAAGTATGTACAACGGTTCAGGGATGATGTGATCGAGCTATGAAAAACACAAAGTCAATTGTACAATACTTTGGGGGGGGGGGAGGCTGTTTGTTGACTTTTGCAGTTCTTGTTAAGGTAATGATAAAAAAGATTGTGGAGGTCAGCATTTACAATTTGAGGGTTATGGTTAATCACAAAAGGCCAGGGTATAATAGGGTTGAGAATCCTTCAATGGTATGTCATGTAGAGGTTCTTCGTCAACGCCGGCTGAAGTTTCCTCCATGATAATGTCTCCATCGATGCTGCCGAGTTGTAGTCCATCCAAAGAGTTCATTAGGTCTAAAAAGCATTTTAGAGGCTATGAAAATTACAAGTTTTCCAAAAAAGTCTCCTATAGGGCTTCAAGCAGCGGTAATGAGGATTTTCTGTGAGCATCAGCTATTCTTATTCATTGTCAGATCCTAACTGGTTAGAGCCTCGGCAAAAATTCGTTTTCAGTTTTCACCTTTTTAGAGCGTTCTCGCCATTAGAAATCCATATCCGGGCTTTTCAGCGCATAAAAATGGGGAAAATAAGCCTTTTCCAAAGGTCTCCAGGTCCGCATTCAGTGAAAAATTCGTGGGCGGAGTCCAAAACGAGGGAGGCGGGGCGCGGAAGACTTCCTGCGTATTTTCACTGAATACGGACCTAGAAATCTTTGAAAAAGCTTATTTTCGCCATTTTCATACCCTAAAAAGCCCAAATATGAGTTTCCCATTCCGAGAAGGCTCCGAATAGGTGAAAAACTGAACAGCGAAATTTTGCCGAACGGTGCCTTTAAACAGAGCATAACCGAGATGAATGTTCTGAAAATGTTCTTATTTTGGCCCAAATTTGTGAAAACACGGAGTTTCTCTAGTCAAAATGATTCCATAGGATACGATAGTTAAAGAGATAATTGAGAGATAAGAGATATGCGCATTTTACTAGTTTTTGAAAAAGAACTGGTCGTATTGCGACAATAAGAGCTCATAGAAACAAAATCAGACTGCTTTTTACTGATCGCTAAACATGGAAGAGGTCTAAAACTTCTAATTTTTTATGAGTCTCATGACCTGCCCTTTTTGACCAAGATGAATTTATAATGAGCGGATGTCTCTGCGAAAAGTTATTTTTCCAAGATCCTCATCTGAAATTATGATTTTTTTAGACTCGTAACTTTCTGATGTACATAATAAGAAACCACATAGACAATGTACGAGACAATCTGTCTGGTTACTAGTTTTTTCAAATGATTTTTTCGAATTTTCGGTTCAAGAACTACTTTTCAACTTATGTACATCAATATAGCAAGTTTCTGAATCAAACAGGCAAATGAGAGACGAGAGAATCAAATCCTAAGAATCATTTTTTTCAATTTTTATTCCATCTACTAGCAGAAAATACAAAATTTTGCATATTTTGAGTCAAATGTCTATCCGTAATGATTCTCTGCGTTTCCAATGGGAAATTTTATTCAGAGCTCGCCACAGGTGGCTTGTAAGCAACTTGGACATCGTTTTTGGGGCAAAAAGCAAAGGGATCGTTTTCGAGGCCAAAAAGACAGATTTTTTAGTTCACGTTTCGTTTTCTGAGGGTTCTTTTACGTTTGGGGTTTGGGGTCAAAGGAGACTAAATTACCGAAAGTTAAGGAGAATTTCGTTTTTTGCTTTCTAAAAGGCACCTCGTGCCGAGCCTTAATTTTATATACATCTCCTAGCAAAAGAATAGTGAGCTCTAGAATCCACAGGTTCTTGTGACCTAAAATAGGCTGTACAAAGGCTCGCTTCCAAATTGATTATTTGCAATATTTTAGTAACTTGCGAAATCGAACCTTTTTTGTGTACTGTACAAGTAACTTTCACCGTTACAGGAACTCATAAAAGGTTGGCGAGCAATGATGAACAATGTTCTTATCACTGCCAAACTTCTTTCGACAGTTTCTTTTTTTTTGCAGAGCAGTCACGTTATGCCTTTGATAAAAATTCTCTACATGCAATTTTGTCATAAAGTCGATAAGAGCTCATCAAATTTCACATCTTTGAAAAAAAGCTTACATGACAAGATATAAGAATAAACCGGGCTCTTGATGACAGCAGCCACGTGTTGAGCGCGCTAACAAAAAAAGAGACGCAAAAAAATGTGATAGTGTCGAACAAAGTGTGGACTTTAGAAGTTACGAATCATGCTGGCGATATTCCACATCAAAAATGGGCTATGAAAATTTGCGCCCAAGCGCTAGGAGACTAGTGGACAAAATTTTCTGACTGTGATATAATATGTATGGAGTCCAATGGATATTGCTGTAATTTCAGACTTCAGCTTAAAATCTAGATAAGTTTGTAAAAAAATGTTGAATTAGAAAAAAACCGAAGAAGTCCATTTGAAGTTGACTGAATCTCTATTTAACCTATCGACGATGATGATTATTTTTTCGTGGCGGCGCTGTGGGACGACGCGATTTTACACAACACTTTCGGCGCGTAAAACTTTTGTGAATATTTACGAAATGTGACAATGTTTTTTGAACAACTACAGCCATTTTTTTGGACGATGAAGTTTACAGGTTCCAAAAGTGCAATAATTTGGAAAAAATACTGAACTGTGGAAAAATACTAGACCTGAAAAGGTTATGATTTTGCAAGGGGTATGGGCCACCGGTGGCCCACATCGTCCCTGGCGGCAAAAGTTATGGGCCATCGGTGGTCCACATCGTCCCTGGCGGCAAAAAGTTTGTGGGCCACCGGTGGTCTACATTGTCGTCAATGAGTTAAGGAGACGAAAATGTATCAGCCCCTTTTGAAAACTGTAAAATCTATAAATAAAAATTGAGTTTGACCACATCTGAATGATTAGCATTTTGATCAAACAATTTAGGTAATTCTAATTTTTTTCAAAAGTGAAGTCAACACCTTATCTGAGACACAAAGCATCCCCCAGTCATTGTCAAAACTACACACTCGCAAGTATTTTTCCTAGCATCTCTAGCAAAAACTTCTCTAATGTTTGCATTAGAGCAGGAGCAAAAAAGGCTGTTAAAGTAGACGAAAGTGATTGCATTAGAAAGCTCACCTCTCAAAAAGTCGTCCTCTGTTCGGGTAGGAAAAAACTTTCTGAAAACGGCCTGATTTTGCTCGATCATCATTAGCATAGCTCGGCATGCTCGTAGAAATCCCTCTGTAGTGTTTTTACATCTTGGAAACAGTATAGGCGTAAACAGCATGATGACATCTGCAAAACGATAAATTTTGAAAATTACTGCAATTTCTCAGAAAGATAACCTGTGATTCAACTGGTTTGGCGGATGGAAGGCGGGGCTTTGTGACCTAATTAAGGCCGCTCGCGCCCGCAACAATCTGCGTCTCTCGTGATCGTGCTCTCTGGTCATTATCGCCCTAATTAGGCCACGAAGCCCCGCCTTTCAGCAGCCAAGCCAATTGAATCAAAGGGTAAAAAATTATAGGCTAGCCTTTTCAGCTGCATCGGATAAGAAAAAAGCGCGAAAAAAATTTGGCCCAAAATTTCCGAAATGTCAGAGATATAATGCATGGAAGCTTGGAACTTGGGCAGTAGAACATTTCATACATTACAAAATATTATATGACGTGGCTTCGATGAACTATAGAAATTTTCTCTAACAAGAATCAAGGGGTGAAACGAACGAAGGGCGTTACCCAGGTAACACCCCATAGGTTTCATTTGTACCAGTGATCAATCTGATATCTCGCCAAGTACCGTATTCTTTGTTATCGGACCAATCAGGCGACTCTGAATACGGTAACGGACGAGAGTTTAAAGCGCATTTGTTAGTGCGAGCAATATGCGTTGCGGTTTGGACGACGACCTACCCAAGGTCGCCAATCCAGTAAAAAAATGAAGCTGTAAAAAGTTACAGTTAAAAACTGAAATTTTGAATTAACGCCCCTAAGAAATATTCAAAAGACAATTTGGGTTCCTAGGAAATTTTAAAAAAATCAAGTTATTCACAAAAGAAAGAAGGCACTTGCGTCTTCCAGTTGTACTTATGTAACTTACTTCCGCTGCCCATTCCCTCCCCCCCCCTTCCTCACTTCACTTAGTTTTCTTCTAAGAAAAACTTTTACCATAAACGAATCAATTCTTCTCTCACTTTCTTCTCTCATATTTGCTTAGGATATTTTCTCCCCCAAAATGGGCTTCCAGTAGAAAACAGGAAAGGACCAGATTTCATGACCTTTGAGAGGGGATATAGTATTTTCAGCAACGAATAACAGCGAAAAGTTTACACAAACTATCCAAAGGGCTGTTGCCCAATTTAGAACAAGAACGGCTATAGAGAGGTCCAGAGCTTGGATAGAAATAGATAGAGGAATATCCAGCTTTGGTTATCCTATTGTGTAGAGCAAACTGGTTTTGAATAAGAGGGGGAATTTTTGGGAATCAAAATTTTTGGTGTTGAAAATCAATAAAAAGTTATGTTTCCCATACCAATCAAGCTTTGCCCTCGATAGCAGGTGAAGTCAAGTAGATTCCGTAATGAACAGCATAGCAAATAGGCACGTTGGCGATTTGCCAATGGTAGAGCATCCAAAGAGCTGGAAAATTCAGAATTTTAAGATAACATATAAAGTTTCACTTTTCCACAGTTCAGGAATTTTCGTGCATTTTTTTCGCGCGCTGCTTTTGCGCAGAACACAAACAAGCATTGGCAAATCCGACACGACACATGTCACAAAAAAAATCCACGGATCAGTTCCGGATCATACTTACCTACGTAGATAACATAAAACAAGTTCGTCCGAGGCCGATAGTGAAAGACTCAAAAATTCCTCGTTTTCAAACACTGGCGGTAGTTTCGTAAACACTTCCTAAAAAAGGTTTGAAAAATTCGAATTTTCAAGATGAATTGAGAAAAATGTGAACTTTCTTTAAGTACTGAAAGAATAATGTTCGGATGTGATTGAACCACATCACGCGTTGTAAACTGGCAGTGTTGGATTTTTGACACGAGATCGGTGACTTCTGAAAAAGAATTATGGTAATAGTACAAGGCTAAATGAATACATGGTGCAGTGGCTAAGAGGGGAAACCACAAGCAAGGGCATCAAAGTTCAATCCCTGGCTGGGTTTCTATTCGGGATTTCAAGTTGGTAGCGCTTGTATAACAGAGTGAGATATTTATATTTACACCCATCGCTTATTTGAGTACCCATATTATCTATTTTCATAATTACATAATATTTGTTAATTATACCCATTTACTGAAGTCCCTAAGTACACAAACTGTAACAGACAACTTGGCAAGATTGCATGAGTAATGAAATTCTTGGTTCTTCTGCAAATTTTTTATCTTGTTAGTCAGAGAGGCAATTTGATGAAAGTGAATGACAACAACTTTTGTTTCTTCATGACTAATGTGAGCTATCAATATAATGTTCCGTAGCCCAAGTTAATGACTCAACTCAGTGTTTGCAAGATTATTGAATTGGCAGATAAGTGAAAATTAAGTTACATTATTTGAAACAAAAAGTATTTTGAAAAGGCTATAAGCGCAAGTCAGAACAGATAGTTTGCTTAAAAAACAACGAACTACGATAGTATATGTGCAAAATGCCTCAGAGTATAACAGAAGATAAAATGTGAAAATATAGCTCTATACAAGCAATTTCCCCCATCTTTTGATGTGATTCTAAGGAAAACTATCTCAGACAACTGATCGGAACTTCCGCAGAACGTTTGGGGAAGTTCCGCCTGGTCACCTGCGGAAGTTTCGTGAGCGTGCTGCGGAAGTTCCCAAATGAGGTGCTGCGGAAGTTCCGAATGCGAACCACAACAGCAAAAGAGAACACCGAAGCGAGATAACCTTACTCTATTGACTGTGAGACTCACCTGCTATCCTCTGCACCTCGACTGACATGTTCGATAATGCACTCTAAGTGTTGCCGAGGCAACATCATATTAGACAACACATTCAGAACCTTGCGGAAGTACTGGCTTATCGAAGTGCTGCGGAACCGCTGGCATGTTTCGGAAGTTCCGCAGCGTTCCGTATAAAGCCCTACGAAAGTTCCCGTTTTCATCCAGTCTAACGTGAAAAGCCTGCGGAGGTTCCCATTTTCAACGTTACCACTTTTGCAATTGTAAACAAAACCCTGCGAAACCGCTGCAAATTTTACTTGCCCTGCGGAAGTTCCGGTGATTTGTCTGAGATGTTACAAACTGTAATTTAGCAGTCTAATGTTCCATTAAAATAATCCGGGAATGATGGCTATTTGTTTTTTTTTTCATGTCAAGGCTGATATCTGAAACATCGCAAGGTACAAGTGCATAAATACATGAAGGTGTAACTATTGCTTCCATCAATTAAATGTGGACCATACTCATTTATGTGGGGGGAACTCAGGAAGCAGAGTTTGTCATTTTCCAATTATCTTCATCTTTTGATTTCATAAAAATATGTTTTTATCTATTACAAGAAAACTGCTTCTGTTCTCGCTCAGTATACTTTTATGGAATACGCCACACCACAACAAAATGAATTGAAACTTGTAAATAATACTTTGTAGAAAATACAAGCTTACATTCCCCTCTACTTTCACATTGATTGCATATCTTCCTTGTAAAATTGTTCCGCTCCAACAAAATCTATGTTAATTTCTTCCTCCCTTAACTTTCAAAGTACAATGATAAGAGTTCTAGTTTTGAAATGGTTGTTTTCTTTTGATAAACTGTGAAACCGTAGCGGAAAACGGTGCGCTTTTGCAAAAACTTTAAAATTATGGCGACTGACGATTAAACTTTCTTACATAGTCCTTGAAGAAAACTCTGAAAAGGTAGCGTTTCGGCAAGACAATGTAATCTTTGATTCAACTGACTTGGCGGTTGAAAGGCGGGGCTTCGTAACCTAATTAAAGCTAGATAATGATCAGAGAGCACGCGCGCGACAGAGACCCAGACTGTGTCGCGGGCGCGAGACGCCTTATTTAGGTCACGAAGCTCCGCCCTCCAGCCGCCAAGCCAATTGAATCAAAGGTTAGTGCTGCTTAGAAAAGATTTTTATAGCTGAAATACATCAACATTTTTTACAGTCTCAACTACCCCGCTTTTCACATGTAAAATAAGAATAATTCTAAAGATACACATAGAAACAACTCGTCATAATGGATGCGATCATTTTACAGCTTTGAAGGCATTTTGCTAATTATGGTATCAGTAAAATCTATCCAAATAGATCACCGTTTTAATGGCATATGTGTATGTTTCGAGGAAAAAATTCATAAAAATTGCCAAATAATCTTTAAAACGGAAATGTACAAGCTTGTACTTTTCCCTATAATGATTCCTATTAGAAAAGGCATTACTGACTCTTCTTGCAAAACTGATAAATCTTTAAGAAAAAGTTATCAAACGCTCTGTGCAAACTTTTTTATTTTATTTACATCATCAGAACAAAACATAAGCCCATCAAGAATGCAAGAAAAATGATCCGTACTTTGACATTTCTCACGCGACTCAGGAAAATTTTTGCATCTTACATAGTGGCGATGAGTTTTTCTTACAGCGATAGTGGCGATGAATTTTTCTTACAGCGATCATTACAGAGATCAATATTACCTAGAAGATGTCACTTAAAAAATCATAAGTGTTTATCAGGGTCTTTATAAATACCCCGAAATCAATAATTCTTTTTACAAATCAAATTTTTCATCAAAATCCGAACCATGGGCAGCTTTTACAGATTTTTCAAAAGAATTTATATTGAGTTGAAAATGAATTTAATTGAATTGAAAAATTACGTTGTTTCAAACTGAAAGCTTTCTCTTGATCGATAAATTGGTTTGATTTCCTTAGTCAAGGGACTAAGAAAAAACTATCGCCCCTGCGATTTGAAAATTTTCGCAGTTCATTTGAATGTTAATTGCGAACGGATCCAGAGTTTTTTTTCTGATGAAGAAAATTCAAGTGTGCTAGATTTACTTGACCATTTAGCTTCAGAGAAGGAAGCTAATTTCCAGAAAATTAGAGAAGACAAACATAGGTAAAAATGTTCCGCTGGAAACTCTCAATTCTTTAGAGCTTGTCTGAAAAGGAGGCTTTAATAGCTACCAGAAGAAGGTTACAAGCTCATTAAAATCTAGATTTATCAATTCCTACACCTCAGCGATCAGAAGAGATTGCTGGAAAATTTTGGAGCCTCCACTATTTCAACAAAAAAATGATTTGGGAGGTTCAAGAAAGAAAAATCTTATGGGTCCTTCCCTGCAATATTTACTAAATTTCTGTTTTCATTCAGAACCCCTGGCAATGAGATAGACCATCTAATGGAAACATGAAACGTTCCAAGAAAAAGCATAATGGCTGAAAGCATTACAAGTATAAGAACAGGCTGGAAACTTGTAGAAAAGGAGAACTACTCATAAAAAGTTTAAAGCTGTCCTCATGAGTAGAAGCGTTTTTTATATGTGAAAGGTACTTTGTGAAGCATTTGTGAAGTGTTTATAGAAACAATGAACCAGCTTTTTCCTAAAAAAAAACTGTGAAAAAAAAAGAATGTAAAGTATAGTGTCAGTCGATTTATAGGAGGTTCCAAATGTTTCTGGCCTCAAGTATTATACTCATTTGCCAATTTTAACTCGATTTTTGCTTTATGTCGCTAAACCCAGAATACCACTGAATAATCAACAAAAAAATCTTAGCAACAAGATGCTCTAAAAATTTGGATGTAACCGATCAGTTTTTCTAGAAATCGGAAAAGTGCGTTATTTGATTTGCTCTACTTTTTCCAACACCGAAAAACGGAAACAACTTTCCGTTTTTTATCCTAAAAGTCCTAAGTCTACACTTTTTTCGAATAAAAAATTCCCCAGTGCCTTGCGAGCAAAGACGTTTCGTGTCGCTTTTCTGTGACATATGTCTTTTCCTTTGTAACAAGAATTTCTGGGAAAAATGCGTGGAAAGCTATACTGACTGTCTTTCAACCTAATCAAAAATCAAAAAAGCATAAACTCGCCTGATTTTTACTAAAATAATGGGTTCCAGGTTTGATGAGCACAGTAATACAAAAATCGAGCCAAAAATTTGGATTGAAAATACTTTTGGCAAGGTACTTTTTAGCACCTTGTATAGCCTCTGTTTTTTTTTTGAGATCTATTTCTTATGAAAATTTCCAGATGAAAATTTGAACGTGTATTTCGAGTTTCACATGATAATCCAAAAGACAAGATTTTGAAAAATTACCCTCACTAGGTAGGTTCAAATTAAAAATAGAAAACTTCATAATGTATAGCTTATTAATCTCAAACGTCTGTTTACAAAAAATCACGTTGGCCAAAAATTTCAAAAAGGGATATAAGTTTTAAATTTCTTATGTTTACTGAAACAATGTAAGAGGGTCAATCTAGAAAATACTTTGAACCCCGTAACATAGACTTTTTTCAGTAGCCCCCCCCCTCAACCCACTCCTCTCTCCTCCAACCCCCGCCCTCCCACTCCCCCCCCCCCCCTTTAAGGAGTTTACTAACCGCAGTAGAACTTCCCCGGCAAAAGACTCACTCTGTTTACCATTCAAACCCAATCCGCTTCCCCTGATACACAAGAAAAACATTCGATCGGGGCCTCTTATCGACGCAACAGGCAACAATAAGCCCCATAAAAGATATTATTTACCCACGAAAATGCAGTCCAAGGGCCCAGGTTATTGTGTTTTGAAAAAAAAAAGAACTTGCGCATCTATATTGAGAAATCCTCCCAAATGGTCGTAAATACGGACTTACCTGATGATTTAGCGTAACGTAAACCGAATCGAACAGCCGTGACAGCACGTTGTAGATCACATAACGATGCGAGGAAATACTGTAATCACTAGAGTTTTTGTGCATTTTTTCGTATTTTCAGGGTTTTTTACGTTTCTCAGCAGCCGCTAGTGCTTTACGGTTTGCTAAGCGAGCATGGAATTTGCAATAAAAACTGCTGACTCAACAATTTTTTATATGATCGCTTGCCATTGTTCAATTACCCACTTTTTCAACGTAAAATGCAAAGTTTGTGCAGTTGCAGACTCGAGTACAACTGTGGAAGAAATAGAGCTGTGCAATTAACGACAAACGAAATCGTTAACAATTTCCGTAACAAGGAAATCATACATGAAACAGTGCAAAGCATAGTGCAAGAGTTTCTGCAACACAAAAAAACCCTACGCTCTTCCTACCTATATGCGCAGCATGCGCGATGCGGCAGGCAAATGTTCGTGTCCACGTAAAGAACCTGTGTCAAATTTTTTTCAATAACCACAAAAGTTTGCAATATTCCTCCAAAAAAACCGAAAACCAAAAGAAATTTTTCTAAAAGCGTAAAAACGACTTTAATTGGAGAAAACGTGGGTGTATTGCGAGAAAAATATAAAGAAGCCAGAAAGCCAGTTTTCAACAAAAATTTGCATGGTCCGAAGCGCATGATTTTCTCTTCAGCGAGAAAGGAGCAAGAGGCTCTTCTCTATAAACGTAATTTCATTGTTGTAGTATGCAAGAATTCACGTGACCCACATGTAATGCATGCGTAACGTACGCGGTGCGGTAGGCAAATGTTCGTGTCCAAATAAAGGCAATACGCTAATTTTTTGCGAAGATATTAAAGTATGCAGGGATTTTTGTAAAGCAAACCCAAGTCAAAGTAAAAATTTTAAAGCCGAGAACTTTATTAGCTGAAGAAAAATTCTGGGTGGCTTGCAAAAAAAAACAGCAAAGCCAAGGAAAATTCTAGAAAAATGCATGGCTAAAAACAATTTTTTCTTGAGCATGAGGAGCAAGAAAAAATTTTTTATTTATGAAATTATGTTTTATTTTTCTCTACGACGCACTTTTTGTTCTACCCCTGAAATTCATTGTGAAACTTCCAGAAAGATCCAGCAAGCTAAAGCTATAACATCTACAAGCATCATTGAGCAGCTCGGAAACAATAAGCAACTTAAGGACGAGTTTGTCTGCCTGTACGAAATGTCCATAGCCAAAATCCAAAGAGCAATCATAGAAATCATAGTCATAAAGACACAAACGAGATTCTCCCATTTCAGCAAAAATTTTATTCTCTTTGGAAAACTCTTTCTTTCGCCCGTTCCCATTGATAAAATAATGAGCACTTTCGACTGCAGATGTGTTTTTCGTCGTTTTCTGCGATAAAATTTATCGTCAAGCAACCTTCATTTTCGCCAAACATTCACACGCTTTATTAGGCAATTTAGATCTCATAAAATTCGCGTCGTCGGAACAGTGAAGCCATAGACAGACTTTCACAAAAGAGAAATGATATTTCCTGTGAACTTTCCCTAGCACATACACATACACACACATGAGATGTTCTTGCACTTCATGTGAGACGAACAATGGGAATTTTTACGAAGTAAAAATTGAGAGTAATAGCAGACTCCGGGGATTAACCTTAGACGGCAATTACAGTGCACTACTGCGGTAAATTGGAAGTTGTAAAATTCACGAGAGGACGAAAACCGTAAAAGAAGCAAGGAAAGGTTTTTGGTACTAAAGACGTGAGATGTTTGGAAATGGTCTCGCAATAGCAATTGAAATTTTCTTCAGGTAAGGAAGTAAAGGAAAGTTTTCAGTTGATAAGATTATATGTGACAGGTGTTAGGGTTCAAAAATACCAACAATAACACCTTGAATTCTAGCCACACAAAAAAGTGAAATAAGATCAATGCCTGGAAAATTATTACAGTGTATTTTTTTATTATTTGATGCAAGAATCAAGAGTGATTTATTTAGGGCTGAGATCAAGCTAAAAATATACATTTTCGTTGATAATGCCTGTTATATGAGCGAACAGCAGAAAAAACTCTTGAAATTTTCTAACGTGGTCAACTCTTATATCAATCAAAGTCATATTTACTGAAAAAAAAGATTAAAAAAAAGATTGCTCTAATCTGTTTCGTTATCAATGATGTTTTTATCATTCAGTTTAACTCACGTGATGCCAGACCAAAGATTTTGTTCTGAGCTGAGAGAGCCACTTAACGGCAATGAACAAATTGCTGCATAAAACAATATTAAATAATAAGATAAATTATTTTTTGCAATTAATTTTTTTTCAATGGTTGATTTATTTTGTTTACTTCAGATATTGTCAACTAATAAAGTGCGGAAATAAATGGAAAATGATCATGAATGTAATACACTCAGGTTTGCAAAGGTGCTACCAGCATTACTTCTGAACTTAAAAGATGAGTATAGTACTACTATCATTCTTTCCAAAACCAAAAAAAGATGTTATTACCATAAATTTTTTTTTGAAAGTCAAGTGTTTTTTAGGCAGCTCCTACTGTAAATCTTATAAGAAAGCTGTAGCTGAAGCTAGCGAACTTTGGTTAGCAAACATACATTAGGAATTCTTCAAGCTATTTGCACAAAAACTTTGGGAAAAGTTGTAAGATTTTTTAAAAGCAAAAGGACACGTACTACATATTTCTTTCGAATGTATCATGCAAAATATTTCATAATTGTATATGTAACTTTCGATTCAACTGACTTTGCGGCTGGAAGGCGGGGCTTTGTTACCTACTTAAGGCTGCACGCGCCCGCGACGCAAACTGTGTTTCTTCCGCGCGCGTGCTATCTAATTATTAGTAGCCTTAATTAGGTCACGAAGCCCCGCCTTCCAGCCGCCACGCCCTTGAATCAAGGGGTATACTATAAAATTCGGAAAAGACAAAAACATAGCTTCTCAGAATATTTGATCGGCGCGACTTCTAGACAGAGAATAGATATAATAGATATAGAGCTATTTAGCTATTTGAGCAAATACCTGACTTATACTTGCAAGAAAAACGAAGAATGTACATTTTTACAGCGAAGTATTAAGGCACACGACTTAGTACGAAGGTGCGATAATATTATATTTGTACAAAACATCGAATGTGTACAAACTGAGGTATGTGACGGTAAACTGAAACGATACATTTGAGAGCGAGTAAAAAGGGTAAGAGCCTCTTGTACCCTAGAATGCTCTAGAAATGTTGTTAGAGAACCTTTTCTGAACAGAAGAGAATAGAGAAGAGGTGGAATACCTTTGAAGAAAATTTACGCACCCTCAAAAGGTGCTAGAGTTCACTATAGGGGGTGAACCATTATTGCGAAGGTAAATTTGGTAATTTGATTAGAGTAAAGTAAATGGGGGGGGGGGCAGAGAATAGCTGAAACTTCAAAGTAATGGAAAAAAGTATAAGAGCAAAATGAAAAAGAGATTTGATGGCGATAAAATGCGCATAATGTCGTTGCTCTTTTCTCACTTCATACTTCCGGCAAAAATACAGTTTTTCAAGTTTTTGATTTTTTATTCTAAAATATACAAACCTCTAAAGTAGTCTGAAATGAGTATTCATCATTATTAGAGTCATTACTGGTAGGCAAAGGTTTCTTCTCGACCCGAGCAGTGGTTGGCGTGCCAGCATCGACGAGCACATAATTACCCTAAAGTAGGCAATTAACTTACCCAGAGTTCAATATGGTAGATGGACTACCACTCTCCCTCTCGCCCCCCCCCCCCCCCACAAAATAAAAAAATCTTACCTTAGGCCTCATGGGGGCATTGACGACGGGGTGAGTGCGACCATGATGGGCTGCTGAAACACGCCGTCGGCCCGCCCCTGCTCAGGTGCAGCGCGCCACGGGTCGCACCCCCGCACTCAGAAGGAGCGGGGGAGGGGGGGGGGGGGGAGGGGACAAAAAAACGCTTAACACCAGCCGCAGAGCAGGAAGTCAAACCTACTCCTGTTCTGGAGTGATTGCTCATGGATTATGCACTTGCCTGGCATTTCGGCAAGCTTCAGCTCCCCCCCCCCCCCCTTGCTAAGTACTGCTACGGTAATATTTCAGCCATCGTTTCTCTGTACTTTGAATCATGTAGAATTAGAGCAGTGTTTTGACTCAAACCGGATTTGAATGCTAATCGTGCCTTTAATGCCGAGTTTTTGCAAGTGGACGAGTTGTGTCTGAGATAACCGTGATACATAAATCACATTTAATGTAACGATTGTAAAAGCTTTAGCGATAAAACATCTGGTTTTGTTCATTGAACAGACGTCTTAATGTTGCACTACATAAAATAGCAGAATTACTTGAATTATTTCACACATAAAAATGACTAAAATGGATCGGGTTCCATAAAGCTTCTGAAGGCGAAGTTGTCCATGTCATTCTGGCCGAGTGGTCTAAGGCGCTGCGTTCAGGTCGCAGTCCTCTTCGGAGGGCGCAGGTTCGAATCCTGCGGATGACAGACACTTTTGCTCCTGCACATTTTTTGCTATTGATAGCCTGATTACAAGATTTTGATTCAAGATACAAATTGGTGCATTACATAAGGCTTAGATTAAGTTTTCCGTTTTATCTCTCAAATAATCAGAAAAATTAATTTTCAAAAATTTTGACTCAATGTATAACTGCAAGAGGTTGCTTTCTTATCTTAATCTTTTTAATGGAAGAGATGAAACGTGCACATTCTTGATGTGTTTCTTTTCTGCCTGCAATAATAAGTGCTTTGATAACATTTATCTAACCAAAACTATTACTTTTCTTATCTAAATCCGCTAAGAAGCTTTCCTTAGCTGCCTTCGCAAAATTATAGAGAGGGAATCAGACCATTGCGTCGCAGAAATTTATTAGAGGAAAAAAATTTTATTTTCGAGATTTTTCACTTCCAAATTGCCTAAAGTTGTACCTTTTCGATATATACTTCTTACACGTAAAAAAATAAATCTGCCTTTCTAAAAATGACAGAATTCCAAGTAGCGTTTTGATTAGCTTAGGATTCCAAATTGTTTTCGATTTAGCATTGCTGCTCTCGAAAATCCATGAAATATCGTTAAAAAAACGAAAGAATTTTCACAATATTAAGAAAAGGCTATAGCGTCGCTGCATATTTGAATTTATATTCGTTGTAACTTATGGAATGTGAAAATGGCGACTGACTCTTCCCCCCCCCCCATATATGATACAATCCAGATATGAGCGATTCCGTAAAAATTTCTGGACTTTTTTGGAGAACGAAGAAAGTATAGCGAGTCTCATATCACGAATTTCATACTTTTTGTAAAATTCTGAAAAAATCATCAAATTGAATTGATGCTCGATCAACACTGCCTTTCCTAGTAGGAGACTCGATCAACGATGTGAAAAGCCAAATTTCTTCACATGATAGCATGCCAAATTATGCGGAATTCAGATCACAATGAATAAGAAGGCTATGGAATACAAATGCACCTTAACACGCTCGTTTCCATTGATTCTACAATGTGAAAGCATGCTGCTTTCCATACTTTTACGTGAAAAAGATACAATTTTTCACCTTCAGCCATTACCGAAAAGGACAACCTGTCATACTTTAAAGACTCTAGTAATTTTCAATTTAGGGGCAAGGAAGGAGAAACAGCACGCACTGGCAATAGTTCTCCACAAAACCAAATAGGTTAAATTTAGTTCAACCCATTTTCCACTTTCAAATTTATTTTACATGAGAAGCAATGGCATTTCGGAGGATAACTAATGAACATCTGATTTAGTGAGCTCCATAGGTCCATGCCAAAAAAGGAGCAATTCTTGCAGATTCAGAGCTTCATTAATCGCCTAAGCAAATCATTTCTACGAAGCACATAATTAACAAAAAAAAAACGGAGAATGAAAGGAGACAAAGTTGTTGTGTGCGGCTCTTTCGTAGAAGTTGCAAAGAAAAGAAAAAAATTCGGGTCAGCCATCTTTAGATGCCTCCAAAAAATTTTGTGGGATGGTTTCAAAACCTTTGGCGACTATAACTCCAAAAATTTGAATGAAGCTAACGTGGCAGCACTCACACCAGTCCTCCTGAAAATTCAGAAATTCAATCTGATATAAGGATGAACTGCGGGAAAAGCTGTAAACCTTTTGCTAAAACCGTTGAAAGTGCTTGTTTTGGACTGAGTTTCACAACAATTCTTCGAAACTTACGTTAAATCACCCCTTCATAACAGCAGTGGTTTTAATGTAAATTATTTGTATACCACCTTAACAAACTGAAAGAATGCTGCTTTATAAACCCTACTTCCAAACCAGTTTGTTTCAAAACTCATCGTGGAAGTATCCAGGCTTATTTTATTTTTGAATAGCTACCACATTGCGGTCACAGAGTGAACATTCCTACCGTAATCCTACCATAACAAAAAATTATTGCTGGTTTATTTATGCTAGATATTCAGTTGAAAATCAAAAGTCGTTCTTCAATTCACAACTATGCGGCGAAAGGTCCGCTTTGAAAGGAAGCAGTGACGATCCGAAAATAATTTTCCGGGTATGGCAAAGAGGACGACGAATGTTTTCCAATGAGTAGGCGTGGAAGTAGCCGCGAGCTTCGCAAACAATTTTTGGGATGTTTTTCAAAGACTTCGTGGTCCAAAACTTGAAGAAAAGGGGACGCGACAAAAATTTTACCAATTCCATTTGTAGACGAGTAAAAACAAGTCCTTTCCAATTTTTATGACTCATGTAGTCCCCTAAAAAACTTCGCCACCCACTCTAAAGGGAGAGGGGGTTACCAATGATCTAATTAAGCAGCTCATCTTGGTGCGCATAAGGAACGCTGAATAGCCTTGCTACAGCCACCTGATAGACATCAATCATTTTAATCGTCCCGAAGCAGATGTCCGTAATGGCGTCCATTGCGGAAAATTTCGAAACTCTTTTCGGAAAAAGAGTTGCTCACATGTTTTCATTCACAACGCTGCAAGTGTTTACAAATCCCGATTCAACAGCTATAATCGTCACTGAAACGAATAGAAGCTAAACCGGCTTGGGCTCGCTCTATGATGCTTAGGCTAGCATTCTGGACAATGCCTGAAAAACTGGGAAATGAGCGCATCAGAGGAGCAATTCTGAGCGAAGCACAGCAATTACTCGGAACTTAGGTCGCAATTACACTAGAGAATAAAAAATGATAAATTTGACGCCAGGGACCCGGCGTCTTCGATACGCTTTTTAGGCATGAGCCGAATGCACTCTACTTTATAGTAGAATGTTCTTGTGAACCTTTACAGTGAGATTTATCAACCAGTCAAAGTCAGTGCTTTTATCCTCCCAGATTACTCTGGTACAAACCGCCCGTCCCCGGAGGATATAGGGCTTCCTTGGCCCAGGGGCAAGATCAAACTTGGTCCAACCTGGTCATACAGGTGCCTCACACACTGCTTCACTCGCTTTTTTGAAACTGATCCAAAAGATTTGGATTCAACTATTCATTTAACTGATTTTACTGTTAAACTTCACAGAAACCCAAGAATACGTCTATGATTGATATTTTAACAAAAACTTCCCGAAGCCACAATCTTTATGAGAAGCAATCAGCGACACATCACATTCATCAACTCAAAATGTACTACAGTACAGGTAAACTGCAAATTATACCAGATGGATGACAAGCAAACACAGACAGCAAACAGTTCGAGAGGTCACACGGTGATTGGTATAATCTACACGGGGTCAAGCCAGGATACTGTATAGCCAGAAAAGACACAGTAAATGAAGGCGGTCTAGCTTAGAAACCATGCACTTTGCAGTTTTCCTCCTTCACGATACCAACCTAAAAAGCTTTCGTAAAAGAAAAATACAAAAAGTTCGAAAGAAAAATAATAAAAAATACAAAAATTGTTTTTATGATTACAACTCACATTCACAAGGAAGTCTTTGATTTGTTGTCGCTGATCTCCACTCAACTGCATTACCTCCCCATACTCTGGGTGTTCTACGATCGTTCCATTACAACTGTACTTCTGCAAAAAATCAGAAAATGCGCTACCACATTTCAGAGATTTTCTATATCTTGCGGAACATGATATGACCTTGGAAGAATGGATCAAATGGATATGAGGTAGCAAGCAGGGGCCCAACTTGTTCTGAAGGGTGTGGTTTCACTCTCACTCCTCTAAACATGACAAAACCGCATGTATTCCGCCGAAGTCATTGATTTCGATGAGAATTTCAATATGTAGCAAAGGGTAGGGACCGCCGTCGAGTCCAATCCCCATATTTATCCTTTTCAACTTGAGCAATTTTGTTAAATAGATCCACAAATTCCTAAGTAGCAAAAAGGAACTACCAAATATGAGCATATGGATCACACCCCAACAGAAAGCAAATGGATGTGCGTCTCTGTCCTTCCTGCAACCTTCCACATACCAGTACGGAATATTTTCTTGAGAAAAAAGTCTATGTTGCGCGGATATATGCCACAAATACACCCCTCTTACATGTATAAGAAGTACGTGTTTATTGCCAGTATCCGAGTAGAGCCTACTCTTCAGCGATAGTCCTACTCCATAGATAAACATGCGCTTTATGCTGAATTTACCCCTACTGCCTTACCTTCATTCGCACTACTATAAAGGCCACCCACATCGTTACCTTAACCGAGAGTAAACCAGTTTCCTCTCAAATTTTTACCAAACTTCCTTGAAATGTTACTAATCCAAGCACTATTGATCACTTTCTTCGACTACACATTTATTGTTGGTCCCACTAAATATCATTACTACAAAAAAAAACACAAATGAACAATAAAAGGAGATTACAAGTTTGATATACGCAGTAATGGAAGTAATCGATGCAACGAGATGGATAAAAATGGATAAAAATGAGTAGAGTAGGTGAGTTATTACGTCGACTTATCTAAGTCTTGCACAGCACAACAATATGGCGGTCCTGACGATCCGAAATTGGAATATCTGCGTGGAAAATCCTATCGCATACCGTGTAGTGGAAACGGCGGAACCAATCGGCCAACTGTAGGTAGGTCTTCTCGAACATCAAGATGTAATTATGCCAGCGTACTTCGTTCCAGTGTCTGTCCACCCAATTTCGTGGGTTCTTGTGGAATTTTTCCGCCTCATCGGCCGTCATTTCTTTATTCGGTACGGATGTGTCCAAAGACGGGGAACAATCCAGCATGCGAATTTTATCGACACCATCGTGGAAGTAGCTGTGTCCCGGGATTGTGTAGCATGGCATCAGCGCTGCCACCGATGCGTTTCCTCCTTTCTTGGCAGCTAGTGAGAGCACTGAGTCAGCGGCATGATAGGGTCCAACTTGATGACGAAGTCCGCTATAAAGAGCTATGGCAGCATTCACACCCAGCATGGTGTAGAGCAAGACACGACGCCATGGAGACGCCTTCCTAGCAGCGAAGAACGGACCGGCATAGATGCAAAGCAGGGGGATGACTGGCAGGAGGAATCTCTGCTCCTTGTGAGGCAGAAGTGTGTGGGCAAGCACGTAAACAGCGGAAGCCAATAGGGGCAGTAAAGTGGGGCGAAGCGGGCTGAGCAAACCCAGAACGATAGGCAGGATTTGAACGGTAAGAACAGATGGTAAGCCTTCGATGAAGTACCAATACCAAGGATGAACGCCAAAATGTGCGCTACCGCCTTTGAGAACATTAAAATTGAGGAAATTCCACAGAGTACTTGTAGGACGAAGATAATACAGGGAGTCAATCAGAGTAGAAATAGCAAGAACAGGTAAAGCTGCAGGTAACACAGTTTTAAAAATCAGATCAATAGGCTTAGGGTGTCTAAGGAGATGAGAGAGGCCAAAAACAGCCCAAAGGAGTGCTGCAGTGGGGCGCATGACAATCGTGAGCATAGCAATCGTGATGTAGGGCCAAACTCGAGTAGTCACGCGCCAAGGCCCGAATGGGTACCAGTACAATGCAATCAAGGTCAGTGCTGTCTCAATTGAGTTCGACAGGGTACGCGGGGCGCAATAAAAGACAAACCATGAAGCAAGGTAGGTAAGGGTAGAATAGAAAGCCTCATCTGTAGTGGCTAAAAGGCGACGACACAGCACATAAAAGGAAAAATCACCAAGTGAGAACAAAAAGGCATGAAAGATACGTGGTAAATGGGCGATAACGGGTTGGGAATCTAACCCCAAAAATTTTACAATTTTGTACAAGACAGCTATGACAGCAGGATGGAGTGGAGAGCGTAGAGCCTGTTGCCACTCCCATGAGAGATGTCCCGTGCCAAAGACAGCGCGATGAGCGACTTCGGTAGACTGGTAGACCTCATCGGGCACGAACCAACTTCGGATGAGGTACACACCAAGAAGGCGGAAAGCGAACAGCAGCAACCAGAGCTGATAGGCCTTCATCGTGTGCTCACTGAAACAGACCAACGATGAGGGCTTGAGTTCGATGCAAGGGGCAGTCCTCACCCTTACATCGTGGTCTGTTCGAGAGAGCACTCCAAACAGAAGTGAACCAGGACGAAAGGTTAGGACCGACCCTGCTTGCAAGATGCAAAAAACTTTTCTTATCAGACACATTTAGAGGCAGCGATCGGGCAAATTTAGGAGCACTTCAGTACCAGAAGATTAATGAAGCGAGCACCCAAAAACACTGCCCCCTTGCAACTGCAAAATATTGCTTCCGAAGCGAGAAAATCACTTCAAGTCTGAACACAGATGCCCCTCAATTCAGTCACACTCCTGCTTACCGAAGCAAAATCGTGCTGGGACGCCGCTGCGACGAGGGCAATCTATGTACAGACTTCTGAAGCGATTTACTCGCTCCACAAGCAATATTTTGCAGTCCCGAGCTATGGCTTACATGGGAAGCCGCTATGGTAATTGTTGGTACTGAGGTGCTCCCAATTCTGTCCACACACTGCCTGCAACGGAAAGAAGCAATAACTGCGCAACACTGCCAGTAATCTAACAGAACGCTTCCCTACACTCTAGCCCCTAATTTCCCCAGAAGTGATACATACAGATGCGATAATCAACTGATATCGGTCCTCTTTCTCATCTCACACTTCCTCGGCTACAGCTTATATTAGCTCGCAGAGAGAACGTCGAGTTATGGCATTAACCCGCCTCATTCGAAACCACTCCACTGTTACGAAATACCACAATCTTTCGCCATTTTTTTTCGTCTCTGTCATTTACGAAAGCATATGCTTTATTTGTATTAGTTAGATTAGACAAGAAAGACTTCAGTCGAAATTTTTGGAATACAGGTGCTTGAAACTAACCTTCTTCAAGAATCGAACGATTCTCTTCAGGTCGTATTCAGTGCCTACACCTTGTACGGTGGTGATAGTCTTACGACCAGTACGTTGCTGGATTCGAATGTGGCAAAATCCTTGACGAGCACCGTGCTCGTCTTCTAGTTGCTCAAATGCGTCTGAAATTCAAGAATAAGATACTCGCAGTAGAAAAAAGAAGTGAAATGCAACCTACCTTTCGGCTTATTCAAATTAGTGATATTAGCCATAAACAGTAAATCAGCACCTGTGGATAAACCTGGAACTCACATTTTGTAAAAATATACTTGACGACTAGCGCAGTGAGCGTTTCGAAATGGGAATGGCGACTGAACCAGGGACAACACAGTCATTTGCATAAGAATGGATGCAGAAAACAATGGACTATAAATTACGACAACGTCTTCTGGACTATACGAGAAGAGTGCGAATGAGAAAGGATGAACCGCGCGGCCGACCAACCACGCCAGCTTTGAAACTAGGGACGCTCTCAAAATCGATAAGTTGCATCATGTGACGACATTGCAGACGACACTAAAAGGCGAGCTAGATATTCAGCGCTGAAATGTCGTCTCATCATAAGCTATCTATCGAACTAAAGTGAATCGAAGTCGCTATTCCGATAACAAAAGTGTCATTTAGTTTTAGCTGACGGCTTATAGTCCCGAATTCGCGGTTTACTGAAGCCTGCTCACGTTCTTCGAATGGAAAACACAAGAAACGAGATTTAAGTCTCCCTTTATTTTTAAAATTGTGCAGGAAATTTCAGAAGGTGAGCCAGTCTCTTCAGCTAGATTTCCACAAAAAATCATAGCCTTTTCAAGTAGATTAGTGAAGTGACCAAAGCCATTATCTCCAATCCTTAGTCGTATTTTCTTATATTCTACTAATCTAACTTATCTACTTTGCTCGTCTACAGCACAAAACTACGCATTCACCATAACTGTGGGGTTCTAGGAACCTTTCAGCATGCTAGTGCTAATTTTATATAAAGGACCGACGCATCGCCGAGAATGGGGTCTTGGACGGAGGGCTATGCGGAGGTGGGGGGCTACAGTACTCCCTAAACAATTTTCACGCTTTTATAATTGAGGTCCTAAAGAATTGTCAGCTGTGATCTAGTTGAAACGGAAAAGCGCGTTTCTGGAATTGCTGAATTAGAGCTTTTTTTTCTGCTAAAAATGGCTCTTCTGTTTCAAGTGTGTTCAATCAATTTAGGGATGAATATGCTCAATGTCTTTTGGAGAAAGATGGGATTAGAATTTTCTGTGAACTTCAGCTTACCCAATTTGTTTTGGTATCAAAATCGGCTCACTATCTGGTAATCATAAGCAGTAGTCGTGGGAGGTCATTTCCGTTTGATTGTCTTCGTTTAATCTTCACGCTTTTCCTCAAATTGAGTCTCTTGAATGCTGATGAAATTAACAAGCATTTGCAGTAACGTATCAAGTGTAGCTTACGTTGATGTTGCTTACAATCATTGTTTTCGCTCATTTACAATCATTGTTTTCGCTCATTTACTATCTTATCTCCTAAGTGATTGTAGACTTGGCAAATCCAGAATGAGTCGAGTTCGTACCAAGACCGTCAAGAAGGCCTCGCGAGTCATCATCGAGAAGTACTACACGAAGATCACTCATGATTTCCACACCAACAAGCGTATCTGTGACGAGGTTGCCATAATCGGAAGCAAGCAATTGAGGAATAAGATCGCTGGGTAGGTATTTGCTGTTATTAGCTATTTTTATTATGTTTTGCTTTCATTTTATTCATTTCATAGAGTCACCGTTTGCGCTACATTTTTGTTGCCACTTTTCTTCGTTTTAGACCTTAGGTTAGGGGGAAGATCAGTCGTAGCTTTTTGCACTTTGTTTCGAAAGCAGTAACCATTTATTAGCTGTTTCGACACCTTGGCATGCTTTGTTTTCTTAGAGGGATGGTGCGCTATGTAGAGCAACTTTTGTTGGAAGAGGTTGTGTCACTGGCTCGCGGAAGAACCGAAGGTTTCCGCTGGTTGAATCAAAAGATCTGGCATTTTCGAAAAAAATGACCAAAATCGGAATGAAGGCCAGAAAAAAGCCATTCCCGCCTTTATCATATTTGCTTGGAAGAGAAGTCTTTTTAGTATGAACGCTTTTAACTTTTATAATCTTTTTATTATGAACGCTTCTAACTTCTATAAATCTTTCAGTAGTGGGGTCCCACATATTCCTGCGGGTTTCTCACTTTTTTAACCATGGCTTAAAACCAAAACTGGAGTTGTGCTGTACCGTTCCTGTCTTCGCACAGATACTGGCTCCTTTACGGTCCATAAATTCCTTTAAATAAAAATCGAACCATGCCAATGCCTACAGATAGCAAGTAAAACCACGACTTTGGGCTCATACTTAGTGCGCCGCAAGAAGTATATGGAAATTATCCTTTTTTTCTACCGTTGCAGTCATCTCTTTCAGATACATCACCCACTTGATGAAGCGAATTGAGAAAGGCCCCGTTCGCGGTATCTCCATCAAGCTTCAAGAGGAAGAGCGTGAGAGGAGGGATAACTACATGCCCGAAATCTCCGCTGTTGATGCCTCCGTGCTCGGACAAGTCAAAGTTGACCCCGTCACCAAGCAAATGTTGGAATCCATGGTAAAGCTTCTTGTTATTTGCGTTTATGCCATAACAGGATTACTTATCTGATATTGCGTTACACCTTTTGTCGAGTTCTACCGGCCTTATTTTCTTTCTCTCGAAATCGAGTATTGAATTACTGAAATTGAATGGCAGACATGGTTTGACTTTTTTAGGTTCAGAGTGAACTGCGTATCCAATATAACGCAGTGAGCCACTGGGTTTGAATTTCAGCATTCTAGGGAATCCCGCTTACTAGTTTATCTTAGGTAGTGGAAATGTACCGCGGCTCAAGCTGTGTAATACAAAACCGTTTTGTTTTCCAGCTACCCTAATTTCACGAGTACAGAGCACACCTGTTTTCTTTTCTCCTAAATTTGACCAGCCTAAAGAGACCAAAACATTTTGCCACCAAGGACTTAATAAGGGCTGCGTATTGCATGAGAGTATTGTGCAGCATAAGTGTTGTTCTCCGAAACCCAGCGAGGCGGCTGAGAGGCTCGCTTAAATGAAAAAAGTCACGTTATGTACTCGTGAAATAGGGGTGTTTTTTTGCCGTGCAGCTTGATGTAGAGCATTTGTCCTTCATTCTTGCTAAATAGCGCAATAAGGGAAGCTCAAAATTATATAAAGTGTTTGGTAATGCAATATTCTAGCAATTTTCCGGTTATCCTATAACTGATGTTTGAATAAGCATCGCGTGTTGATTTATGCTTTTCAAAATAGTAACTATCGATGCCTTCCCGCGCGCAGCTTAGCAAACCGGATGGCTAGGACAGATCCGGACTCGAATAGTTTGGGCGGGTATGTAATCAGATACAGGCTTTTAAAGTTTGCTCACCAGTGTAGTTGCAGTTCTTTTCTTGCGGCTATAGTGCATTCTATGAAAATAGCCGGTTATAGTTCACATAGTTCTTTATGCATCTGAAACATAATTCTTTCTGGAATCACAGCGAAAGTGTTTTTTGTTTTGTTTTGTTGTTGAGTATGAAGTGTGCTTTGCATGGCCTTGCAAATCTTATATAGCGCACAGCATTTTCCTTGCCTGGTAAGATATTGCATCGATGTTATCGTTTCTTTTGTCCATCGGCTTTGCGTAGCCACGGTTATGGACTATTTATAGCCTACATCAAGGAAACAGCTTTGTTTTCATGTGCTTTATTGTCGTGCCGAAAATACGGCATCTGTTCGGCTCATGCGTAGCCCTGAGTATGCATTTCGGAAAATTTCGCTATAAAACATAGTAGTGCATAGTAAGCTAAGACAGTCGCCTCCCCCCTCCCCCTTGAAAATGGTCTGCAAAATTTTTGAAAGTGGTAGAAATGATCCCCAAGGTTTTTCAAAATCTAATTAACAAATTTTTTTCCGGAGGCTAGCCATCGCCACGCCTTTTATTGAAAATCTTGGCATTATGAGCGCAACATCTTGAAAATCACCAATCACCAAATCAAAATCAAAATCAAAATTTTTGGGGCTGTTCAAGCCATGCCTCTTCATTTTGAATGAAAAGTTTCTTTCCCCCCCCCCCCTCTCCTCCTCGAAAGAGTTTTCTTAAACCCCTGCTGGTAAAACCTAGTTTCTTCCGAAGCACAATTGTTTCCCCATGTTTTTTCACACTGAGAAAAAAGAAAGATCACAAAAAGCAAAACATGGGTAGAACAAAATATCTTTTTTTTCACATGACGCGGTTGATTTGCATCGTATATTGCAAACATAAGTCTTTCATATTTATCTTGTAAAGTGCCTCTGTCGATTAGATACTCATTTCATAGACCTTGCGCCATTTTCGTAAATCTTACTATTTCTTGAAAATCTTCCTTTTACTGTGAAAGTGGCCATTGAGTTATGCGAAACAACTGCTCAAACAAAAACGTTGGGGCTTTTTTGACTGCACATGTGGTTTACTGTCAGCTGCATGAAATCGGCTTCAAAGTCAGAAATCTCAAAAAGCATCTCGGTGCAATGCTTTTTGGAAATTGTGAATTTGAAATTTCGATTCATATATAGAAATTATTCATGATTTTTTTTTTTGATGGAGACAGTTTTTTGCTGATTGTGAATATACGACTGATCTGTGCAAAAAAGTGCAAAGGACCTATCCAATTTTTGCAAAGTGTAAATTCAACGGATGTGAGTTGAAAATTTTTTTGACAAGTTTTTGTCGCAGTGTGAAAAGCAATGATGCACTTGTGATTGAAAAGCTCTGCCTCTGCTTTACAACGACCTGTGAACGAAGAGATCTGCTAGTTTTGTGGTTTGCTTTGAACCGTGCAGCTGCTCAGGTTTTTGGCAATATCGCATGTGATGGACTGCCAGCATTAAAGAGTTAAGTTTTCCACTTTAAGCGTCTCCTGAACTTGCGTTAATTTTCTCTAGCGGAGTTCAAAAAACTTGGTCAACTTTGTAAGTTTTTTTTGCTGCGTTGTTTTGTGGACGTTCAGCAGTGTGAATATAATAAGTGTAAGACTTTGATCGTTAGAAGTGGAAGGTCCTATATTCTCCTTCAATGGTTTTTCATTTTTAGCGAAAAATGAGCAAAATTATGTTTTTTCTAAACATCTTTGGCGCTTTTCTTTTTTGTTATGATTGATTTTGGCTTTTGAAAGTCATTTTCGGTTCATTATGCGACATCATTGAGGTATGGGTGTTTTCTCGTTATTCTGAATGTTTTCTTTGTTTGTGATTGGGATTCTTTCTCAAGGCTAATACGTGGTGCACTAGTTCTGCAGTTGTATCCTGTGTGATTTTGTTTTCGGAAATCCACAAAAAAGCTGCTTTGAGTTTTTTTTTATTGAAAAAGATGTTGTCTTGTTCGCATCGCTGTCAGTTTTGCTATAAAATGTCGAAGCGTCCGCGCCGTATCCTAAACTAAAGAGCAGAAATTGTACAAGTGGTGAAAGTCAGTGGATAGCTTTTTTGCTTTATAATGTGTAATTCTTATGGGAAAGACTAGCTCAGCCAGAATATCGTGTTCGAGTAGACCTGTAAAAGATTCATGTGCGTAAGGAATAATTGGTTCGACAGTAGTTGCTTTTATCTAGTGAAAAGGATCAAAATTGTTCAAAAATAATTTTACTCAAAATCCAATGATGCAAACATTCTATATGTTTATAATTAATGTAATCTTTGTGTCGCTTGGACACTGGATTTGAAGAGAATGAAAGATTGAAGAGAAGATTTGAGTTACGTTATCAAGCCAACCAAAAACATTTTCCATTAGGTTTTGTTGGTTCTAGTAGTCCCACTTAAGCTTTTATAGGTAGATTTAGGCTCATATGGACAACCGATGCAACTAGAATTCAAATTTGCTAAAATCTGTTTTTTTTTTCATACACAAGGATTTCTTCATCTGCTTTCGACATTCTGAGTTTTCTTTACTTTTCGACCCCACATCTTTACTTGAATTCATTGAAGGTTTGGCATTCACAGAGAAAAGAAAATGTTTGTGTTTCTAAGTTCTGAAACACTATGACGTAAACTCTGCCATTCTGAGGGCGGTTTGATGAGAAAAGACCAACCATTTATTCTCACACCTTCATCATCTGTCTAGAATTCTCGAAGCTAAGCCAGCTAAAATCCAGTCAGTCGCTGTTTTTCCATTGAAAGTGATGTATTTAGCACTGTTTGAGTGAAAGCATGTGTGATTCCAGCTGTTTTGAAAATGTACTCTGCTTATGCAAAACCTTTTTTCTGAGAAAATGTTTCTCATTTCAGGACTTCAACCTTCCCAACGTCGTCGTTGACGAGCAGAAAAACATGAAGAAATACTAGAAGTTATGACACTATGGCGGTTGTCGTTGTTATTTATGTTCATCATCATAATGGCCGAATTATCGTTTATGATTGTTACGCACGCGTGTCCGTGATTACGGACTACACCCGCACACGCGCGTGTGACAGTTGTTGTTTCTCCGTGTCCGTTAAGATGTGAATAAATGGATGAACAAAATGATTGTGATATGTGTGTGTGCTTGTCACTCGGGTTCGTCATCGGGACGGGGGATGAAGGGGGGGGGAAGGGTCGTGTGTGTATGTGAAATGTGAGTGAGTGAGTGTGTAGTTCCTGGGCTGAGTGAGAGTGTGAGTAGTGCTAGCTACCCCCCCCCCCCTTGCTCCCCCCCCCCCCCGAGGCGTAAGAGAGAGCAGAAGCGCGCCAGCAGCCGGCCTGTGGCAGCATATTCGCGGCCGTGTTTTATGGCGGATGGCGGTGCTGCCACTGTCTCTGCCGTTGATCGTTTCGGCGATCACATTTGATCTGATATTCCATGACCTAAAAGGAACACCCCTCGTACTACTCGCCCCCACAAGGAACATCACCTTTACCGTAACCGGCAATAGCCTACTAGCCGATACCGTAACCCTAGCGCCTGTGGAAGTCGGCTCCACCTTGTCCGTGTCGGTAAAGTGCCTTTCCGAAACATCAGTGCATATTTCGACAGCTGGACGAAATTCGTTGCTCTATTCACCATCGATATGCTCTGCTGCCAATGGTCAGTTCTTCTATGAATGGGGTAGTCTGTGTGTGCTTACGGACTTTTTGTTTGTGTATGTGTACATAGTCATGTTCCCGTATAGGCAACATTGCGCGATAATCCCATGTTTGGGACGATAAGCTTGAAAATAAACAAAATATGCTATGGTATAGGGAGTCGTGCATAGATGCTGGACCTTCAAAATTTTCTTGGAATGCCCTAAAGATGGAAAAAATATAAATTCAGTCACGAGTTCGTATGGAAATTGGAGTCAAGTAGAATTGTTGGCTTATTGTGAGGTCAATCGATTTTAGACATTTCTACTTTCTAACAGGCTGTAGGACTCAAAAGATCTTGACAAATTGTCGATTTCTAAATAGTTTATTGATCTATCCCAACACCCCGCAAATCACTTTTTTCTGGTATGTATGTTACACACAAAAATATTTGTTAATTTTTCCTACCTCCATGTTATGAAGTCGCAAAAACTGCACTTCTCAAATTTCTCTGAAATATTTTGTTTGCGACGCTCTTTACATTCATCGATTTTTCTCAAAATTTAGTTGTATCAATAAATTTCACTTTTTTCGCTTTCTTGATGCTGGAGCACATATCTTACGGAAAATTTTTGTAGTCAAGGGCAGTAAATTCATGGTGGTGATTGCTTGCGAAAGCCGAGGAGCTAGAAAAAAGTTTTAGAAGTTTCTTCAACTTTTGGCTCGTAAAGCCGGCATGTTCCCTTGCGGAGAGGCAGGGAAGAATGGGGGTAATTCAACTGGGATGGGGAAAGAAAGGAGAGGGGAAGTTGTTCATTTTTATCGTTGTAGATATCGGAACTTGTTTAAGAATATTCTGAGAAAAGAAGAGAGAATTAGTGAACGCCAAATTTTAGTTTTTCTTCATCTTCATATGCCAGAACGAGTAAGTTCCTGCAAAATAAAAATTCAAATATTTCAATGCAGCAAAAATTTTTTGCAAATTTTAGAGTTTTCTACTACAGGTTCTCAAGAAAATAATTTTCTGGTCAAGAATTTTTGTCGAAGTCCAGTTATTGTTATCCAGTTTGGTTGGCAAAAGTTTCAAATTGCAATGTAGAAGTAGTAAAACGAGTTTCACACCAATTTTAGAACCCCCCCCTTTCCTCCCCCTCGCGCTTTTTCACATTTATATAGCGTCCAATTGAAGCCTCGTAAAATTTACGCCATGTTTCTTATTTTGTTTTTGTACTTGTAATTTCTGACTCGTCGCCAAAAAACAAAAATTATCATGTCAAAAAACTTGGAAAACCGAAAAATTCTGTTATTGAAATGATTTGCTCATTTGAGGGGGGTGGGGAACTAATCCCAAGAGTTTGCTGTAAATAGTTCTAGTCTATCAGCGAGAGTGACATATAGCCTCCTCTCGAGGCCAAGTCAGTTTTCTTTTGGTTAGTTATTCAATTTCTTAATTTTTACTACTATCCGCTCGAGCGCCATTTACTTACACATTACCCATTCCACTCGCGAGCCATTAAATCTTTCAAAAATCTTGAATCAGAGCCAATTGTCCTTGAATTGTACTTGTGCATATGGAAACGATAAAAGAAAGTTCAATAAAGGCGGCACACATATTTTCAGGAGTGTTGGTGGATGAGGCCACTTTGCACGGCAATTGTGTAAGCAACTTATATCAAGGATCGAATTTATTACTGACAAAGCTTTGCGGGTAAGTTCTTTTCGGCCACGCTCGGCTGTAAAGATTAATGTGATGTTGTTGTTCTTCGCGTTCCTTCCTCTACCGCCTCGGACAATGTGTGCATGATACCATCTGTTTTACTTTACAACTTGATGATTTTCTTCGCACTTTTATGCTTTTGGGGACTTTCACTTTGGGGCGACGTCCGGGCACTTCTCTTTGTCTGGGTTCCATTGTAGAATATTGACTGGAGAAACCTTATCTAGGTATCATTCAAGCGAGGGCTCATAAAATTCACTCGTGGCCGAAATTTTCTATCCTGAACTCTCGTCCAGTACCGTAGACTTTCCGAGTGCAACAGATTTGAGTACTGTACTGGGCGAGAATCTAGATTTGATTTGATTTGCAGTCTGAAGATGGATGGTTTGAACTCCGGTCTAAGGCCTTTGTTCCGGCACGTCTGAGAGATGAGTGGATCCTGACTAATATTCTTTACCTAAGTCATTGCTAAAGCGGCAATTCGTAAGATTTAATTGTGGCCGAGAAAATCAGCTCTAAACCCTCGCCTAATACCGCACGCCTTCATAGCACCAACGGTATTGAACGTGAGTTTGAACTTGATCTTTTTCGACCACAAATGAATTTTATAAGCCGTCTCCTGCGCAATGGCTTAGTTAATTTCTCCAAAAAGTGCACTACAAAACCAAGAACTCAGATGGGGAAGAAAAAAGAAGAGAAATCTGAAATTATGCCCAGCACCGTAATTTTTGCGAGTACAACTTATCTGGGAACGGTACTGGGCGAAAGTTTGAATTGACTGTCTCATCGGTATAATTAGTGAAATTACAATTGTTACTGCGTCCCGTTCCGAATCTCGACAGCCTTTTTGCACACATATCATCCCAACTGTCTTGCCGATGCCTGATAAGGTCAAGAAATCACAGAAAGTGCTGGGAAGTACTAACAAGGAAGAAACGAGTCTCAGTGATCAACGAAAATTATAAACTGTATTTGAAGTCCAAGAACTTGTATTGTTATTAAAAAACCAGTTCTTGAACTCAGGCCCAATACCGTAGTTCTCCCTAGTGCAGGTATCTTGTACGGTACTGGGCGAAAGTTTTGACGGATTTTTCAGAAGCAAATGAATTTTGTAACTTACCTTTTGCGCAAGTTAGTTAATCCATTAGATAAAACTTTAAGAGTTCAAGATGTTTCTCAAGTAAAGTAAACTCTAAATTCATGCCCAGTACAGTAATTTTTCGGATGCAGCTTCATGATTACTACTGGACGAGAATTTCTAGTGAATCTCTTCGGCATTAAATTTTATAAGCTGCTGCTTGGGTAATGGCTTAGTTAACCCACCTCCAAGTGCTTGCTTTAGAAGTCCAGTTACTCTAATTTTTCCACCGCTTTTCAAAAATGCTTTTGATCGAAGAGGTTCGAGGTATTTCCGGTCACGTTCGGCTCATTTGTTCATCGTAAATCAATTATTGTTTATGCGCTGACCGCCGCACCTCATCTCTCGTTCGCAAAGGTGTAACATCGAGTCGACCTCTTAACACCAGCTCACTTGTCACGATGTAAGAGACCAGCCATCTGCCCTATAAACTAATAGGGGGGGGGGGCTAAAGCTTGTGAAACTTTTGGTGCAGGTTCAGTTATCGTAGTTTTCTCAGTGTGGGGCTATCAAAAGGACCACTAAATGATGGTGATTTATGCGGGCACATTATGGAAGCGAGCGATATATATCCTAAGACTGAAGTTTTCGTAATGAGTTATTCTCGTGGAATGAGAAGAAGAAAAACGAAATGCATGCGCATTTCAGAAAAAGCGAAATTCAACTGAATTATATATGGACAGAAACGAGCGCTAATAAATCTTCTGCGAAAATCTGTGGGAAACTCATGCAAATCCGTTCGTATCTCGAAATGGGGGGCCGATGTAAAGTAGAAGAGTTTTAAAAATACCTATCCTCCGCATTACATCATTTTTTTACATTCTTTTGCACGCTTTTCCTGCTATTTCCATTTTGCTTTTGCAAGTGTGCTGGACTTTTACTCGACATGTCAATCACTCGCATTTTCCGAGCATTTGTCGCGTGCCAAGCAGAAGTTTCGAGAGACCCCCGTTTTTCAGCGCTTCTTCAGCACCCATGGAAGCAGAGCCCAGTTGCTAGCTCTATATTAAATTTCACACTTGAATATATGAAAATGAAGAATGTGAGGTGAAAAATTTGATTGGATTTTCTCAAGCGCATTTTGGAACGATATATCGCTGTATATTTAGTGCTTATAGTTAAGTCATGGATAACTAAAAGACAGTTTCCAAAAAGATTTTGACACGAGGTTTTTTATGAGGTAAATAATCTGGAGGATCTAGCTGAGCCATCATCTAAACGGCGGCTCGTATGATTCATTGATGCTTAAGAAATTTGGATGTAAAGTTTTGTCCAGTACCGTATCCCTCTACCGTACACGCGTGCTCTGATTAGCTCGGCTTTTGAAAAATATGATCTGGGCAAGAGCCTAGAATATATCTGCGGACTTGAATGAATCAGTTACATACATAATCAGTTGAGATTCTTTGCTTTTTCACAAGAAGAATACATATCCAGTACATCTAAGAATGCCACACGTAATGTCTGAAATTGCACAACGTACGCGGTAATACACGACTCCTTGCTTAAGAATTTGTAACACTCATTAATGCTTATATCGTTCAAAAGTGGCCAATTACCAAGCTTGCACCTACACATGTTCGAAGAAAGGGGAAAAATAACTTTCTAGAAACAATAAGTATATAGCAGGCGTTGCGGCGTAAAATGACGCGCATGGTGTGCAATAAACACTTCGTTTTACGTGCAATTTGTATGTACTACTTTTATATAAAAGATTTCCTAGCTTTCAGTTGCGTGAAAAATATCTGTGTATTTTTTCCTTTTTTTGTGAAATTTGAGCGCGCCCCTCAT
Source organism: Cylicocyclus nassatus (assembly GCA_958299035.1). Taxonomy (NCBI): domain Eukaryota; kingdom Metazoa; phylum Nematoda; class Chromadorea; order Rhabditida; family Strongylidae; genus Cylicocyclus; species Cylicocyclus nassatus. Next base: position 84,624,973 of record CATQJL010000112.1, read on the forward strand.
AGTTTCTTAACCACACGGTGCTGAATGTGCAATTACACAAATCTGGAATTTGTTCGAAATTTTGTAAAATCTAAGCGTCTTTGGGCTTCATTTTGTCTTGTCTAGATAAAGTTTGTTATTGCTAGCTTTCGATGTGATTTGAAATTTTGTCCTATATATATAGTGTAACTGCACAAGAAACACCTTGTTTGACGGGAAGTACGGAAAGTAGTAAAATTCGCAAAGATGTAGGAATTCTAAAAAATCTTTTTCTCGTTTTGTTGGAAACCCACTGGGGAACAGTGATTGCCGGAGATTCACTGCTGAATCTACGAATATCCGATAAATGTTTTTTATTTTCTTTAGGTCCATTATCATGTCTAAAGTATAATGCTAGCAATTGCAGCTCATTCGCTAATTTTGTAATCCAAAAATTTTTTACCAAAGGTTTAGAAGAAGAATTGTAAGAATTTATCGCTTGTCTTGCACCTCATTTTGCCTATTTGCCCTCTATGTTCGCCAAACACTCGGCACAAGAAAATTTTCGCGGGGAATTTATCATGCTCATTTATCTTGAGTATCTCTATGCGTTCCCATTCCACTTCATTACACTCTCCTTCTCTTTCTCAACCAAAAAAAAATTTGCCTGCAAACTCATTTCACTTGAACGGGTGCAAACCTCAGGGTAGTGAAGAAGTAAGCTAATAATCTTCCTTTTAGAATTGAGAAGCTTGCATAAAGCCTTGATTTCTTACAGAATTTCGTAGTCGTTATAAAACTGAAACTTCTTGCCCAGACTCTCTTTGAACCTTTTTTTCTTGAATTATGATGGCAATTGGTCTATAGTGAGCTTTCTGGTGTGGTAATGAGCTATTATATTTTTTACTATGTGTGTGAAGCGTTGATGAGGCGAGGGTGGTGGGAAAACTAGTGCTATTGGTGTTTAGGCGAGGGGGGGGGGTCGGAAGAGTCATGTAAAGGAACTGGTGACAAAAATTGCAAGTAGTTCTCTTCTACTTATGCGTTCCTCTTCTGTCCCAACACCTTTTTCTCAGAAAATTTCATGAAAAACATAGTTGTAGTGATAATGATGATGACACTAGATAAAAATTGTTTAAAAATGTTAGTCAATAATCAAGTAATAACAATAACAATAAGCACATTAATAATAATAATAATAATGGGCTGTGTCGCTGTGAGTTTGAAGAAAACATAAGACGTTTTCCAAGATTTTCGGGGCCTATACTCCTTGGGCGGTATTCACCCGTCCGGGTAATTTACCCGAACAGGTAGTTTTCGTTTCATAGCTCGGTGCTCTGGGGATCTGTGGCTTTGCTTGAGTATGGAAATAAAGAAAATATGAAGATGTGAGCGACAAGCAAAGACACAGATTCCCAAAGCACCGAACTATGAAGCGGAAATTACCTGTTCGGGTAACTTACCCGGACGGGCGATTGCTACATACCGCTCCTGAGATCTCAAGGAACTAACTGGCAGTAGCCACACCTTTTGAAAATTTTTTATAGCCTAATCTGAACTTCGAGATATTCCAAAGATTATTCTGATGATTGTTTACAAGTAGAAGTAAGTTATTTGGAATTCATATAAGCCACGTTCAAGATTTCTGCGACTCATTTTCTTCCATACCCTGCCAAAATAATAATTAACATTCAATATTCTAATATTCCTTCTGCGCCATTATGGAAATAATTTTAGAAAAGTTCTTTTTAGAAAAATAATCGAAAAAAAAAGACTACCCGTTTCTCCTTGATTTGCTCTTTCCAGTGGTACCATACGTTCATACATAAACTAAGTTGTAACATTTCCATTAACCGCTAAAAACGATCGAACTTATTTTTTACCAAGTACTTCTTAGTTAATCCAACTCTGGGTAAAATCCCATCCACTTGGAGCGAGATTTGCACATATGGGAAATTCGTCATAACAACTTGTTCAGTGACAAATCACTGCAGTTTCTGTGCAGATGTCGAAGCGGCATCTTCTCATTTCTTTAGCTTTTTCTCATGTTTTCCCATAGCGATTTGTCATAGTGTTAGTGTCTGCGCGCAATATGTGCCGGCACGCGCCGCCTTCGGCGCAAGCGGGCGACATCGGGTTGATCGAGCACCCTCGCATAAATGATCCATCTTTAGTTTAAGCGACACGAGCAACAGGTTTTGCTGCTCTTCGCTTTCGGTGTTAAACACATTACGGACATCCGAATGGATGGGCTGTGTTGTGAGATTCTTGGGAACGGAGGAGGGGGGGGGGAGGGGAGGGAAAAAGGTACAAGGGCCACGAGAAAGTTTTGATAACAAAGTCTCTTTTGACTAAAAAAGAGCATGCTCTAGAGGGGGTAGGGGAACAAAGGCCGCCAGTTTGCGATGCCTTTCGCGGCCAACTGGTCCTTTTGCAGTGTTGCTGCATGTCGTTCCAAGACCAGTAGACCTCGGAGACGGACCGAACTGGTGGCTTTTGTTCCCCTACCCCTCTAGAGGTGCTCATAGAGAGAAAACTGAAATAGGAGAAAGGACCAGGCAGACAGATCAAAAGATTACTGAACATACAACACAAAGAATAATAATTCCTTAATGTGTTTGCTTTGTAGGCATATTGCCTTGGGCGCGCACTACTGCGCGCTTGGGCCACCGTCTGAAATTCCAGGGGCTGTGAAAGAGGAGGAGTGTTGAGACTCAGGAGCTATACTCACGACTCAAGTTGTGACATGTTTTTTAGATAAATATCAAATGGGGCCGTCCAATTAGGTCGAGTGAAGTTTTCGGGAAATTTGCAGGCATACCTTTTGCAGCATGGCTATACTAGCAAACTTGGCAAAGATTTACAGGAACTGCATTGGCACAAAATTCTATTCATTTGTAGTAAATTCTATTTTAAGACACATTACTTTGAGAAATTATTTTTGGAGGTATAGTTCGAGACACCGTCCTTTTATTGAATATTTAGAATCACTACTTATAGTCCTCTAAGGTTTGTAAGAGTAGCTTGACTAGTTCGCAAATGGTTCGTCTTTCCCCTTTTTAAACACCATCTATTTCTCCGCTATGCAATGTCTTCATTGGTTTACGATGACCGGAATGCTTGTGTTACTATTTATTTTATATCCAGCCATCAGCTGGTAACGGTTTTTATGTTTTGAAATTCAATTTGAGGGATGGTCAACTTGAAAATAACTATGGGTCTTGGTTTCCCGCTCATGGAAAGAAATCCAGCCTATATTTCTGCAACCGCAGTTGAAGGATACTGATTGAATGTGATGCATTCGACTGTAATTTCAGCTATTCAAAAACGAATAAATGAAAATATTGCTTTTCCCAAACCACGGGTCCCTGTTCCATTTTCTTGTCCCGATCTGTTGTTCTTGTACTTTTCCCTGCAAGTATGTGATGCTCACTGCTCACGGCATCCCAGGGCCAGTAGTAAAAACCGTTTGAATTAAAGATTATGTCGCAAAGCTCTGTTCCTCACTTGTGGCCATCAAGCAGAGAAAGAGAAGGAAACAGCAAGAAAAGCCTGGAATTTGGCAACTTGCATGCGCTGAGTCGTCTAATATCGTGTGCATTGTGCAATACACACTTACACACTCTGAGACCCTTTAATTATATCCGATGAAAATCGCTTCTTTTCAAAAATATAGCCGCTTCTAAAACTGAAGTCAGTTCATCCAATATGGGTTTATTTTTTGACTAGTTTTTGTAAATGAGGGAAAGTGATTCTTATTTAAAATTTGACAATGTATCCCCAAATAAACAGTTACACTGAGTTATTTGCTCATATAAATAAGAAAAATAACAAAGTAAATGCTCCAATCTGCCTTGATCAACTGAGTACCATATACCAAGAACTCTCCGAACTTTTGCGACCATATGGGTGGTCATCGGCTATAATGTCGCTCTCGTTAGTTTATGTAGTGCGCCAGTTTTATGGGGGCAGATTTGGCCCGTGCGTCGGCAAACATTTGACGATTCGGACGCGCATCAGACGCTAAATGCGTTGAATTTGCCACACCTGTAACTCGTTATCGAGTCACACTGGTTGCTTTATGCGTTTATCGGTGATTTCAATGCAGGAGGGCCTAGCGACTCCGAAAAGCTGTAAGAACTTGATGCAAAGAACTGTTATCTAAGAGGGACCGGAGTGACTAGGGCGGAGGGAAGGCGGGGTGTCTGCTCTTAAAATTTACATCTGAAGACTTGTCCATCACAAGACTAAAAGCTGATGAGCTATTTGAGTTGTAGGTGCATCAGAAAGTAGGCAAAAAACTGTATGTTCTGCGTCGACGCGAAATCCCATGTCTACTTTCGAAACCGTATGAAATTCTAAAAATGTTTCCAGTGCTTGATTCTTCAAAAATGCCCACAGACCTTTAAGATCTCTTCGTTAGGTGAGCGTTTAAGACTTTATCAACAACTCAGTCACCATAACTTCCGCAGGACAAGCAATTGCAGCGGTTCCGCAGGATTTGGTTTACTATTACAAAATTGGAAACGTCGAAAATGGGAACTTCCGCGAGATTTTCATGTCAGACTGTTTGAAAACGGAACATCCGCAGGATTTGCTACAAGATGCTTCGAAAATTCCGAAAAATTCCAGCAATCTGGCAGCACTTTGACATGCCGTAATTTCGCACATTTTTGAATGTGTTGTCTCTTACGAAGTTGCCTCGCCAACAACTTTCGCAGCCCTCTTCGGAAGTTCCGCGACCCGGCAGAACTTTCCCAAACATTCTGCGGAAGTTCCGGTCAATTATGTGGCAAGAAGGCAAAAGGTGCTATTATGGTAGCCTTCCAAAATAATGTTCTGGTTTTCCATACCGTACTTTTCAGCGCAGTGGATGTTGTGTTGTCATCATTTATACGTGAATCCAATCTAGTTTTGAAGCGCTTCCGTTGATAATCTGGTTCAAGTTCTACTGAATTTTCTTCTAACATCCATTTGTCATCCAAACAGTACCTTGCAAAATGTTCATTTGGTTCTTCTTGATTTGCATTTTTTGACGTTATCAATCATCGTAACAATTTTTCCTTATGTACCAAATTTGTTTCTAGCCAACTTCCTATTATTTAGTCTGCTCGTTATAGACACCGTTTTGGGGGTGGAGGAACGAACACCTCGATTAAGCACCGCCTCCGCGGACCTCTGGTCTCAACACGATGCACAATAGTAGGACGAAAAGACCAGCAGCCCGCGGAGGCAATGCCCAATTGAACCGTTCGTTCCTCTACCCCCGTTTTGGGGATCAGGAAAAGAAAGAACGTCAAAATATGTTTGACTGTTCATCTTCCTCAAAAAACCAACATTCTCTTGGTCGTTCAAAGGCATGCACTTTGAAAAATGCCTAGCTGAAAAGATGGGCACGAACATAACTTTTGATTCAACGAGATTCGCAGCTGGAGAACGACCGCTCGCACCCGCGACGCAGCTTGCGTCTGTCACGAACGTGCTCTCTGATCATAGCCTAGCCTTGATCAGACCTCGAAGCCTCCAGCCGCCAATTCCGTTGAATCAATGGGTAGGTGGTCAGCAAGAGTCTTGAGCTGCATCTCTTTGAAAGTTTGGAATTGCAGCATGACTTGACAGTCTACTTCCTCTCCGCTATTACTATTATACTTTCTGGAAAACATCCTCAATCTGATTTTTACGTTAAAAACCAATAATCTCAAGCTTTGTTAGAAATTACGTTTCCAGTAGTCATTCAACGAAATCCGATGCACCATCGCGATCCACGGCAGTGTCGACCATCCAGCCTATTTATGTAGCTGAGCCATTGGAGGTTTGTCAAATACTATTTCATCTCTTCCAAGTGATCTAGCAGCTCTGAGGAACGCACATTACTTAATTCGCTTATTTCACTTGATCCTCTTCGTCATTGGTCAACTCAGTGAACTGATCAATAGCGAAGCGGTTATCCACTTTACGCTTGATCCACTGCATCAACTTCACTATTGGTCAGTTCATTGTATTGACCAATGACGAAGCGGTTCAAGCAATTCAAGTAAAGTGGATCAAGCATAGCTCATGCCTAAGTACACATAATATAATGTAAGCCAGGGCTCAGCAGAGCTGGCACCGGGTCAAGCTGGATATCGTTTTTAGGGCGGGAAGCAAAAGGGATATCGTTTCTACGGGGGCCGAGGCGGAGAACTGCCGCAAAAATGCCGCCGGCATGCCACCGGCATGCCATTGGCAAGCTGTCCATCAACAAACAAAGGGTTATTTTCAGCCAAACCCAATAGTATGACACCAAATTTGGTGTGGGCATGCGCGTTGGTGGACCGGAACTATGGGCCAAAAATTTATGAAAACTTATGTGAATGAAAGCTGTGCCGAACTTTTTTCTGAATTAGCTGGCACCGTGCCAGCTGGGTGCCAGCTGAGCTGGCACCGACACTTCGCTCACATAAGTTTTCATACTTTTTTACATAAAATGTATCTACACTGTAAAAGATTACATACGGAGAAGAAACAGTTTCATAATGTTCTCTTTTCAGCGTTTTATAGCAATTTGAAAACCACTCGGTCCGCTCCACAGTCGAAAAATCGGCTTTTTCTGCTTTTCGAGATGTGAATCGACCACTTAAAAAGCTCAGAAAGCTGTGAAAAGTTCTTTCATGAAATCAGAAATGCATGAAAACACTACTACATTTTTTACATGATATAAAAATGATGAGGGTTTTCAAAACAGGTCAAAAGGGACTTCGTACGAAATTTTCAATATCAAACGGGACTTCGTTTTGAAATTTCCCTGGTGCCAGCTCGTGCCGAGCCCTGGTGTAAGCACATTTGAGATGCAGCATTTGCAATTTTTTGTCTACACGGACCCTTTTGCACCCTTAACACCGTTTCCTACCTCAACACTTCTCGTTCTGGAGTGAAGCTCCATTACATTCTGTTTTTATCAAACTTTTCTCATAACAGAACCATTTCTTTGCTCGCAACGTTGCCCCAGTGACGCTCGCAAAGGCTTCCGGTAGGATCCGGTAGTGGTGCAAAACCGCCTATACGCAATTTCACATATGATTGCCAAAAAACCGATGTTGAACGATTTTTTGCAATATTGTTTCAGTTGGTGATTGAGCTATTTGTGTGAAATAAATTACTAACTTTTAGGTAAACGAGGGAGGTTCGATGCCTTTGCAATGGAAGAATATCTATGTTTTGCCAGAACATTCCCGCTTCAACCTTACAAACAAGCAAATCGCATTTTCTGTACGTTTTTCTAGAATTTTCTTCTTCTTATTCACTCAGTCCTACAAGTTTAGTTTTCTGAAAATTAATTTGAGCCTTCAGGTAGTAGAAGGTCCACATCACGGTACGCTGACACTAGATGGCCAGCCATGTTCTGCGTTCGATTATAGTCAGTTGTTAGCTAGAAGTGTAATCTATCGTCACGATGGTAGTGAAACGACGCAGGATCAGCTCGAGTTTCAAGTAAGTTGAGACACCTTTCGGTAAACACTGAAATTCCAAACGAAATCTAGGGTTACCGAAACTTCAGGAAAACCCAACAATAAGAATTGTTGCTGTTTTTGGGTACGCTTTAATGAGTGGCGTAAAGTTTTTTGAAAAATTTTCTTTATTGTCGTATAGTTAAATGGCTTTCCACCACATCAAAAAATCGATATATTGATTTTTGCTAAAGCCCAACTGCTAAATTTAGCTCGACATCAATTCAAAGAAAACCGATTTTCCGTGGTTCGATTCGGCCACATACGTACTACGGATACGTATCAACCCCGTCAATGATCCACCGGAGCTAACCGAGGCCAAAGGAGGCCATGTGATAAAGATTTCAGCAAAAGGAAGGTAAAGAGATTTTTGTTGCATGCGAGAACTGATCCCTGCACTAGGGGACACGTGAAAGGTTCAATGATTCTTGAAAACGCAAGAGTTGCTCTAGGTGAGAGAGGGGAAAGCGCTTACTGTTAGGGACCAGTTCCCGTTCTATTTTGTTTACGCAAAAAGTGGCCCTCAGCTTAGTGGAAGGCGCGTTGCCGACAGGGACCACTTCTCGTTTTCTGTCTTGAGTTGTCTAATTTGAAAGAATTCAGTCGCACTCTCTCACCCGACCAGATCCTTCTGTCTGATCCAGATGATGGCCCAGACAAGGTCAGTCTCATTTTAACCTTAGCTCTATGTAACTGTACTAAAGTTCTAAAGAATATTGATTGATTTGCAGATCCGTGTCCAAGTGGTCGAGGGGCGTGGCGTCCATTTGCGCATTCATAATAGGACAGTGACCGAGTTTACACAAAGACAATTCATCAATAGATTAGTGAGTCCTACAAAAATGATGGCACTTGCGTCGTGCCTTCTATAATTTTCGTTTTTGGGCCTTACCTCCTCCCCCCTCTCTCTCCAAAAAGCGAATTTTATTTGAGGTAACAATCCATGATGAAGGTTTGTTCGAAAAGGGTGTGCTTCGATTGGTTGCTAGAGATAGGGATTCAAGATCACAGGTCGAGCTATTTCTTTTACCGTAATTTTTCTAAATTAATTCAAATTTTTTGAAGGTTTTGACGTTACATACTATCAGCACTCCAGTGGAAGTTCGACTAAAGACGAATACGGGCGTACGACTGCTACATCATTCTTCAGCATTAATCACAGCAAGGTAAGCAAAGTAAATTGTTGGTGGACCTTTTGCACCGCTACAGTAAGCTACCGTAACCGCGAAGTGGGGAATGGAACGCCTTTAGGTAAGCACACGAACGCATTTCCCAAAACAATAGTGGTAGAATGACTATGGAATGCAATAATACTTCCTTACAGCTTTCCCCGAGTTACGGTAGCTACTACCATAGGGCGGTGCAAAAGGGCCACAATAAATGTACGTTTACGAAATCTTGAATAAATTATCCAATCCTTTTAGCAACCTCTCCTTCACTGCCTCGGTACCAGATCTACCTCTGTCCTTTTCCATTGTTGGTCTTCCAGACCATGGTGTTATAGAATGTAGTCCAGAACACGGTCATTTTGCTGTATGCAGCACATTCACACAAGAACAGGTGAGCTTATTTTTTAGATATTATCTTTTTAAATTTATGTTACCCAGGTAAACCGAGGACTGGTTAGATTTCGCCACACTAGCAGTCATCACCCAAAGCAAGATATGTTCAGCTTTCAGGTACGTAAAAATTTGCAAAAAAATCTACAGTAAAAAAATTGCAATCGATTTACTAAAAAAATGTTCTAGGTCGAATCTGGAGACTATGTGTCGATGATACACAATTTTCGCCTAATGTTCATTCCAATGAATGTGAAGGTAGGGTTTTCATTGTCGGGTAAGCTTGAGTGCCCGGACTTGTTAAGCGATTGTGACGGATAGGCTTACTTAAGCTGTTGTTCAAAGCTCATAAGGTTCTTCGTGGATGAGAAGTTCTAAAACACTTTTGCTAAATACCGTACTTCAAGAAGCTGAAGTACGGTAGTGGACAAAAGCCAAGGAATGATAATTTCGGCTACAAACGAACCACGAACTGATGACTGAAACTTTGCTTAAAACCTTCCAATTTTTCTACATGAAAAACCCAGATATACAGATCAGGACTAGAACCTTCATATTCAGCTTTCAGAAGGAATGATTGCCAGAATTCATAACTAATTTTGAAGTTTACTATTTTTGATGAACTTGTACAAGTTTTCGATACTTTGAAACTAGTGGTATTTTTAGGAAAGTTGGAGGAAAATTTCAATAGTTTTGTGCTCGTAAGTATCTTCTTAGGTGTTCAATCGCGAAGCGTTTATGCTCAATGGAACGGAATCTGCCACACTCAGCCGAGCTAACCTCTTCGCTTGGACTTTTCCAAAAAGCTATTCGCCAGAGAAACTTGTATACCATATCGAAGAACCACCCAAATATGGCATACTCTCAAGAAGAATCAATGGAAAAAGTCGAAGGATTGGAGTTTCTTCTAACTTTACGCAATTGGTAATCTGCTTAGTGGTCTCCACATAAATAGGTTGATGGGAAGAAATTTCAGGATATCGACAATCGCCTGATCTCTTTCAAGTTGCACTTCATGCAATATTCCATTATCAACGACTTCTTCCTTTTTCGAGTCATTACTCCTGCAGTTTCGTCTGAGTCACTTAGATTTGAGGTTGGTAAGGAAAGAACGCAGTACTATCTTAGCGTCGCTTATTTGACATGCGGATACGAATACGGATACAGCACTATGATATCAGTCCTATTGCCTCCTTTACTGCGCTACGGTAGTTTCTTGTAGTCAAGTGAGAATGAATTAAAACATCTGAACTCATTTAGCCTACTTTTTTGATGTTACAATTTTGTGGTAGTTCCTTATCCATATCAAAAATATGGCTCATATATGGATATAAAAGCTTCACAGGACTAATTCTACTGCTCAAAACAAGCGTATGGAAATACGCTTTCGACAAGCTCCACCTTCGTGGACATCTAGTACAGATAGTGATTTTAAGAAAAATGCGTGCTTTTGTGCCAGATGACGGCACCTGTGGAGACTTTTGGTGAGATCAAAGTTGTATCTCCCGAAACTAGCATATCAGTGGTGATGCTTTGAACCCGTTTGCATAAGTAAAACGTTGATTATCATGCCTACAGTACACCTACCATAACGACACAAAAGGGCTGGATACACTTTTTGTAGTCAAAATGTAGGCAACCCTTGCATAAATACAGCACTGGCAGTGCCGCTTTTCAAAGCTGCGTTTTAAACGCAATAAAACGCCGGAAGTGCCGCATTGCTATATCTTTCTCCAGGTTACTCCTATAAAGCTCTGGTTAAAATATTTGAAACCAGCACTGTCTGATGCATCCGACAGTATGTTCGAAAATCGAAAAATTCACAATTTTTTTGTGCCCTCCGGTGCAATAAACGCGCTATTGCGTCGTAAGTGCCGCATTCGAATAGCTTCCCACAAAGCTACTCTTTTTAATTCACTTTATTATATTTGGACTCAGCACTGTTTGCTCTATCCGACAATATATTCAAAATCTGGAGAAGTCAATTTTTTCATGTGCCGCAGGGCACAATAAACGCGTTTTTGCGTCGGAAGTGTCGCATTGTTATAACTGCCTTCAAAATTATCGCACAAAGCTCATGTTTACATGATTGTCATCAGTGTCCCTTGAGCTATCCGCCAATCTGTTTAAAAGTTTGAAAATCTCAATTTTTAGTGAATTACACGTCCTAAATCTTTTTGGTCCCTTTTTTAGCACTGATAAGCTGATAACGATCTCCAAAGTAATCGTACACAATTCTGAACAACATATTTGAAACCAGCTCTTTGCAAGCTATCCAATGATGTGTTTAAAAACCTAAAAATCTCAAATTTTTGTTTCCGATTTTATTGGTCCCTCATATCGATATTATTAGCTAGGCTGGCCCCGGCCCCTGGCTGCCGTGACCCATCATTATCGATTTTTGTGATCAGAATAAGTTTGGTAGTAAAATACAGCAGTAGGATTGTTTATTGACTTTTACACTCCTTAAACAGCACATAGTGGAACTTGAATCTTGAAACATGAACTTCAATTTTTGAAATTCGTTAAAATTCAAAAATTACTCGAAATTCTTTTTGGAAAATCGGAGACTGCAAAAATCAATAAGAATCTTGTCATTTCGATGGCCACTATGAAAAGCTGTGAATTCACTTCCAAATACCACTATTAATTTGAATTCAAAATTTTCAGAATCATGACAGAACCCAAACGTATGACTTCAGAATCTGTGATATATATTTTTGAAATTTTCGGGGCATGTAAATATGAGCAGCCAGTAGAATGATTAATTCCGAGATTTTGATTCCGAATCAGCTAATGACTTGATAACATGTACATGACAGCAGACAATGTACCGTCTGCATAGTGCGAAGACATGTAGGCTGTCATGAAATATAAACATTATTTGATCACTCTTCTAGTCAAACATGTTCAAAATATATCTCCATTGGAGCTCGAATGCTAGCTTTGTCAAATTAAAGAGAAGATTTGTTTAAGGTTGAACATGTGTTTTTACTAATTTTGTGCTTTACTCTTGCACAAGTAGCTTTGGTAGAAGGCTATAGCAACTCGACTACCACTGGTCCTTAATAAGTGCGATTATTGAAAGATGTGCATTGGGAATGACCTCACTATATCGGTTTTCACCACTCATTATGTGGCTGCATTGTGAGGCTCTGCGACGTATGGGTGTTGAAAACAAGCTGGTTAAAAGCAACCTCAATTAGGAGTACTGAAAAATCCTAATTTAATCTACATATGATTGAAATATCTGCGATATGGTTATATTCACGATTATTTGATAACACCTATGAATAGCCAGACACATTTTTGATTCTATCTTGGATGGAGTAGATCGCAAAGATATGCAATCTGCTTATCTTCTGATTTTGAGTGATTACCCGCCGAAAAATGAGAAGTTGCCTTAGGCCTTGCAGAGGATCAGCTTAGTCGTGGTGGCTAAATGCGTCTGCTATTTTTTAACGAGATTATTGGAAAAAATTAAAACTGGATGATTAGGGATGTTTTTAAAAGCTGCTTTGAGATTTCGAAGTAAATTATAACAAAGAAATGCTCCGATTATGATTTTGTGTCTGGGATAATTTGATGACCTTTCTGTGCTTTAAAATCTGGCCGATGTGCCTTTCGATGTGTTAGTGTGCCTATGGTGAGGAATCAGGTGTGAGATTGCAATAGCAAAAATCACTATTTCTGATTTTTGCTATTGAAATCTAAACCCAAGTCAAATTTTCGACGAATTTTGTCATATTTTATAGCTAATGTGATTTCAGTACCAAAAAATAATAATTGGATTTTGAGAGCCTAGTCCAGTTCTTGACGAATTTTATCATATTTTCTAGCTATGGGAATTCAACAGCACAAATCATATTTTCTGATTTTTGAGAACATAGCTCATTTCAATAATTTTTGCAACTATTGAAAATCTCTTTTTTTTTCTCCAATTTAATCGACATGTGGAGGCATTCGTTGGACCACGTCGCACCTTTGGACATTGTTGTGTCAGCTCAGCTAAGCACAGGTGCATCAGAGCCAATTCGATTGGAAAAACTAACGTGATTTCAGACTATCCAACCTGTATAATTTCAGAAAATACGAAATTTACATGCAAACATTTCAGATTTACTTTTGAAATTTTAGAAATCATATTTAAGGCTTGTTCAATCATAAAAGGCCAAATTATCAGGTTGAAACCCAAAGAAAAGCAAAATACATATGAATGTTGACTTTCCATTCACAGCTGTGTGGCTCACAATACTCGTAAAAACACCCAAGTTTTATACTGATTTATGAAAAATCATAGCTATAAATTTCAGTGAAATCGATCACGTTCATGTGATTATAGAGGTATCAAAATGTCTAATGATCGAGATTAGTTGCTTATTTTTCGGTAATTTCCAAAATTTGAAATTTCGAAAACCGGGTTCGTGATCATTGCACTGTAGTTTCAGCGTAAAGGCAAAAATGTAAATCTGCCTGATTCATCAAAAAGAGGTGATCCCGATTACGAACGAAAACATGTATTGTACCTCCATTTATTCTATTCACTTGAGTTGGGTGCACCTGCACCCGGCTGACACAGGCATGCCGAAGGTGCGAAGATATCTAATGACAGTCATCCAGACATTGATTGATTTGGAAAAAACTGTGGTATACAGTAGTCGGAAAAAGTTGTTGAGTTATGCTAGGCTTCTCAAAAATCAGAAAATGTGACCTTTGCTATCAAAATCTCACTATAGCTGGAAACATGGTCAGATTCGGCAAGAATCAGAGTTAGGCACTAAAAGTTATTTTTTGCTTGAAGTCTTACAAGATCTGTTATAAATCTTAGCTTAGCTAAAAATATGAGCAATTCATCAACAACAGGAGATTTGGGCCCCAAATAACAAGAATTATGATTTTTGCTATTGTATTCTCACAATAGCCAAGAATATGATCGATTTGAAATTTGAAATTGGAGATCAGAAGACTGACAATCTTTGCCTCAAGGCAAAAATTGAAAACTATCGTGTCTTACTGTTCGGTTTTTCCTGATCGATGAGTGATCTCTAAATTTCAACGAATTTCAAAAATTGAAGTTCATGTTTCAAGACTCAAGTCAAGTTCCACTATGTGCTGTTTAAGGAGTGTAAAAGTCAATATATAATCCTACTGCTGTATTTTACTACCAAACTTATTCTGATCACAAAAATCGATAATGATGGGTCACGGCAGCCAGGGGCCGGGGCCAGCCTAGCTAATAATATCGATATGAGGGACCAATAAAATCGGAAACAAAAATTTGAGATTTTTAGGTTTTTAAACACATCATTGGATAGCTTGCGAAGAGCTGGTTTCAAATATGTTGTTCAGAATTGTGTACGATTACTTTGGAGATCGTTATCAGCTTATCAGTGCTAAAAAAGGGACCAAAAAGATTTAGGACGTGTGATTCACTAAAAATTGAGATTTTCAAACTTTTAAACAGATTGGCGGATAGCTCAAGGGATACTGATGACAACTATGTAAACATGAGCTTTGTGCGATAATTTTGAAGGCAGTTATAACAAGGCGGCGCTTCCGACGCAAAAACGCGTTTATTGTGCCCTGCGGCACATGAAAAAATTGGCTTCTCCAGATTTTGAATATATTGTCGGATAGAGCAAACAGTGCTGAGTCCAAATATAATAAAGTGAATCAAAAAGAGTAGCTTTGTGGGAAGCTATTCGAATGCGGCACTTACGACGCAATAGCGCGTTTATTGCACCGGAGGGCACAAAAAAATTGTGAATTTTTCGATTTTCGAACATACTGTTGGATGCATCAGACAGTGCTGGTTTCAAATATTTTAACCAGAGCTTTATAGGAGTAACCTGAAGAAAGATATAGCAATGCGGCACTTCCGGCGTTTTATTGCGTTTAAAACGCAGCTTTGAAAAGCGGCACTGCCAGTGCTGTAGTAGGCAAATTTGAGAAAATTTTTCGGATTGGGACATTACGGGATCACTACCGAATCGTTCATGCTTTTCGCATAATTACCGTAGTTTTTCCAGATCATCTTCGTTCCCACACAGACATCCATCCAGTTGGTAAATCGCACCGTTGTCGTACAAGAAGGAGAAGCAACTACCGTAGGCAGTTAGAAATTCAATTTGGTATTGAAAAATACATTATATTCCAGATCACCTCCGATTCGCTATCGTTAGCCACTCCGGACGATTCTTTCTTCATTTTTAATCTGGCCTTGGCACCAATCCAAGGAGCTCTGATGCTGAAGACTAATGGAGGCAACAAAACACTTACGGTCGGCATGAACTTCACAACTAAAGATGTGGCCGAAGAGAGGTTTGATATATAAATTTTTGATTTATTGATTTTATATATCTTTTATGTTTTGTTATAATTTTGCAGCCGTTGCTTCGCGTTTGAGCATTTTTCAAAACAGGTACTTAGTACGTATTCGATTTTAGATCTTATTTCGTCAAAAATGTTGTAAATATCTCTACTCAAATCTAAAATACTAGGAGTACAAGAATAAGCTTACATTTACTTCTTTAGAGTAACTACTTTCTTGATTCAATTTTTTAGAAATTCAGGTAGTGCGCACTGTGAGTATGTAGATAATTTTCAAGAACTTTTCTATTGATTTTTCTTGAATATTGTTTTGAAATTTTTGCAATCATTCATAATATAAGCCACACATCCTTTAAATCGCAACTCGTAGAGTATTCGTTATATAACAACTGCAGGATCGAATTTTAAAAATTACGCTATCCAACCTTGGGGTGAGAGCCCTAGGCCTGCCATTGGTATATAACCCTAAGCGCAAAACTTTTCAGACTCATCTACTCGCATTCTGGTTCCGAAAGTCATGCTGATCGTCTCCATCTTATTGCTGAGTCAGCATTTCGCAGAGGAAGGCGGATACCTTTCTGGATGTCATTTTCAATAATTCCTATAAATGATAACAAGCCCCGACTACAAGGAAGTGATGTGATACAGGTGCGTCAAATCATCTTCTAAGGACTTGAATCTGCAAAATTTACTTGCTTAGATTGTGGAAAGGGGCGAGCGAATACTCTACCCAACTTTGCTGAACTGGGTTGACGACGATTCTGATGGTTCACCGCTGCAATTCAACTTTTATCAGCCGATAAAAGTAGGTTTTAAATTTTGCATTTTGCAAGATTTGTCACATTCTATGTGATTTCTTTGTGAACAATTTGCGTTTCAGTTTTTCTTGCAGAAAAGTAACTATGTCATTCTAGAAAAGGAATATGAAAAATTACAGCACTACTGCCATTTTTGTTGAAAAGCGACAAAGTGGGCTTGGGATGTTTCCCTTACATTCATTTTTCCTCCGCTAATAGTACAGCACATAGAAAGTTATATTGGGATTAGGGGGGGGGGAGTGTGTCAAAAATAATTATTTGTGCTTTCTTATATGTATACATCGAACTCCTCCTTATCAGTCAATTCCGCGACGTTTTCTCCCTCAATGTAACGCAGATCGCCAAAATGCGCTCTTTGGTTGTTAGTAAGTGGGCGGGACCAGCTAGTGGGGCGGAGCTAGTCATATCTTCCAAGCGATTTTACTCATTTTATTTTTGCATACAAATCCTTAAAATCTGTGTAATACACTGGTAAGGCAGCTGCTATCCCGCACTAAAGTTTACAATACTTCAAATTTTCCGCGCCCCCACCCTTGAATATTGTCTGTAATCGTTGCAGGACGCAGCCGTGCTTTCCACAGTCTCGCCTTATCATCCAGTGACAGCATTCACAGAAAAAGATCTACAACAAGGACGAATTATGTTAAGACACTTGGGGCACAAGAGAAATTTTACTATCAGGTATGGCTGAAAATCCAAAAAGCAGTCAAAAAGGCCTGAATGATTTTAGCTACACAGTCAGCGATGGCAAGCACACCGTCGAGGGTCTGTTACGGGTCATAGCATCGGACCCTTTCATAAAAATTGGTGAAAGTCTCCTGGAATATTGTTGTCTACCTGGTGATACACCCAATCTTCGTAAGTTACCAATCAAACCCTCTCAACTCCTGCAAAATCACAGTATTTCCAGCTGTGGGACCCTTGAATCTTTCCGTGTTCACCAATTTGGATATAAAATTGGAGGATATCGTGTATCATACAGAATCCAATAATTTTCTTAAACAACAGCATAGATCGAGACGGCCAGTGCGTGATTTCACGCAGAAGGTAACAAGCACTTGATTCTGATGTCTGAGTTATATAATGGAATTATTATAGGACATCAATGATGGGAAGATTTCGTACAATGTTGGTCCCGCAGTTGCTGAACCACTTACAGTGAAAATAGCCAATCAAAGCTTAAGAGCACAGGTATTATTTGCCTTTTTGAATTTCTTCTCGAATCTCATTTGCTACTTTTTTATTCTTTTAACTCAAATTTGCATCTAAATACCGTAACTCTAATCCAAAGCTCCCACCCGCGTAATAACAATCTTCGGGCTCCATCGTATACAATCATTTTTATATTCTCTTATAATATTCAAGATTACTTTGTTTTGTATTACTTGTATTACTAATAATGTTTTTCTGCACACAATCTTAATTATAATTTACCCTTCTTTTCTCTTGATATGACCCTAACACTACCAGTACTAAACACGCCGGGTAATTCTTTGACGCCGGGTAAAAAAATCCGCAATGTTCAATCATTTAAAAATATCGGAATTTGCTTTGAATAGCTCGTTTTTGATATTTGATTATTGGATTCTAAAATGGAGAAATTTTCTATGTTGGCTAATCAACTTTTTCAAAACCGATTTTTTCTGAATTTGGTACAAAAATGTCACGTTAATTATTGTATTTGTTGGTTACCAACCATTTGATCATTTGATTTTGCGTTTTCTTTTTTTTCCCAGCCCCCTAGCTCAAACTTTGCAAAAAAATCGATAAAATCGATAAAAGTAATGGACGATCTTGAAAACTAATATTGTATTCGTAATCTGCATGCTCGATTACCCCCCTGTGCAAACTCCCAGCCCCGCAGGTCAAACTTTACAAAACAAAATCGATAAAATCGATAAAAGTAATGGACGATCCTGAAAACTAATATTGTGTTCGTAATCAGCATGCTCGGTTACCCCCCTGTGCAAAATCCCAGCCTCGCATGTCAAAATTTACAAAAAATCGATAAAATCAATAAAAGTAATCGATAATTCTGAAAACTAATATTGTATTCGGAATCCCCATGCTCACTTCCCCCCTGTGCCAACTCCTAGCCCTGTAGGTGAACTCTGCAAAAAATCGATAAAAATCGGTAAAATCGACATCGATCGATAACGAAAAGTGGACTGTGACGCCCGCCGGGGCCCGAAGTGTATGTGTGCCAAGTTTGGTCCGGATACGGCGGAGCCGGGTAAGCCAGCTAGTATCTTATATATAAAGCTGAATGTCTGTTTGTATGTCTGTATGTATGTCTGTATGTACGTATGTTCCGAATAAAAATTTTTATTTTTGAACCGATCGGGACCAAACTTGGCACACATACACTTCGGGCCCCGGCGTGTGTCATAGACTACTTTTCGTCATCGATCGATATCGATTTTATCGATTTTTTGCAAAATTTGAGCTACGGGGCTGGGAGTTGGCACGGGAGGGTAATCGAGCATGCTGATCACCCCCGTGGGGGTGATCAGCATGCTCGATTACACCCCTCTGCCAAATTCCAGCCCCCTAGCTCAAATTTTGCAAAAAATCGATAAAATCGACATCGATCGATAACGAAAAGTGGACTGTGACACACGCCGGGGCCCGAAGTGTATGTGTGCCAAGTTCGGTCCGGATCGGTCAAGAAAAGGATTTTTCTATTCGGAACATACGGCGGAGCCGGGTAAGCCAGCTAGTTATAAATAATACTCAAAAGACTACATTTCCCGTGTTCAGCTGTGTGAACTAAGGTTTATTCCCATTTCGAACTTGGGTAATTGAACCGACTAAAAGCTCAAATAAGTTAAACAACTCTCTTCTAGCCGACATCACCTCTTTTTCAGGTCCAAATTATTCGCCGTTCGTTGGGAGCATCGTTGGAGCTTCGTCGATCTAACACCGTCTCTGTGCCTGTAGAAGGCGTTATTTCAATAGATTCGAGTCATTTGGAAATCGGCGATTCAGCCACCTCAGCTGACCATCTCATCTATCATGTGATTAGACCACCTCAGGAAGGAACACTAGTCTTGGAAAGAGGTAAATCTAGGAGAATTTATATTCCCTCCCCTTCGATTTTCTACTTTAGAAAAGGGCTCTACCTCACCGCATATGTCAGCGCAGCGATTTACGCAAAGGGACGTGGATTTGGGAAGAGTACAGTATATCCACAGTGCTAGCGGAGCAGGAAGGGATACCGTATACTTCAACATCAGCTCACCTCATATTACCAAAGGGCCTTACACACTGTATTTGGAAATTTACGAGCATCATGTAAGCGTGAAAGTGTTGATATACGGTCGATAATCTGCAGCTTACGAAAAAAAAATTTTCTGGAGGGGGGGGGGAGGTAATATTAACTTTTTACCTAGGCGTGGCTTCTAAAGCCTTAGAAATTTTTTTGATTTATTTCAATTTGTTTTTAAGCTTATAACCTCGCACTTTGAGGTGGAAAGCTTTACGAAGAAATCATTCTACAATTCTAGGTCATTAAAAAATCCAAATTTATTTTGATTATTTACAAATGAAAATAAGCTGTCTAATTTTCAATTGTAGAACCTTTGAAATTTACTTTCTTTTCCCTTCCAGCCCTTTCTTTCGCCACCATGGTGACCAAATTGTGTTCCTACACACCGCGTGCACATTGCGCGTCTAGATCCTCGAGTGCATCAGCACTACACATTTTTTGGAGAATTACCGATTATTTCTCTTGATGATTTTAAAAAGTTTAAAAAACGCAAGCTCGGAAGATTTGCGTCATCACATTGACATACTGGTTCATAAGCACAATGTGCATATTATGTGCAATCGCACACACCCCTCACGAATTGACCCTGAAGTATGTACATGCCTTGGAATTTCTCCTTTAGGTCTCGCTCAACACGTCACCCATTCAAGTGGTAGCTGGAGCCTCTACAGTGATTTCCAATACTGCAATCAACGCAACATCGTCAGATAGAGAGGACTATGTAATAAACGTGGTTGAGAAACCCTATTATGGTTGGATAGTTTTGGACTCGTGGAATCTAAGCAACATCAGTTCTATAGGTATCAGTTAAAACTAAGACTGCGTCTAGAGTTGCTCTCGCCAACACCGTGCTAGCGCCGTGCCGGAACTTCAGCAATCAATACAGGTCGCGTGCACATGTCTACCGGCGCGACGCTAGCACGGCGCTGGCACAGCTCAGGCGCTCTACAACTACATGATATCAAAATCTTTCCAGAAAAATTCAGTGGCTCGGATCTACGCGAACGACGGGTTGTGTATGTCTCCGACCGATACGCGACCGCATCCAGAGACTCATTCTCAGTGACGGCTTGCATATCTGATCACACATGCACACAGCCGCGAATTGTTGATGTGACATTATCGCAGAGGAATGTGCAAAGTAAGTACGAACTGCTGATTCCCCTTCAGCGTAGATTACCTTATAACGACCATTTGGGCCACCGGTGGCCCAAATCAAATTATTTTTGGAAGTGCGCTTTGAAAAAGCCGTACAAATTCTCGTCGTCTAACTCATTATGTAGTTGACAGGATGATATTGTGGTTTGAAGAATAAATAGAGTAAATATTTGGGAGAACATTACAACGCCGCTTTTGATAATTTTAGTCGTAATCTCAGAAATTTTCTCAAATTGAAAAATTATTTCAGGCTATAACTCGCTAGTCATGCTATTTTGTTTACTTAGTTTTTTTTTCACTACAAAACAATGATTATGGAAAAGATACTGATTTTATTTTGCCTCACTATGTAACAAACATAAAAATGTAAAATAATCCAAATTACAGTCATTACGTGCATATAATTTTTTTCCCCGAAAAAATGTTATCTCTAATTATGAACTTTATGATTTGTAACGGAAACAGTAACATAATCCTATAAACCGTTTATGTTTTTATAATAATTTTTATTATTGTGTGTTGATAATAATTTTCAAGGTTTAACTTCTATATCAGATTACTTGTAGGTCCTCAACTTCTCCGAAACGAAATACTCCGGGTTAGTGCTGATAAGACGGTTATAACCAATGCCCACCTCGACACGGAGGTGAGTTTACACGTACTTCTAAATACTTGTGGTATCAAAGATGGGGCTGATGGAATGAAGACTGAGTAAAATTGACTTCTAAAAGACTAGTGAGGGTGCATCATCGAGTGCGCTTTTGGTTGACAACTCTTACTGTAAGATGGTTCAATGAAATAGATTTTGGCCTTAAGGCTTTTTCAGACGTGCCGTATGCTGTCGTGCCAGCGCCGTGACAGCGCCCTTGTGGACGCACTCCCGTCCATCGATTGAAAGCGCTGGCACGGCGCTAGCTCGGCGTTGGCATAGACAACTCTGGACGCAGCCTAATGCATGGTACTTGGTCATTTTAGTGGTCCATGTAGAACAAATTCAGGACCCTGATACGCCATCCACTGGAGTATTTTTCCTGATCTCGCGACCTTCAAATGGAGTGGTTGTAAATGCCAACGACGTATCGAAAGCGATCTATAACTTCTCACAAAAAGATGTAGATGATTCTTCAGTGGTCTTCATGAGACACTTGAGTTAGTTTGGTCAGACATCATTGTCTCGAAATAAGATCGCACTTTTAGATGCATCTGGATCCGGTGGCTTTTCCTTTCTGCTCTCTGACGGTGTCCATCAAATCGGACCTGAATGGTTTTCTATCGAAGGCTGGACCAGCAATTCACCAGTATTGCAAGCGAATGCAAGACTAATGGCTTCGCCAAATGGGAGTACGGTAATCGGAGTGGAGTCACTACGAGCAAACATACCCAATGTAAGGCTTACATCTATCACTGTGCTCAAGGGTTACTGTAGCGTACCAGATATTCCAGGCGCGACCTGAAGAGATACTGTATTCTATATCGAGGACACCGAAGTTTGGAAAGATTATGGTGGATGGACATGAGACTGGGAAATTTAGTCAATATGATGTTCGCGTCTTAGCAAATACAGCTTCAAAGGTCTTGTTTCTAAAACATTTGATTACAGATCAACAGGAATCGTGTCACTTACAACAATGAAAATGTACGGCAGACCGAATGGACCAGAAAAGACGCATTTCATTTTGTACTCCAAAAGAATGGCTCGGATAAACCGATAGAGGAGGAGTTCAGGTGCTTCACATGAAAATTTCAAAATCAAAAAGTACGATTAGCATTAGTGCAAAAAATTGAATTTTTAAAAAATATCTGGGGTATAACTAAATTTACACATCTTTTTCCAAGGCTCCAATTTTGTGACCTTCTCTTATTTTTCCAAAAAAAAAATCTACTTCAAGCCAATTTTTCTACTCTCTTGAGTTTTTTACTGTGGGCTCCCGGCTTGCCCCATCGCGACGTGGATCCTGTTTCTTTTCAATTCTGAATATTTGCATTTCGCGTGAATACTGACCAGGAGACCTCAAATAGGTTACTGTTTGAGCGGCAGCTAGTGGCGGTCAGGATTTCGTTCGGGGAGGCAGGAGGGTTTACAAATATTCTTGAATGAAGGTGCGTGGCACACTTCGAAAGTTTTTGAGATGCTTCCCATAATTTTTGCGTCCTCACGACCCCCGACATTTTGGAAAAAGGGATGTGGGACACCCGCGTCCCCAAAAATTTTTTTCACACGGACATTTGAATTTCTGAAAATTCAAAAGATGATTCTATTTGTTTACAAGATTAAACAAGTGATCTACACATTTTTATGGCTCATGCAAGCGATTTAAAAAATTTTTGCGACCCAGTCAGAGGAGGGAGCGGCGCCACTGATGGCGGTTAGAGGAACGAAGGCCGCCAGTTTGAGCCGCCTCCGCGGACTACTGGTCCTGAAACGACATGCAACAACATTCGTGGCCTTCGTTCCCCTACCAGCTGATGGCTGGGGGCAGCTTATGATTTCATTTGTCTCCAGAAATTAGACTTCGTACCCTCTCCCAATACCGTACTCTGTTCGAGCTAACCAAGCAATGTCTAGTACGCCATTAGGAATTTGAGTCCAGTTTTCTGCTAAGGATAAATTCTATGAACTGCAGTTTGGGTAATTATCAAGCAACCCTGACAATCATGTAAACAAGCACTAAGATTTGTCGAATGCTGCTTTTGAATTGAAAGCCTTGAGCTTTTAGGTTCCGCATTTCCACTACCTACGCTGCTCTACAGGATCCTACTGTGAGATATGTGAAGACTTCCCCGCTGAAAACATCTAAAGGTTATTCTGATCATTAATCACCCTGCTCAGACAGTCGAAGGGATACCTCCAGAGCCAAAATGGGAGGGTCCCTCTGCCCAGCGGGGGTTTGCCACTCGTGCTCCGGAGCCCTCCCATTTCACCCATTTTGGTGCTCCGGGGCTCAAATCTGGCGCACCCCGGAGCAGAAATTTGCGAGCCCTGGGGAGGGATCCCATCCGCCTTCTTGTGACGTCACCGTGACGTGGCACCAAAATGGGTGAAGTGGGAGGGCTCCGGAGCACGAAGTGGCAGACCCCCGCCATTTGCTCTCGTATCCTTCGACTGTCTGAGTGAGCAATGGGTTATTTTAGTCAAATTTAGGAGGCTCGGTGGCTTTGACAGCGACTCATCTTGAAGCTAGTATGCTTGCTTCATCAGCGTCGGATGAGGTGGGATCTCTTATTAGAAGTATTTTTTCCATAATTTTCATTTAGAAGCTTATACTGGAAGTGTCAACCGCTCCTAGACATGGTGTGCTCGAGTTTCTGGACGGTGTTGCCAGTCAATTAACTTGGTCGGATTTCCAAGCTGAAACCAAACTAATTTATAGGCATGGAGTGGGTTCGCAATTTTTTAATAATCGGTTTCTGGATATAACAAGGGTGCTGAGGTTTTTGTTAAGGGTGAAGAGTCACGGGACGACTCGGTCACTTTCTTCATCTATCCAGCAAGTGAGAAAACGAGAAGATCCAGTCGTTTGCGTATTACCGTACCCATCCAAATCACCACGCTGCGGGACCCTCTGGTTCAGGTAACTTTAACCGTTCCAAATTATTTTTTTTCGAATTTTAGCTATACCGACCTAGTTCACCTGATATGTTATAACTGTCCCTTCCGCATCTCCTTACTCTAGAAATTCTTTCTCCAGGTCACAAGATTCCCGACATCGGTCTCCATTCGCAATTCCGGTTCACTCATATTATCTCCACAATATTTCCTTGCAACTCATCCTCATGTGCCATCCCAATCTATTGTTTACGAGATTACGCACCCAGGGGCAGCAGGAACAGCTATTAGGGTAAATGGACAGAAGAAAGGCATGTTCAGTCAAGAGCAGGTTGGTTGTCGTTTGTGTTGTCAAATTTCCGCAAAAAGTAATGAAATGACCCACCTAATCAGCGAGAATATGTATTGACTATTTATTGCTCGTTTGTATTCGAAACCATTTCTCATTAACAGGGCTCGGCACAGGTGGCTTACAAGCAAGCTGGATATCGTTTTGGGACAAAAAGCAAAGGGGGTTTCGTTTGTTTTTGTTTTTGTGGCCGAAAAGATACGAAATTTGCGACGTTTTTTTAGTCGACGTTTCGTTTTCTGGGGATTTTTAGGGATTATGGTCTAAGGTCAAAGGGGACTTCGTAAAAATTCGCAATAGTTAAGGGGGACGTTTTTGCATTTTCATCTAGCCACCTCGTGCCGAGCCCTGCTCATTAATAGCACATATTCACCCCTTGATTCAACTGGATTGGCGGCTGGAAGGTGACCGTTCGCACCCGTGACGCAGTCTGGGTCTCTCTTGCAAGCGTGCTCTCTAATCATTCCTAGCCTTGATTAGCCCTCAAAGCTCGTCTTCCAGCCGCCAATCCGTTGAATAAAAGGGTACCATTTTTTGCATTCAAAGGTGAAAAGCAATCAAGACACACTTTTGACCTACAACAATAACGGGCATTTAACATTTGATGTAGTGTAAGTGAAACCAAACACTGTATCCGCGCGGCATTCGTAGCTAACACTATTTTGCGATCTACAAAGACGAGTTTCTGTTTTTCAGTATATACAGGGTGTTTGGGAAGTTCCTGGCATCAAGTACTCCAGATGTAAATTTTTTGCAATTTTTTCCTTTGTTCTTTCTACTTAAGGAACCCGAAAACAATAGGAATTAACTTGTTTTTCACATCGTTGATTTTATGTAAGTCGGAAAAGATGATTAACTTTGATCAAGGATTCCAAGGAGTTTCGTGCGGTCATCAACGCGTTCATATGAAGGGACCTAACGCTACCAAAGTGAATACCAAAGCTTGACCGCACACAAAAAAACAACGTTCCTTCATTCAGCCTTTCAAAAACTGGATTAAAGAGTTCGAGTAGAACCGAACCAGCACAAACGACTTGACACGCTTTGGTTGCCCGAAAACGGCAAGCAATGAAGATAACCTCCTGAGCGAAGTCACAAACTAATAATGAACAATCGTCAGCTTGCATTTGGGATGTCGTTAAGTCTTTGCAGTACCCTCCATGGAGATCTGCAGATGAAAAAGCTCCAGGCACATGGGATGCCGCGCGCGCTCAAATGGAAAGGAAGCTGAGGCTCCCGCCAGAGTGCCGAAGTTATGCCAGCGCTACGTCAGCATTTCGATCGATACACGTGTATTTCGTTGGGGACATCTACCTGCTGAGCTAGCCCCGCCCCAACGAAATACACGTGTATCGATCGAAATGCTGGCGTAGCGCTGGCATAACTTCGGCACTCTGGCGGGAGCCTGACTCGCGTGCTGGCTGCTGAAGATTTTGAGCAAAATCCGAAAAATTCCTTAGTATTTTTGGAAGCGGTCTATGACGGTAGACAAAACACGGGCCCACCGCTACTCTCCAGAGTCTAAAGAGACATCACGAAGTTGGACTGCCGGAGGTGAACAGCACCCACCAAAGACAGAAAGTAAAACAGGACTCGAAAGCTTCTAGTCATCGTTTGTGGAATGCCAGGGGAACTCTGATGATCAATTACTTTGAGACAGACAGAACGATCAATGGCAAATACTAAACTGGACTTTTTCATTGTCTTTATACGAACATCCTCTTCAAAAGAGCTGCACTCTACAAGAAAAAGTCCTTTTCCATGAAGACAATGCGTTCGCACACAAGTCCTGCGAGTCCTGCGTGGCAATGGCGAAGTTTCAAGAACTGGGCTATGAATTGATCAACCGCGCCTATGTTCTTCTGGCATACAGTGGCTTTTTCCTCTTTGGAAACCTCAAGTCTCACCTGTCTTGAAAACAGTTTTTAAGCAGTGAAGGTCAAGGCCGCTGTGAAAGAGTACTTCTGCTCCGAAGAACAATCTTCTCATAAGAAAGGGGTAGGGGAACGAAGGCCGTCAGTGCCGTCTTTCGTGGCCAACTGGTCCTTTTGCAGCGTTGCTGCATGTCGTTCCAGGACCAACAGTCCGCGGAAGCGGCCCAAACAGGCGGCGTTTGTTCCCCTACCCATAAGAAAGAGATAAGGCGTACTAAAACGGTCATAGCAGGTGTACTGAGCTTCAAGGGGAGTACACTGAATAAATAAGTAGGTTTCTGATGTCTATGTACGGTTTTTCACTTTTGAGCCAGAAACTTTTCAAATACCTAGTATTCAATGCTATTCCATTTGTTCGGTGATTTCACTTACGCTACACCAATGCCAAATACCCGTCATTTAGTGCGCCTATTTGCTCAATAATTCTGAAGGAATGCGCAGGCCCAATTCCTCTTATTGATCTTCAGATTAACGAAGGTGCCGTAACCCTAATTCACGCTCCGTCATCGTCAACTTTATCATCACATGACGTTCTTGGATTTTCTGTCGAAGGACATTCTCGTGCCCTCATTGTGAAGCTCAAACCACTCGACTTAGCGTTAGAAAATCACACAGCAATAGAATATCCGCAGGGAAAGACCTATGTGGTGTTAAACCGGTGAGCATGGGGTAGCTTTGGGCTAAGTAGGGCAAATAGTGTTGATTTTCTTATTTAGGACTCATCTTGGTGCCTACGCAAATGGAAATAGATCGGCCATTACTTATAAGGTACGATTTGACCAGTGTGATGGAGAGGGAAGTTGATTTTCAGATAATAAGCGGACCAGAGAATGGCACATTTTACTGGGTAGCCGGTGAGAAAGAGGCTAAACAGTTTACCCAGAAAGACATTGATGAAGGGAAGATTCTTTATGCTCAGCTCAATATGCACTCGTATAAGGCAAGTTTATGTCATCCGACAGTACATGAGGGTAGAAAATCTATTTTAGGATAGCTTCGAATTCATTATGGCCAACACCGAGAAAGGAGTGGTACGCAACCGATCCGATATTGTCGTTACACCTTTAGTCATTGCTCAACCGGTGATTGTTGAGACTAACAGTGCAGTACCGTTGACACCCAGTCAACTGAACGCAAGTGCCTTGCAGGTAGGTCTTCCAGTCAAGTTTTCATTTGGTCAAAAAGCAGTTTAGGGTTCGACACCGAGGTTTCTGATCACGTCCACACCAAAATACGGCCGTATATCTTTGGATCCTGTAGCTAACCATTCTGCTACATTTTTCACATTTCCGGACATTATTCGAGGAAGAGTGTTTTACCAAGCTTTCAGCACGAATAGGGAGGTAAGTACTTTGGAGAGCAATTACTGACAGGTAGCATACGGTATACCTGCTATTTAAGCAGCATAGCAATTCAAAGACTACTGCCAGACAAAGGCGCAAAAGCAGTATTAGTTGAGCGGTCGCGACACGGCGCGCGCGTATCTTCACCGTTGTAAACCTTGCGCTTCATGAGCTTTGCGGCTTATACGCGTGCCCCTAGATTTTGCGTCTTCGTTCAGCAATAGCTTTTACCTGAAAGGGGAGGGATATTAGGTTGAAGGTCTGTTCAAGATGGGATTTGTGGAAAGTACTTGATTTTTCAAGAATCCCCACAACAGAAAAATGGCCTTCCAATAAGTTCTTTTGTAGAAGATGGTATCATAGTCAAGTATTGCGTATCTTATAGTAATTTCCGTTGGCCTTTAACTTACTATTCTTTTTTTTCAGTTCAGTAGCCAACCTTTAGCAACACTTTGCTTTGCTTACAGTTCCGGCTCCATTTGGTCAAATCATTCAAATCATTTTGTGTACTGCTTCATTTTTGCTGAAAAACCACAAAACCTTGAATTTGGCCGCTCTTAAAAAAATGCATAGATTTTTCCGTTCTTCAAGAATCAAACAGTATGCGCAGAATTGTATCGCACTCTATGCATAACCTCAAAATTTGCGTGCACCTCAATCAAAAAGAGATAAGTTATGGACGAAGTTGCAGAACTTATCTGCCAACCTAAGACGTTCTTCTCGTTTCCAAAAATGAAATAGTGCAACTCTTTTAAGACTTACGTCCTCATTGATGCTGTATGAAAAGATAACAGCGATCAGATGCGAATGGCACATAAAAGCAATCATTTGAAAAAAATCTCCCACAAAGTTAATATTATTTTTGCATAGGTGACCGAAAACTTGGAACTTGAAGTTCGAGCAGACAGTGTGCAACCGGCCCGGTTTATCCTACCTATCACTATCATTCCGACTGATACAGATGTTCAAGAGCAGCAAGAAAAAGAGGTGCGACGGAAGGATTTGAAGGAGGAAACGCAGATCGAGTCACCTCGCTTATCGCCCGTCAGCGAACAACTTCCAGTAAGTCACTAACTACTTGTTTCATTCAGCTTTTGTTAAACGCATAGCTCGATAATAAATTATTTAGGTGGTGATACTGATAGTCATTCTTGGTATCACCGTTTGCGTTCTCCTATGTCGACGAAGGCCAAAAAAGAAGCCTACACCAGCACCGTCTACACCGCAGTTAGGCTCCACGCCTCGTACATCATTACCGGAGAAACCAGATTTGTTAGGTGGGAATTGTCTTTTATTAGCTGCTGCTTAAGTTCTGTCTGGAAATACCTTAACTTCCTTCGAAATCAACTTTTTTTGATAAACTTAATTTTCCTGGATTAAGCAATCCTTTGGCTATCAAACACTACTGTAGAAGAAAAATCACCAAAAATTCTGCAGTATTTCCTTCATCCTGCCCTTCTTTGACGTGCTGCTCCCCTATAAAAACTGCAGGCATTTTAGTAGACATTGTGGATAGTGAAAATTTTGAAGATTATTTCATGACCAAAAAGAGTCCTTAAAATACTCAAGACTTAGAGATTGTTTTGAGCAAAGGGAAAATAGAACATCTGCTTGTAGAACTAACTTTCGACATCGAATTTTTCAAGCAAGACGATTCTCAAATAAAGTAAATTGGTGTATATGTTAGCCCATTACAACTCATTCGGTATCCGGGAGTATTGCGGAGAATTCAAAAGAATATGTGTTTTGGTGAACCATGATTCAGTTACCTGCGCTCTTGGCTCTGCATTCTTGTTAGGCCTAAAGCACACCTCATGCGTTTAGTCGCTGCGCTGGCATTGTGACGAATCTTTAAAACTTTTCGTGAGCGCGCTTTCTTTGGGCCAGACTTGATGCTTTTGCTACAACTTATAAAAGTTACACGCCTATGCATTTAAAATCTGCGCACTGTTAATCTGTAAACATCTGGCAGATTGCCATATCCCTTGAATGCATCTCGCAATTTGACG
Source organism: Cylicocyclus nassatus (assembly GCA_958299035.1). NCBI lineage: Eukaryota > Metazoa > Nematoda > Chromadorea > Rhabditida > Strongylidae > Cylicocyclus > Cylicocyclus nassatus. Next base: position 84,654,733 of record CATQJL010000112.1, read on the forward strand.
GAATCGCGGGGTGCATTCAAGCGAGCTCTGGTCAAAGCAGTGTTGGAAGCAGTACCGACGGATTGATTCCATTTTCTGATAAACTTCCAACTTCAGGGTCCACAGTTTTTGCTCAGTTAGGGAACTCTGCACCACCCCCTCGACAACCACTGAAAACTTTCGAAAGAACGCAAGTTACTCCGCTCAGCAAAAGGTAGAATTTTTCCGTTCTTTGTGCAGTATCTCAGAGTTCAATGGACAGTTTCAGGCGCTTACAGCCTTCATTGGATTACGCTGGGTTGGCTACGGATACACCTCCACCAATGCCGTTATTCAAGCAACTGGCGGCACAAAGATCTGATGCTCATCATTGGGTTTGATATACACTGCCTTTTATGTACAAATCATCATGTCCTTCATGCAAATAATTTAAAGAGTATATATAACAATTCACTTCTAATATATTGATTTATAACTGTAGAAGTTACATGAAAGATTTCATTGATATCATTCATTGTGATAGGCCCATAAATGGGGCAATGATAGCAGTCAGTTTTGTCTCTCACACATTCCCTCGGTTTCTTTTGCATACACGTCTCTACGCTTTCCTCCATGTTCCATTGCATGTCATCGCTGCCTTGAATTGTCATAATGTCTTCACATAAATGTGTTCAATTAAACGCTGTCTATTTGTTGGTACAACCCATATAGCCATATTCTGAGAGCCTCAGAAACAAACATACCCCAGCTTTAATATTCTTTCCATGCGAACGCGGAATTCAAAATTGAATAAACAAGAGCTTCACAGCGAAGAGGAAATAATATGACACCATGTTTGGTATGTAGATGTATAGTAGTGAAAAGCTACCACGTATAAAAAAATTATGAAAGAGTTGTTGAGACTGAAGACGTGGCAAACCTTTTCGGAGTTAAGTGGCTATCGAGACGCTTGGAGGAACAAAGTCATGATTTTTCCTCTTTTCACACAATTTTTACAACGTTTCAACATAACCTACAAAGTAATTTGAAAACCTCCCCAAACCTCTTCTTTCTCGCCTAGTCACAGCCCTTCAAAATTTGTGAATGGTGGCGGCAATCCAGCTCCAAGAGCTCGGTGATGCGCTCCTGTTACAGTATGCCAATTCGGAAAATGCAGACATCATTATTTCTTATCATTTTATTTTGTGATGTCCTCTTTGTTTTTCATGTTTGATTTACTCATGAACATATGAGAGGGGATGTCATCTTTGTTGCGGAGTCAACGGGGGATTTCGTTATCGAAAAAGTACCAGAGCCACACACTGCTAAGCCCTGATTCAATTAGAGCTACATTTAAGTAACAAGGAAGAGTTTCTAGTTGAAGTGGTCTTTCAGGATGAAGTCACACTAATTTGAATCAAAAGGTGTTGCGGGTTTGTTTTCATTATCAACCAAACTCCTCTGGACACCGAGTTATGCCAATTCCTTTGGACGTCGAGGACGCGCAACTGAATCAGAATCGTCCAGAATTTTCCGAATGATGGTTACCCGCTATTCTATTGTGCGCTAGAGACCGTAACAATTGATTTCACTTGTAATCTTGTAATCCCCGGAGAACACTGTAACACTTTAGAGCATCAAACGATGACTACAAAACTGCTCATTATCTCTCAAGCGCCTCCGGACACCGAGTTCATTTGAAAGGGCAACTTCGACTAAAATCCACCTTGTAGCCTAGAGTTGAACATGGCTCCACATTTAAACAATCCTTTCAGTCTGACTTGTCTTCATTTTTATTGCGCACACTTTTGAGTAGTTTTGCACTACACGTGAAGGGTCACAAACAAGGATAAATAGGAACAAAAGGCTGTATGTGGAGCAAGTCACGATTACCTGCAAGGAACGATAGGTACTTTTGCCGAGGGTTTGAAGCCTTGCGTTAAAGGCATTGTCCAGGCAAGTCTGGACACATGGGGATCTCACGTGGATAGTAATTTTGAGGCCCTAATTAAGCCATTGCCCAACCGGCAGCTCAGGTAGTGCTCTAACGGCTGAGATATTCCTCTCGAAGCGGGACTCCAGGATCGTATCTCGCATGGATTCATGGCCTTACGCGTGGATTCTCGCGCGAAACTGCCATGAATCCATGCGAATACGATTCTGGGGTCCATTTTGGACGAGCATATCTCAACCGTTAGTGAGTCACCTGCACTGCCGCTTAGGCAGTGCCTTAGAGCCCCAAAATTACTCAAATAAAATCGCCAGAAGTTCAGATCTGCCTGGACGCTGCCTTTAAAGGCAGTGTCTCACCAAAGTTGAGGTCGCGCGGATCTTCACATATTCTATCATGAGGACCTCGAGATAGGCCATTGCAACAAGTACCATCCAATTTGACCCCCTCCACGCTGAGAAAAATTCGCTCAAAGTGGTACGCCCAGAGCGACTGGGTACGCGCGGACGCTCCTTCGGTTTCCCCCCTTACGCGTTTGAACATGTCCCTCCATTTGGCATCCACCTCCCTTCTATTGCTGCCACTGTGGCTGAGACTGAAGTTGGGAGGTACAACTCGTCCACGTTGCTTCCGCGGGACCTCCAGAAAACGGGGTTTTTGGGAACTTTGTGCGATTTTCAGGCCCATACAGCGCTAGACAGGGTCCGACAGGCTTGCAAAATGCAAAAATCTGGGCAAATAAATTTTGGTGAGACACTGTTTTCAAAGCCCAAGAATGCGAATGCAATTGCTGTGCTGTAATTTAAACTGAGTAATTTTTTTCTTTTTTTATAGGAAAACGGACTGGCTCAAAAGCGGGTTCCACCCGTTTGGAGCCAGTCCGTCGTGCTCGATCTCTCGTGTAGCGAGGTTTACCCTTCTTTTGATTCCGACTCGTCTTCGGTTCGCTTCCTACCGTCTTTGTTATATGTTGATGACTAGCAGATCAAAATGAGGCTTCACCGATCATCCTTCATGACTATTTATAATGTGCACAGACAGAGAGACAGACAACAGATTTTCTGCATTATATGAATGAAGATAGTAGGCTCCCAGACTTTTGACACGATGTCGTTTTTTTTTCTGAAGAAGAAGATTGATCATCGAGGGTCTTACTTTCTCAAATTGCGGGCATTTGCCCCAACAGTCTTTTACCTCAAAGACAAAAGACTCCTTAGCGACACATAATCCACTCTTCTGAATTTAGAGGTAAAGTAAATAAAGGTGATCCAACACGAAACTCCAGATGGGTCATTGTTCAAGTCAAATTCGGCCCCTTTACCCGGAGAAAACGCATTTAAAGTGGCCCTTAAAGGCAGCGTCCAGGCAAATTCTCGACTTCTATATTTTTATTCCAGGCCTTTCCATGGCGCTGATTCCGAATATGGAACTCAAAAAGCGTGAATTTCTCAGAAAACCACCTTTTGGAGCTATTTTGGGAAAACCCGGACGAGTGCTTCTGGTGTTATCCTTGTCGAAAGCAAGTATTAACAGGTAAACGCTGTAAGTTCGACTGTGTTGGTCAGTTGAAAACACGTCAAAGCTGAGGAGATTTCGTAAGGGATAAAAGAATGGCCGTCCGAGAAAGGTGGGCGTGGTTGTCGAGCTCGGATCTGCCTGGACACTGCCTTCAAAGGAAAATTGACCCACACTGGCCGATTCACTGGTTTCTCATTTCGTATCAATACGTTCTTACAGGTGACGGCTACCCATTGGCGTATCTAGGGATTGCTGCGGACTAGGGTAAATACATGTCACTTGCAAGTTGCCCACGAGGCTTTCGAAACCATTTGGAGATTTTGAAAATTTGAAGCGTAAGGTTATACAGAGTGTATTATGCAAAGAATCCCGACATATAAATTTTGGTAAAACACTGTCTGTAAGCTTGTACACAGAAATTTCTGTGCTTATGGTATAGAGCTTGGAAGGTTCCACATAGCATCCGTTCACTAACAAGGGAAGCTACAATACCGCTCATAATTCGTCAAAAAAGTCGCCGGACTGCGGCGCACTCCGCCACACTCCGCCACAATTGACGATCCGGAAGGATCGTCAATTTAGCCATATCTCGCTTCAGAATGGACGAATTCTGAATCCGAGGACACCGTTCGATCAAGCTCGACGAGAGGGGCGCCCCCCCCCCCCCGAGAACGGGTCGCGAAATTTATGAAAGTTACTTACATGGGTTGTAAAAATGTGCAAGTGACTTGTTTTTACTTGTAAATTAAAATAATTTTTAAAAATTTTTAAAAAGTCAGTAAAATTCATTTTAGCCTTATAAAAAATTTTTTTCGGGGGCGTGGCTGACGCCACGCCCCCTTTTTCCAGAAGGGGTCGGGGACCCGGAAAAATTTTGAGAAGCACCCCAAAAATTTTTTTGGAGTGCGTGGCTAACGCCACGCACCTTCTTTAGAAAAAATTTTTTGTCGCGCCCCCCCCCCCCCGAGCCGAAATCCTGGGTACGCCACTGATAAAGCTGAATGATTGTTTGTCTGTCGTCTGTCTGTCTGTCTATATGTCTGTATGTCTGTACGTATGTTCCGAATAGAAAATTCCATTTCTGAACCGATCCGGACCAAACTTGGCACACATACACATCGGGATCCGGCGGGTGTCATGGGCTACTTTTCGTCATCGATCGCTATCGATTTTATCGATTTTTATCGATTTTTTTGCAGAGTTCACCTACGGGGATGGGAGTTGGCACAGGGGGGTAATCGAGCATGCTGATTACGAATATAATAATGACAGGGCCGGGCGGAGTCAGGTAAGTCAACTAGTCATCTTATATATGAAGCTGAACGTCTGTTTGTCTGTTTGTCTGTTCGTTTTGTTCCGAATAGAAAAATCCATTTCTGAACCGATCCGGACCAAACTTGGCACACATACACTGCGAGCCCCGGCGGGTGTCACAGGCTACTTTTCGTCATCGATCGCTATCGATTTTATCGATTTTTATCGATTTTTTTGCAGAGTTCACCTACGGGGATGGGAGTTTGCATAGGGGGGTAATCGAGCATGGGGATTCCGAATACACTATTAGTTTTTAGAATTATCGATTATTATTTTGGTTGAATTCAGTGTGCTGGTAACAGTATTACCATTGATCTGTCGCTGATGACACATAGACGGTATACTACAGGAGTATGTTAGAGAGCCACTCTAATCGAATTTGTTCTAAGATCTGCTCAAGATCACAATACCGCGCACAGAATGTCAAAATTTCCGTGAACTACGCGGTTCCGGGATTTTCGCCAAAGTGCACGATAATCCGGGACGTTCGCGACATTTCCGGATCCGCGAAACCATGCGAATCACGCAGAGTATGCAACGCCATAACTTTCTTCGGAATGAATATATTTTGAATCCAGAAGCAGCATCGTGTTCAGATCATCGAGGCAAATATTTTGATATACAGTATGCTCTCGATATTCCATTTCCAGTTTTTTCGAATTTTTCGTGTGGAGGTCTTTTCGCAAGGATGTAACGTAGCGTCTGTGTAACATAAAAGATTCCAGTAAGCACTGTTCGATAGTACTGTCCTTGTAGGTTATCGTGCGTTCAATAGTAGCTGCAGACTGTCTCCCAAAGAGATAGAAGCGTTCGAATTTTGGAAAAATCACGCGTTTCTAAATTCTACTCGCCGTAACTTCCTTTGGAATGAACATATTCTAAATCCGAAGAAAGCTTTGTGCTCAGTTCATCAAGGCAAGTCTTTCAATATACAGCATATCCTTGATATTCCGATTTCAATATTCTCGAATCTTTCTGTAGACGTCTTTTCGTGAAGGTGTAAAGCAGCGCGCATTGCCCCTAGTAGATTCCATCAAGGATCCTTCGATAGTACTTTTTCTGTAGATTATGTAGCGCTAAAAAGTAGTCACAGTCATCTTTCCATAGGAGTTAGAAGGGCTGGTGAATTCTGGAAATCATGTCGTTCTAAATTTTTCTCAACGTAACTCTAAAATATGAAGCTCTCTTGCTAAGCAGTTGTGATTTTCGTAATCAGCAGGTCGGATAACCCTCATAAGCAAGTTTTCCAAGATGTTCGAGTAGTTTCATTTTTTCTCGTTTTACGCTCTGAAGCTGGCCGATGGATTTTGGTCAAAATGTTCATGCTCTTGAATTGTAAGGAAACTTCGCTTATAGAGGTTTTCGAACACGCTCTTTACGAAAATCGTGGTCTTTGAGGATTACAGGGTCTTCTTGGAGAGATACGGTGAGGTGACTGTAATTGCATCACGAAAGCTCGTAACTTCGCCTCCACCTCTCACGTGTCTGTCAAAGAACCTACCCGCTTGCTTTACTAGTCAAAGTTACTAGGAGATGTGCTATCGAATGGCGCAAGACTCAGGTTCCAGTCTATAAAATTCGCCGAGTTACGAGAGTTAGTTAAAATACGTTCTCATGAATTTTGTTCAAAATGAAAAGATTGCAGATTTTGTCGAAATTCCACCATGAGTGCTTGTAAACACGCTGATCAAATCTTTTCATGTTTTTAATGGATCTTATTGTGAGGTTTGGTGATTTGAGCTCTAGCCACGAAACAGCTTTGATATCAATTGCTGAAGCACACGCAAGCACCATATTCACAGTGGAGTTATTGTTCGTTATAGCGAACATAATATCCGCAATGCGATTGTCATACAAGCACTCAAGGTGGAATTTCGACGAAATCTGCGATTTTTTCATTTTGAACAAAATTCATGAGAACGTGTTTTCGTAGGCTCGTAACTCGGCGAATTTTATAGACTGGAGCCTGAGTCTTGCGCCATTCGATAGCACATCTCCTAGTAACTTTGACTAGTAAAGCAAGCAGGTAGGTTCTTTGACAGACACGTGAGAGGTGGAGGCGAAGTTACGAGCTTTCGTGATGCAGTTACAGTCACCTCACCGTATCTCTCCAAGAAGACCCTGTAATCCTCAAAGACCACGATTTTCGTAAAGAGCGTGTTCGAAAACCTCTATAAGCGAAGTTTCCTTACAATTTAAGAGCATGAACATTTTGACCAAAATCCATCGGCCAGCTTCAGAGCGTAAAACGAGAAAAAATGAAACTACTCGAACATCTTGGAAAACTTGCTTATGAGGGTTATCCGACCTGCTGATTTCGAAACTCACATCTACTTAGCAAGATAGCTTCGTATCCTGCGACTATGGCGAGTAGAATTTGGGACGACAAGTTTTTCCACAATTCACCAGCCGTTCTGTTTTCTTTGAAAAGAAACCTGCGGCTACTATTTAGCACATCATAATCTACAGAAAAAGTACTATCGAAGGATGCTTGATGGAGTCTACTAGGGGCAATGCGCGCTGCTTTACACCTTCACGAAAAGACGTCTACAGAAAGATTTGAGAATATTGAAATCGGAATATCAAGGATATGCTGTATATTGAAAGACTTGCCTTGATGAACTGAGCACAAAGCTTTCTTCGGATTTAGAATATGTTCATTCCAAAGGAAGTTACGGCGAGTAGAATTTAGAAACGCGTGATTTTTCCAAAATTCGAACGCTTCTATCTCTTTTGGGAGACAGTCTGCAGCTACTATTGAACGCACGATAACCTACAAGGACAGTACTATCGAACAGTGCTTACTGGAATCTTTTATGTTACACAGACGCTACGTTACATCCTTGCGAAAAGACCTCCACACGAAAAATTCGAAAAAACTGGAAATGGAATATCGAGAGCATACTGTATATCAAAATATTTGCCTCGATGATCTGAACACGATGCTGCTTCTGGATTCAAAATATATTCATTCCGAAGAAAGTTATGGCGTTGCATACTCTGCGTGATTCGCATGGTTTCGCGGATCCGGAAATGTCGCGAAAGTCCCGGATTATCGTGCACTTTGGCGAAAATCCCGGAACCGCGTAGTTCACGGAAATTTTGACATTCTGTGCGCGGTATTGTGATCTTGAGCAGATCTTAGAACAAATTCGATTAGAGTGGCTCTCTAACATACTCCTGTAGTATACTGTCTATGTGTCATCAGCGACAGATCAATGGTAATACTGTTACCAGCACACTGAATTCAACCAAAATAATAATCGATAATTCTAAAAACTAATATTGTATTCGGAATCCCCATGCTCGATTACCCCCCTATGCAAACTCCCAGCCCCGTAGCTCAAACTTCGCAAAAAATCGATGAAATCGATAAAATCGATATCGATCGATGACGAAAAGTAGCCTATGACACCCGCGGGGCCCGAAGTGTATGTGTGCCAAGTTTGGTCCGGATCGGTTCAGAAATGGATTTTTCTATTCGGAACAAACGTACAGACAAACAGACAAACAGACGTTCAGCTTCATATATAAGATGATGCGTCTCGTCGAGCTGAATCGAACGGTGTCCTCGGATTCAGAATTCGTCCATTCTGAAGCAAGATATGGCTAAATTGACGATCCTTCCGGCGCACTGCGGCGGAGTGTGGCGCACTCTGCCACACTCCGGCGCACTGTGGCGGAGTGTGGCGGAGTGCGCCGCACGCCGCACTCCGGCGACTTTTTTGACGAATTATGAGCGGTATTGTACCTAACTTAGCTCGGCCTTTTGGCAAGGGACATAAATAGGAGGAGCAGGATACCCTCCAGGTGAAGGGGGTCTTCGCTATTTCTGACCTAGAAAAGTGAAGGAGTAACTGAGTCTGAGATGGATGCTGACGCAAGCTTACATGTCTAACGGGAGCGAAAGTGAAAAGAAGAAAATAAGGTAAAAAAGTGTAATATAAAGACTTAATGCTTAAGCTTTGGAAGGTCATCCAACGGAGACTTTTTTGAATCAGGAAAGCTTTATCTTTCATCATCGACAAACTACTCGAAAGCTTGGAACATAGAGAATCGACGTAGACCGTCTCTTTTTTTCAGCTCTCCTGTGAATTCTGATATAAAAAGTCATATCTAGCTCCAGCACTAGCTGATTATGCAATCACATTGAGCCCCATTTCTGGAAGAAAGAGGAAAGCTAGAAAAAAAAGAGACGGTCTATGTTTACTGCCGAAGTCTTGCTCTGTAGGCGTTCGACAACTGGGCATTTTCAATCACTTTTTGCATAAAAATTTCTTCACAAAAGCACAGATGTTTTTAGCTAAAATGCCATCTCTGAGTAGGGGGCAGGGCACGGCACAGGTGGCTTGGCAAGCAAGCTGGATATCGTTTTTGGGGAAAAAGCAAAAGGGATATCGTTTTTGCGGTAGAGCATAACGTTGTCTTTCGGTCTGCGGCCGGCACGCTGCCGGCATGCCGCTAGCAAATAAACAAAAGGTTTGTTTACAGCGAAGTGAAAATGAAATGACCAAAACAAACCAAAACAGGCGTGTAGATGGGCAATGGGGAGTTAGGACTAAGCATGAAAAATTATGAAAAAATTATGTGAACTAAAGCCATGCTCAACTTTTTTCGGAGTTAGGTGGCTTTCAAGCCACCTGTAGAGCCACCTGAGGTGGCATAGGAAAGAAAAAGTCATAAGTTTTCCTCCCTCACATAATTCCTCTACTTTTTTACATACTTTTCATCTACATCCCAAACCCTACAAACTGGTTCCTAAACCGCCTCAAACCCCCTTCTCCCCGCTTAGTAATAGCCCCTTGAAAATTTTAAATGGCCGCGGAAAGGCTGCTCTAGGCGCGTATTGCTGCACGATGGATACATGATGCCGCCATTTTAGAGAATATGAATATCATCGCGTGTGCTCGAAAATTCTTTTTCGTTTTTTTTTCTGCTGTTGCTTTGTTCCGTTCCTTTTCATGTATTTTCTCTTCGAATATCTCGTGGTGGATGTCGTAATTTTATTGAAGTCAAAGGGGACTTCATCTTTTGCAATTTCGGGACGCCACCTCGTGCCGAGCCCTGGTCTAGGGTCAAAGGGGACTTCGAAAATCTGTAAAAGTCAAAGGGGACTTCGTTTTTTGCATTTTCAACTAGCCACCTAGTGCCGAGCCCTGGTAGGGGGGAGCTAGAGAAAAAGAGACGGTCTACTTCGAATCCCTGTTTTGTGAGCTTCCTCAAGGTATATAGGTTGTTGGGTCAAAAAACTCGTGGCTTTTCATAAATGAGGGAGATATTTAGTATTAACTTGCTCCACCCCGCTCCGGCTTTCTATGGGTCGCCGGAGCAGGACGTTTTTGGACTGGGAAAGCTTTGTGCACCAAAACTTTATATACCACTAGCGGGCATACCCGGCGCCCGGTTCAATGAAAACTATGATAAAGGTTCCATCTTTATGCGTGCAGAATCCTTCCCTGTGCCGCTTCTCCATGCACATTCCCTATTTCCGTTTTCTCAGCATGCTCACCTACCCCCTGTGCCAACTCCCAGCCCTCTAGGTTAAACTTTGCAAAAAAATCGATAAAATCGATAAAATTTATGGATGAATCCAAAAACTAATACTGTATTCGCAATCAGCATGCTCAGTTACCACACTGTGCCATATCCCAGTCCCGTAGCTTGAACTTTGCAAAAAAATCGATAAAATCGATAAAAGTAATGGATGAATCCAAAAACTAATACTGTATTCGCAACCAGCATGCCCAATTACCCCCCTCTGCAAACTCCCAGCCCCGCAGGTCAAACTTTACAAAAAATCGATAAAATCGCTAAAAGTAATCGATAAGCTGAAAACCAATATTGCATTCGGAATCCCCATGCTCGATTACCCCCCCCCCCCTGTGCAAACTCCCAGCTCCGTAGGTAAACTCAGCAAAAAAATCGGTGAAAATCGATAAAATCCATCGATCGATGACGAAAAGTGGTCTATGACACCCGCCGGGGCCCGAAGTGTATGTGTGCCAAGTTTGGTCCGGATCGGTTCAGAAATGGAATTTTCTATTTGGAACATACGTACATACAGACATACAGACAGACAGACAAACAGACATTCAGCTTTATATACAGGGTGTCCCAAAAAGATGTGCACACTGTTTGATTTTGAATAACTCTATTATTATGAGGTCTTTCGAGAAGCGATAAGCGCCATTTTGTAGAGCTAGCTTCAACTTAGATTTACAGTATAGAGTGAATCACCGACCACTCTTCATTACTGTAGGATTACGGTAGAAACTTGGAACATATGGTGTCAATGTGGAAAAAGCTACCGTTTCAAAAATTTTCAAAAAAAATGTGAAAACTTGTCTAACAGGGTTTTCGTGGGCGCTGAGTTCAACACTCAACTATTCACAAGATTGCGAAGCTTTCTAAACGGTGTAACCACACTTTTTAGGAACATTGAAAAAATGGCCGCTACCTTTTACCTGGCGTAACTCTTCAGTGAAGCATCATAATAAGTTGGAAACTTTACAATTATAATCAGCAACTCTAATTAGCCTAGCTTAGTTTTTAGATTGTTTTGATTCCTTTCTGAGGCAAAATACGGCATTTCATGGCCCAAAACCCTCTTTCAAGTTATTACCGTAATCCTACAGTAAAGAAGAGTGGTCGGTGATTCGCTCTATACTGTAAACCTAAGTTGAAGCTAGCTCTACAAAATGGCGCTTATCGCTTCTCGAAAGACCTCATAATAAGAGAGTTATTCAAAATCAAACAGTGTGCACATCTTTTTGGGACACCCTGTATAAGATTCGAAAGCTAAGAACATGAGGAATCGACATAGACCGTCTCTTTTTCCTTAGCTTTTTTGTGAAGCGAGATACGAGCAGTTTTATCTGGCTACAATATCAGCCAATTCTGAGTAATTATCTTTTCAAACCAAAAGTTTTTTTTGAACTTCATGTGATTCGAAAGCTTGAGAAACGGGTAATCTAACTGCTCTTTTATTTGTCATTATTCTTCTAGTGAAAGGAGATATGGTATGATTCTTGTCAGCAAACATGCATCCATCACTAGCTAGTCCAGATTTTCTACTCTTGCTTAACTCTTTCTTGCGACAGTGTGAATTCATTGAGACAATGTTAACTATTCAAAGAATCAGACATCTTTTGAGTTTTGATTTTTCGTGTCAACGCCACTTTGAGTGCGCAGGTCTCAAGCATGCGTTTTTTCAACAAAACTTTCTCAACACTGTTGCTTCAATGCTCTCTTGCAGTCTTGATATTTGAAGAAAAGAGCAGCCAGCGTTTCCTTTCCAAACAAAAATTGCCGTTGTAACAGCTGTTTGATTCTGCCGTTATGCCTTAGCCAGATGCCGGCCCTAAAGTGAAGGGGCTCAGAGAAATTTCTCCACTTATCGCATCGCATCATAAATATGTAGCATATTTGGAATTTCCAAATATGCTATTTCTAGCTGCCATGCACCACTCCAAAGCGAGTTATGGGCTTTTTCCTGCGCAAAATTGACATACTCATCGACTCGTGGGCATCACGTCGTCATCATTCAAGTGCTGATACACCTGCGTTAAGTTTTTTTCAGTGAGAAAAGATTGGATTTGTACCATTTCGATACCTAAGCACCTTTTTCTTGCAGTTTAGTAGTTGCCAATTTTGCGTAGAAAAACGACTATAACTCGCTTTGGAATGGTGCATGGCAGCTAGGAATAGCATATTTGGAACCAGCGTTTGAAGCTGATTTAGAATATGTATGCCTTTTACCAAAAAGCCGAGCTAAGTTAGGTAGCTTTCCTTATAAGAATTTCATAATTACGCATTCAAACAGTTGCAAAAATTCACTCCATGTGATTTAGTAGCAAGGGCCCGTACTAAGACCTCATCAGCTCAGTAACCTAACCCATGAAGAACCTCGTAAGTCAAACTTACTGACCACCCACCTGAACACGCTATGTGATGGCAAGTTGAACAGTCCACACAAGCGCCACTGTCACGTACTGTCAGTAAGTTGAAGGGAATCGTAAGGTAAACTGACGAAAATAATATGCGAAATGGAGAATTAGATAGAGAATCCCTTAAGTTGTTCGTAAATAGCTTATGGGACACCAAGGCTCAAGATCTTTTGCGGTAAGCGATCGGCATTCAAATTGACAGTTCGTTAGTCACTGGAGCAAGGCGTTGTACGTCCACTTAGGCCTGCCCCAGGCTGGTTGCATTGAAGCGGGATTTATTACGGGTCAGGATCTAAAAATTTCGAATGACCGAAAATGGGTCTCTATACAAAAAACCTCAACTCCTCAAACGGATCTCCACCTTTCTCAAAGGTATAACTTTCATAAGAATTTTATTCTATAAATTTTTTTTAAATAAAAAGAGTTCTTCCATAACTAGAGACCGAAAAACAAAAACGGGCCAAACAACACAAATGTGCCACTTTTCTGAGTTCTACATGGGTTTCTCACTAACATTATTAAAATCCAAAAATTTACACCTAGTTTTACAGAGCGATTGAGAGTTTATGAAACCGACATATCTTCGAATTTTTTGGGCAAACACCGGAAAACGAATTATAATGATTTCATACCCGAAAACTCCACGAAGGTGGAAACAAAACATCCATTAGAAAGAGGAGAACAAGCTGCATCGAATGATACCCGAGCCACAGGTGCGATAGTGTGAAAATTTTCTCACCCCCTCTTCACCCCTGAGCCGGACCAAGGTGACCCCCTTCACCAAAAGCCTGAAAAAAATCAGCAGTGAGGTAAGGTTAAGCAAAGAAGATATTTGTACGCGTTTATGTACAGGAATGGAGGAGTCTGCCGAAAAAAGTGCTTGGTGACGGGTGTGAGTAGTGATTTCTGAACATTTTGGAGTTTTTAACATAAAAGAAATAACTTTTGTAGATGAACATCTTTTACGGCGAATTGGTCACCGTTGGAAGCGTATCGTCCTCCGCTTTCAGAAAACATATAGCATATCTGAGATCCGTTCAAGAAAGTGCGGTGAAGGGTGTGCCTAGTGATTTTTGGGAATTTTCGAGTTTTTAACGCAAAAAAATTAATAAATTTCGTAGATGAACATCTTGTACGCCGTGATGGTCACCATTGAAACCGTTTCGTCCTCTCCTTCCAAAATATATATACTTTGCCTAAAGTCCGTTAAAAAATTGGCTGGGTGAATGGTGTCCTAGTAATTTCTGGAGATTTTCGAGTTTTTAACATTAAAAAATTCGTAAATGTTTAAAAATTGTCTTACTCTTTCCGAAACAAATGTGCTCGCTTGCACATCTTCTATGGTAATTCCAAAAACAGGCAGGCTGACGTAGAAAAGGAAAAAAATGTTTGAAAAATACAAGGTGCTGGTCAGAAATATAATTGTGTGCTAATCCAGCAGCACATCGGTTCACATTTCAGAAAAAAGATAACCGGTGATGGTAAGGAATAAATTATGAACTTTGTCTAAGAAAAATGATGAGAAAACACCATGGCTCCCCCCCCCCCCCACGTCGAAATTTTATATTTTCCCTACCAAGTGAAACACCCTTCACCCTGGAGGGGCTGCGACCACTGTGACCCCCTTCACCCTGGAGGAGTCATTCTCACCTTATCGCACCTGTGACCCGAGCTGCTTGTATCCTGTAGGGTTTGCCTATCCACTCTCTACTTGGGCTTCTTCAGAGGTGATGTAAAGACTTCGAAGAATAGCCAATGTTGAACATAGCAAAAAACATTGGTGGCAGATTCTGGGGATTTTGAGAGCTCAATGACTGCGCTATGATTTTATAACCATTAGAAAGAGAGGGGAAAAATGGCGTAGTGGTATAAGGCGCGCTATGAACAGTCAAACGCAGGTTCGATCCAGCCCCTGGGATAACCAAGCCCTCTACCATTCGGAGACGGTAAATTGGTACCAGAGTATTGGCGAGGATAAAAGCGCTGATTTGGTAATCGGCTGGTCCCTGCAAGTCAAGTAAAAGGTTAAAAGGCTCGCAAGCATACAGTGCTTCTTCGACTATAAAATAGTGTGCGTTCGGCGCAAACCCGCAGAGGGTATTGAAAACGCCGAGTCCTTTATCCTTTATTAGAAAGAGAATGAAATTCTGCATCGACGCTACCAAGATCTTTCAGAAAACCTTGCTCCTTCAGATGTGACGACCCTTTGAACAAAGCGAAATTACAGTCAAAATGACCTTATATTTCAACTTTCGTTTTTCGATTCTAGCCATCGAAAAATGCAACACGCATACGAAATGCATGATGTGGATATATGCATGAACAATTAATTCGGAAGTTCGCAGGAGCATTATGGAAGGAGAACCGGGACTCACTTGAAATTTTTACATGTTGACTTCAGAATTCACGTGAATCGAGCTTTTTGCAAATGTTCACTGATTCGACAATGTTTCCTACATTTTTTCATCTACTCTGAAGCGTTAGCGCAAATAACGGCATCGGTTCAAACTAATCTGATTTAGACGAGTATTCATTTTCAATGGGTTTTTCTCTGTCGTAAAATTCTCTTAGAATATTGTTTTAGGTACAAAAAGAAACGTTGCTTTAGATCATGGCTCTGGAAAATTAGTCGATTAAAGTCTTGTTCTCGGAAGCGATGGGACAAAAAGTTGCGAGCTCTAATAAAAGACTCTTTCAGAAATGGGGATCGGGATACTGTCAAAACGGCGTTTGCAGATGCAAAATGAAGAAAACTTGTTTTTGTGTTTTTACAAGCACGAGTTCAAATAAATCATTCAAGCAATTTTGCGAAATAGTCGCGTAGTCCTTATTGTTGTTCATACACCTTGAAGTGAAGCCTCCATAATTGATCGCTGTACAGATAAAAAATGCATTAAGACTCAAAATTCCCCTGCACTATGCTCAGACAGTTAAAGGCAGTGGATCGGCAAATTAAACACTTGTTAGAATTTGGTAACTCAGATAATAGACTCCTCAAGTAACCGTAGCCTCAACCCGACCCTCCAATTCATGCGCCAACCCCTGGAAGAGCGCTTCAAAGCTCCACCAATGACGCCCACTCAGTGGAAGTGGGCGGGGCTGGTGGAGTTTTGAAGCTTCTTTACAGGACTTAGCGCATGAAGTGGAGGGTGAGGATGGTGCTACGGTGTACTTGGGGGTCTACTACCGAAGACAACCAAAACCTGACAGGGATCCATTTCGCCGATACACTGCCTTCGGTCCTCAGCGGGCAACGATTACTAGCATTGTCAGTGAGTGGACGGCGATAACCTGAGATATACCGAGGGCTAGAGGGAGGCTTTCCTCAGCTCGCCGTGTTCTGTCAGCGGCCAGCAAACAAAATTTTCAGCAAGCGCTTGTCAAATAATTTCCTTCAACGAGCGATGGCCAAACTTTCAGCAGGCGCTCGGACTCTTTTTACGCAGTTTCGGGCGTACGCCGACAAAGGTAACACTCTACATAACAAAGATGCCATCGATGGTTTGATTATCCAAGTTTGAAGTACTTTCTCGCAGCGGAGGGTACCTACAGGCTGCGCGGTCTCTCACAAAGGACCGTGCAGCCCCCAATATCTTTGCACATTCTCGCGGAAAGTCCGCGAGAATGCGGCCACTGTGCCGCAACCATTCTCCGAAAAAGCCGCAATTGTTTTACCAGCATTCGTCCAAATTTTCGCTAACATTTTTCAAATATCTGCAGGCGGACCGCAAGACAACGAACTATTTTTCCGGTGCCCGCCTGCCCATAAATCGCATAGCCGCCTGCCCATAAATCGCATAGCCGCCTGCCACCGGCGATTATCTGAGTAGCTGACATCGAGAAGAAAGCGATGGGGTTGCGAAAGCAAGTTTTTTCATGCGGGTCGCGAAAGTGCTGTGAGCGGGCAGCGATAAGTCAGTTCATCATAAGAAAACTCGAGATTTCCATCTGTTACAATTTACATTGAATGTTAGAGCAGGTCAAGTGCCATCTATACATATACTCAGATAATCGCGGGGGGGGGGGCAGACGGTCCGCAAACTCGCGTTTTCTTGCAAGCGGTCAGCAGAATTTTGGGGTGTGACCAAACCTTCACCGGGCGGTACCTCCTTTAGTAGAATGTCCTGCTAGCGGGGCAGAATACAGAGTTTTCTGCGGGCGCTCGTCAAATAATCCCTTCCAGCGAGCGCTGGCTAAACTTTCAGCAGGCGCTCGAACTCTTTTTAAGCAGTTTCGGGCATACGTCGAGCAAATGTGAGACTCTATATGATAGGGGTGTCATCGATGGTTTAATTACTCAAGTTTGAGGTACTTTCTTTCAGCGGAAAGTAAGTACTTGAGGGTTGCGCGGTCCTCCACAAAGGACCGCGCGGCCCTCAATAAATAATTCTGCATACTCTCGCGGAAAGTCCGCGAGAACGCGGCCACTGTGCCGCAGCTAATCCATAAGGAATGTTCTCCAAGCATTCGTCTGAAATTTTGCTAAAATGCTTACAAATTTCTGCAAGCGGACAGTAAGAAATCAGCGAACTATTTCTCCGGTGCCCGCCCGTCCATAAATCGCATGGCCGCCTGTCCCGGCGATTATCTGAGTATAAGAGCATTGGTAAATTGTTGGTGTGTTCTTTATGTAAATTTTTGTATGTGGATCAATCAGCGCCAAACTTTGTACACATATAGTTTCGACACCGGTCCACCCCGTAAAATACTTTTCTCAGCAAAAATCCCACACCTTCTACTGATTTGTCGATTCTGAAGAAAAATGAACTTTTACCATGTATCATCAAACCAATTCCAACTTTCGTGCATCTGCGGTAGAACTCATTTTCACTCCACGATAAGAAAGATTCGGTAATTCACGGCGTTGCGATCGGGATGTACCTGTCTTGCGCCACGAGAAGGAGAAGGAAGCCAAAACAGATGACTTGAACATATACAGGGTGTCCCAAAAAATGTATCGAACGTTTGATTGTTAATATCTCTCTTCCCAAGAAGTCTTTTGCCTTGCTTTAGGTACCGCTTTGTAGAGCTGGTTTCAACTTAGATTTGCATTATAGAATGAATCACCCAACTCTCTTCATTACTGTAGGATTACGGTAGAAACTTGAAACATATGGTGTCAATGTGGAAAAAGCTGCCGTTTCAAAATTTTTCAAAAAATCGTGAAAACTTGTGTAATAGGGTTTTTATGGACGCTGAGTTCATTACTCAACTATTCACAAAATTACGAAGCTTTCTAAAAGGTGTAACCGCACTTTTTAGGAACATTGAAAAAATGGCCGCTACCTCTTACCTGGCATAACTCTTCGATGAAGCATTATAAAAAGCTGGAAACTTTACAGTTATAATCATCAACTCTAATTAGCCTAGTGTAGAAGCTTTCAGGCTGTTTTGTTTCCTTTCTGAGGCAAATTATGGCCTTTCATTGCTTAAAACCCTCTTTGAAGTTTCTACCGTAATCCTACAGTAATGAAGAGAAATGAGTGACTCGTTCTATAATGCAAATCTAAGTTGAAGCCAGCTCTACAGACTGGTACTTGAAGCAAGAGAAAAGACTTCTTTAGAAGAGAGATATTAACGATCAAACGTTCGATACATTTTTTGGGACACCCTGTAGATTTACGCGCTAATTTTGCTCTTAGGCTCCCGCCAGAGTGCCGAAGCTACGCCAGCGCTGCGCCGGCGCCGAGCTAGCGTCGAGCCTCCCCGGCGCTGTTTCGATCGATACATATGCATTTTGTTGGGGCGAGGCTAGCTGACCTAGTTCTCAGCCAGGTAAATGCACCGACTATTGATCGAATTTGCCAGAAGCTCCGGTTGCCCTTGCCCGCACAGGGTCATCTGGCCCCGCCCCGAACAAACGGGACATCTCGGCGCTGGCTGGCTTCGGCACTCTGGCGGGGGCCTTAGTTGATCCAGTTTTCAAGGTGCAGGCGAAGCTGGGCGTGTCAGCTAGTGCTCTATACTTCTTTCGTAAAGTATTGTTCCTTGGTTATCCCCTATGTCCGCTCAACCTATAGCTTCTGTGATCCTTTACAAATTTAAGCATTTCAAGGCAAAGTTAGATATTTAAATAAGCTACGCTAATCGTTACATCTATCGTCGTCTCCCCGCGATAGATGGGGCGTGTCGTCCGCAAAGTCCGTAGACGTGTGTATTTCGTACGGTATTAGCCATGGCGTGGCATGTATATACATGCCACGTCTAAATACTTGTCAAATCTCCATCATATATGTAACATTAGTTTTCGTACTCTCTAACTGCCAAAAACTGCCACGCGCATACGTTGGCAAACGTTGGCAAAGCTACGTCGGTTAACACCGTACGAAACACGCACATCTACGGACTTTGCAGACGACACGCCATCTATCGCGGGAAACGACGATATTTTCATTGTTCGTAAAGCGATTTCTTGAAGAAATTAACTGATTTCGCGAAATTCGCACATTTCAAATAATCTGATACACTGAACGAATTAGATGATTTACATTATAAAAGTCCGTTACTTTTACCGAAAGCACATTACTGTACCTACAAGAAAAGATTTATCAGCAAAAAAAGCTCAGATTTTCGGATGTAGTGTAGAGTATCTCAGTGGGCATAAGCGATTCCATGGGAGAAGCATTTTAGTGGTTTTAAGACATTTCAATAGGTATAACTCTCTGAAACGAGGTCTCTCGTAAAGCTTTAGGTATCGTTTTGAAGAGCTTGGTTCAAGTCAGTTTTACAGGATCGAGCGAATTACTAGCACAAACTACTGTAGGATTACGGTAGATACTTGAAGATGGTTTTGAGTCATAAAAGGCCATATTTTGACTCAAAAAGGAAACAAAACAACCTGAAAACTCTTACACTGTGATGATTAGTTGTTGTTCTAAACGCGAAGATCGCAACTTACCATGATGCTTCATTAAAAGGTTGGCGAGGTAAGCAGCAGAGACCGCTTCTTCAATGTCTGTAAAAAATGCGGTTACACCGTTTAGAAAGTTTCGGAATCTTGTACATAGTTCATTGAACTCAGCCTCCACGGAAACCCTATCACACGAATTTTCCCATTTTTTTTTCAAATTTTTGAAACGGCCTTATACTGTGAATCTAACAAGGAGAGGATACTTAGTCGAAAGCACCAATCCGGATGAGACATATATCATCTTAAAGCGCTTGAAACGCTAACTCTAAATCTGCAGTTTCTAGCTGCGGAGTGGTTTTATAGAAGGAGTTATGAAGGGTGTTCCCTTCTGAGGTTTAGGCGCCTTTCAGCGGTCTCCCCTTATCTGTCAGCACTGTAGAGGAGTATCAGCTGATGGCAACTGGCCTAATGGTAAGTAACTTGAATGAAGATTACACTAAAGATTATAATACTCATATTATCTTGGTTTTTTTAAGATTTTGACTTCGATTAGCATCAATATCATCAGAAGTTTCATGCTTTAGAGCTCTAAAGCCATTTAGAAGTTCAATTTAGCATGCAAAGGGGGTTAAAGTCTTGACACTCTCTTTGTCAAGCACGTCACTTACCACTAGGTCAGTTGCCACCAGTTGGTACTCCCATACAGTGCTCATAGGTAGGGGGAGACCTGGTGGAAAGCGCCTCAGCCCCAGAGGAAACACCCCTCATAACTCTCTCTACAAAACAGCTCCGCAGCTAGAAACTGCAGATTTGGAATCAGCGTTTCAAGCGCTTTAAGGTGATATATGTCTCATCTGGATTGGTGCTTCCGACTAAGTATCCTCTCCTTGTAAGTTGAAGCCTCTTCAAAAAGTTATCTAAACCTTCTCGAAAGACTTCATTACAAGAGGGTTATTAACAATCAAACAGTAAGCACATTTTTTGGAACACCCTGTAAAAACATGTTTTAGAAGAGAACGCACTATAAAGCACATAGTTTTTATGACATACTGTGAAACGATACTGTTGAACAAACACAAAAGCGTTCACCGATTTGCAAAAGCATAGCAAAACCCTTAGTTGCAGCACAGTAATAATATAAATTTATTTTGAGAGCATGTACGGCATTGATGCACTTCTGTCGTTTCGATCTATTTCGTCATACACTACGATTCTTACAACTTCTAAAAAATAAATTCCAACAACCATATTTCTGATTAGCGGGCAAAAACAGCACTTTTCGCGTGGCAAGTTGTTAGAAAGAGACAGGAGGCCCCTATTTCACTCCATTTTGGAATGTGACATAGAGATTAAAATGGAGGGCGACTTCAAATTCGACGATCAATTGCTCATTTAGACATTATTTCTGCGTAAATGACAATGTGTGTCTCTACGACCTTTTTCCATACGTGACAGCAAGAATATTGCCGGCGTTTATAAACATAGCGTTTTTCGCGCAAATGTAATTGTTAACGCATGAACGCGTATTAACACTCAAATTTGCCAGAATGTGGACGCACTGACAATGAGGAAATAGCATGAATAACTTCAATCAAGATTCTGAACCTGTGGAGTAATCGAAAAAATAGTCGAAGGAGTCGAAGTCAAAATTCTCAAAGTCTAATTCTTCAAATGTTTGTAAAAATCAGTTTTTATCAAAAACCAAGTTTCACACGTTTTCACGATACAAAAATTAAAGTGTGTGAATATTTTATTAGTATGGCAGAATTTACTCGAGGTTAGATCTAAGTATGATAGACATCCGCTTTAGTCCGAGTCTGTCTCTACATGTACATGTAATTCCAATGGGGCACATACACCATCATAGGTATAAGGTATGTAGACACCAAAGACACTATTAGTCAATGATGTTTACTATACTTTCTTGGTTTTTTAGGCACATCAATGAGCCATAGTATGCAGCATTAAAAGGAATTTAGGAATCCGTTCCATTATCAACAGTAATAGAGCTTGATATAGACGTTTTGGTTTAGCTATGACGAAAATGATGACTTTGAAACACACTATAAATAGAGTGTCTCACTTTTTAATGCAGAAATCTTTTGTTAATACTAATGGTGCATAAGTACCGTATTTGCGTTGATGCGGTTGCCGTCTCCTTCCCTCCGACAATCCTTCGCATGGAACTGATGTAGAGTAGCGATCGAGGGCTTCACGGTACAGTTTGCTCAAAATCAGATAATTATTAGAGTCACGTTACAAAAGATTGATGTTGCTGAACTGTTGTAGTAGTAGATTAGAAAATTGATTGAAATCTTGATTTGATATTGAATTGCAATAAATGTATGATGGTTGCTACGAGAGCGGTAGCGGTAGCGTCTCAGGAGGACGATTGATTTATGGCGGAATGCATATATTTTTAAGAAGAGATGATCTAACTCAATTTTTCAGCTTTCAAGATTTTCAAATGCAAAAAAACATTTCCGGCAGCTGCTCATCTTCTTGTAAAAAGGCTTTTTTTGCACAGATTTGCTAGCGATGATGGGATGGTGTCTGCACGCTACATGAGTCAAATCAGAATAGCTTGCTGTAGGACAAGTTCGTTCACTACCGCAGGCAGCCGTTCACCGGTGCACCACTGCCAGCAACGTAGTCTGAAGAAATCGCAACGCTGTCAGCGGTCATCAGAATCCCCACTTGATCAACAAGGGAAGGAAGGTTGTAGAAGTGGTCCATCGTATGGGATGTATGCTGCGTTGAAGGATATAAACGCTGGTTCCAAATTTATCTTTCTTATCTGCTGTGGATTTCTGATAGGGAGTCATGAAGGATTTTATGGACAAAAATCTCAATGCATAATCAGTGTAGAATCAGTCGCACCTTTCATGTTTTTCCTCAATCTTCGAAATGAGTGCATAACACAGAAGAATAGACATTAGGTAATGTCGCCGAAAGTAATGTCGCTTTTTTCAAATGAACGCCACATTTTATGGAATCAAGATTTTCAAGAGATCATAGAAGCATTCGATGCAGCATTTCATCCTCTTTCTAATGGTTGTAATTTCATTGCACAATTTTCGTTGAGTTTCGAAAAATCAACAAAATCTGCAACTCATGCTTTTTGCCATGGTCAAGTTCGGCAATTTTTTGAAATTTTTGTATATTCTCCAAAGAAGTACAAGTGGCAGGTAGATAGAGCAAACCCTATAGGACACAGAGTAATTTTTCTCTTTTCCTTAGCTCGCTTCTTAGAGTTTCTGCAATCAGTTTTAAAATGCCATCAAATTCCATAATTGGTCAACTCAAACCTCACAGAACAACAACCGGCAAGCAACTCGGGTGTCATTCGACGCAGCTTTTTCTCCTCTTTTTACCAATTGTTTTTGGTTTCCGATTCATCAAGTTTTCCGAGATAAAATCATCATAATTCAGGGCTGGTAGTAATCTGGTCGGAACTCCGAGTTTAAAGCTGCGCGTCAACTCAGAGTGAACTCTGAGTTTCGTTTTAAAACTCCGAGTTAACTGCGAGTTTCGTTTCTGAAACTCGGAGTTTCGTTCTGCTACTTGAGGATCCGCTCTAGTTGTTGAGGAGTCGCCACACGCTTCATCGCAAAACGCTGCGACTAACAAGAGAAGTACTATCAATGGCCGTGGCCTTTTGATATGAGATGCATATCTTCTGAAGTAGCTTCGAACGCTGATTTCAAATCTTCTTTCCGTTTCTGCGGAACGTTTTTCTGAAGAGAGTTATGGAAGCCTGAAAATCCTATTTTGGTGGCGCTCCCTGAGTTTCAGAGCGCTGCTATGTGCGTTGGTGGTGCAGTGGTGTAATGGTTAATTGTCGGCAATGAAGGCGAAAGGTCAATGGCTCGAATCCGGTGCAGAGCGAACCGTTTTGCACTTTGAATGTGAGTTTAAAAAGCACTCTAATTCGTCTACAGACAATTACTGTTATGCCCTTGGCAAATGTGACCTAAGGAGAAAATTTTCTGGCAGAACCGTTTGCTTGTTGAAATTTGGTTTTCTCCGCAAAAAATTTATGTACAGAGGTGAAGCGAAATTACAAAATGGGCAAAACACAGACATTTCTCAACTCACATTCAATTCATTCATTTATATTCCTTCAACAGGCTTGTGAGTACAAAGACGGGAGAGAACATCTTCTCAATTAATGATAATTCGCATATTTTGAGCCTTAAAGGTGATGAACATGCTTCACCATGTTTGGTCCTGTTTTACTAGTGATAAAGTCAAGTAGAGTTCACGGTCTCATTACAAGCAATTATGCCGGAAAATTTTCTCTTTAGGTCACATTTGCCAAGGGCATAACAGTGTCTGTAGACGAATTGGAGTGCTTTTTGAACCTACATTCATAGTGCAAAACTGTTCGCTCTGCACCGGATTCGAGCCATTGACCTTTCGCCTTCATTGCCGACAATTAACCATTACACCACTGCACCACCGCCACTCATGGCAGCGCTCTGAAACTCAGGGAGCGCACCCAAGATAGGATTTTCAGGCTTCCATAACTTTCTTCAGAAGAATGTTCCGCAGAAACGGAAAGAAGATTTGAAATCAGCGTTCGAAGCTACTTCAGATGATATGCATATCATATCAAAAGGCCACGGCCATTGAAAGTACTTCCCTTGTAAGTCGGGACTCGAACTTCCGTGACTCGTCGCGAAGTGCCTACTACTAGACCGCTAGGCTGAAGAGCCACTATTGCAAACTTGCCGCAACTGCTTAATGAATCCCCGTAGCCAAGATCTCACATGTCAAGACACGTGGAAAGGCGTTAGGCTTGACTGTGAGGTGCCTAGCAGTGGCGGTCTCAGGATTGCGTCCGGGAGGGAGGAGGGGGGAATTTTTTTTATATAAAGGTGCGTAGCGTTAGCCACACACTCCGAAAATTTTTCAAGGGTGCATCTCAAAATTCTTGCGGATCTAATGCCCCCGAAAAATTTTTTTACAAGGCTTGTTTGAGCATTCAAAAAATTCTAAAAATTAACTTATTTATTTAGAAAAATAAACAAGTCATTTGCACATTTTTATAACCCATGTAGGTAAGTTTCACCCCCCGCCTCCCTCCTTCCCCCCCCCCCCCCCTCAATCCGCCACCGTTGCCAAGCCATAATAAAGTGCGGTTCATAATTATACGAACACCCCGAATTTTGAAAGTTTTTGGACTTTTTGGAAGAAACTCAAAAAGCCGTTGGTACCACGCGATAGAGCACAGTCGAAAACGGTATATGATCCATAAGAATGGAAGTCGTCGGTCTTAGAACTGTTTTTGCGCCTAATGCAAATTTTTAGCGGTTCATAATTATACGAACACCTCAAACAAAGGTCCATTTTTCATTCAAGATTGCAATCATTTGAGTCCAAAATTTTTGTAGAGTTACAGTAACAAAGTCTGACATATCTGCTACACACTGAACCCAGTGCAGTTCAGAAAGAGGACCGTTACCTCTTTCAAAATGCTCTAAATGCTTTTGGAGTGCTTGCGCTTCAAAAACATCCGTTCTTTGTGTGGTTTACGCGCTCTAATTAGCTTCTACCAAAGCTATGAGATAAAATAAGCTCTTTCGATAGGTATTTCGTTTGGCGCTAGGAAAATCTTTGCGTTTTCGTGCCGTTTTCAACCAAGTTCCAACCTTACCCTAGAATTAGCACGATTTCGAGCCTCAAAACTCAGCTTCTCTCTTGCGCAAACATTGGAAATGAAGCAGCTGCATTGTTTGCATGATGACGTTCCTGTGCCAAAGTTTTTGGGTTTTTTGTAGAGCTGATCTTGAGGCTGCGCAGCTACAAACCAAATGAAGGTGTGATTGCAATAGTAAAAACACTGTTTTTGGTGAAATGACGTCTGCGTGGCTAAAACAAACGCTCGACGTTGCTGATTTTTTCTAGCCAAATATACGGTCTTGTGAACTTTTACATACTATATGCTTACCTCATTGTACGGCTTCAGAAGCTGAGTTTTAAGGCTCAAAATTGTGCTAACTCTAGGGTAAGGTTGGAACCTGGTTGAAAAACGGCACGAAAACGCAAAGATTTTCCTAGCGCCAAACGAAATACCTATCGAAAGGGCTTATTCTATCTCAGCTTTGGGAGAAGCTAATTAGAGCGCGTAAACCACACAAAAAACGGATGTTTTTGGAGCGCAAGCACTCCAAAAGCATTTAGAGCATTTTGAAAGAAGTAACGGTCCTTTTTCTGAACTGCACTGGATTGAGTGTGTAGCAGATAAGTCAGACTTAGTTACTGTAACTCTACAAAAGTTTTGGACTCAAATGGTTGCAATCTTGAATGAAAAATGGACCCTTGTTTGAGGTGTTCGTATAATTATGATCCGCTCAAAATTCGCATCAGGCGTAAAAACAGTTCTGAGACTGACGTCAATTTCCATTCTTATGGATCATATACCGTTTTCGACTGTGCTCTATCGCGTGGTACCAATGGCTTTTTGAGTTTCTTCCAAAAAGTCCAAAAACTTTCAAAATTCGAGGTGTTCGCATAATTATGAACCGCACTTTATATGCTAAATTCTCAAAGAAGTAGAAGGATAAAGCACGGACATAGACAGTAATCCAACAATCCGTCCCCCTCAACCCTCACCATATCTTGATATGCTGTTATTCTTGATGAAATTCGAAAATCTGTTAGTATCCAAAATTTTTCGAATGACCTAAATCTATAGTTTGTACTTGAAATTAACCATTATTTTAGGAAAATAGACTATGAGTAGTAAACAGAGTAAGGGGAACGGAACTTACCTACCCGAGATATTCTCGCACCTCATGTGTGTGTGTCTGCGGGGTACAATTAGACTAGCGAGCTCGCTGATTTCAGATGCTCCTTAGGATACAGCGCTAAGCCAAGCCCCGCCCACATATTGCACCTTTATTTTATTGTAGTCGCTTATCGTTGAGGTCACATCCTCAGGGCATGCTGTTCCCACTAGAAAAATGGATCATTCCTCTAACGTTCCGAGAGAAACTTTGAAAAAGCAGCTTTACATGTCCTAAGGCATGCTTTTTTTTTGTCGAGATTTCTTAAGCTAAATGTCGGTTCAACAAAGTAAAATTTCGGCTCTGTAAGAAAAGACAGCGCGAAACCAATAGCATATTTGAAAAGAGCGCCTCAGAAAACCCTTAAATCCGTATTTTAATCGATTTAATCGAAATTGAGCAGATACTTGCTGAACATCAAGTTTGTGGTTCTACTGAATTTCCGGTTTCATGATTGATGGCAAAAGAGTGGATGGATGGGGGCGGGGCTTGGAATACACACAGACTAGGCTCTGTACACTATGCTAATTGCCTATCTGACTGCTCGCGATACCTAAGGTACGCTGCGCCAAGTCTTTCGGGTAGGTAAGTTCCCGCACCCCAGAGTAAATATGCAGGTCATTCGTAAATCGACTCTTAGAATTTCAAAAGACCTCTGAACAATGTAGCAAATTTCGAAAATTTTTTCTCGAGGTTTCTGTTGACATAAAAACGAATTAATTTAGAAAACGCTCCCTGGTATCATTGCTTTTTTGCTAAGAAATTACAACTCAACCTGAGATTTTCGCCGTTTTTTCGTATATGTCCACCGATTAATCCTTACTAAAAACGGACAGCATGTTCATGATTGCACTGTCAAATGAACTCAGTGGCGAATTTTTGAGCAGTTCAGTAAGTTTATTCCATCACATCCAATGTAACCCCCATCGCATAGTCTTGCAGCAGAAAGAAATAGTGAGTATCTAACACTGGCGGACCGAAGGGGAGGCTCCCTCTCCCCCCGAGAATGGGTCGCGAAATTTTTGAAATCTACTTACCGAGTTTTAAAATTGTGCAAATGACTTGTTCGTTCTTGTGAATAATAAACTTATCTTCTAAAATTTCTTAAACATCTAAATTAGCCCTGTAAAAATTTTTTGGGGGGCGTAGCTGCTGACGTGCCTCCTTTTCCTAAAATTTAGGGGTATGGGCCAGCAAAAAATGTCAATAATGTCAAATGTCAATGTCTCTCCCGGACGGAAATACTGCGACCGTCACAGCTAACTAAGTATTTAGCTAAACTTCCCCTGAAAAAAGTTCTAAGTGAGATTTTTTATCCATCTAGTAAATCCATCGAAAGAGCCCCTTTTTGAAAGGTATTATCAAGCAGCTATTATATTCCTGATTGACGTGAGGAATTAACGAAGGCAACTTTCATGAAATCCTGTGATTTTGGGTAGTCTACCGTATCTCTTCTCCGCTGTAAATCGCTGTAGTGAAAAACGCGCATTGTGATCGTAATCAACATAGCGCGTAACGCCACTGAGCCAACCAATTTTGAATCTGTTATGGGACTTTGGCTTTCACCAAGTTCCTACAGTAACCCTGCTCTATCTCTCCACGGTGAAAAATGATTGCCATATCCGCATTAGCGCAGCGAATAACCCAGCAAGACCAAGTTTCAGTCAACTGCTTAAATCTCGTCCAACTACCGTATCCTTACCGTAACCTCGCCATGTGGGCGAACGGCAAAGAATGACTATCATAATCGTTATCAGCGTGCCAAATAACCCTACTGTACCAAGTTTCAGACAATTTCGTGATTTTCGTCTAACTACCGTATACCTACGTAACCTCCTTAGTGGGCGAATGGCGAATAATGTCTATTATAATCGTTATCAGCGTGCCAAATAACCCCACTGTCTGTCCAAACTCAGAGTTAACTCCGAGTTTCGCAGGCGGCTGGAACGCGCAGCAAACTCGCAGTTAACTCGCAGCTGAGCTGCGCGTTTCGTCGCCTAGCGTCTTGCATGGAACGAGTTACGCTACATTTCCATACTCGTACGTGTTGCGGGGTATCCTGCCATATCGCCCTTTCCCCAATTTGGTTTGTTTCTGCAGGTGTTAATGGTCCCTGAAAGGTGCATGTTAACTCAGAGAACTCTGAGTTAACTCTGAGTTTGAGCTGCGCATTTCGACAGGTTTACTATCGGCCCAGGTTTCCAAGGGCGCCTCCGGCTGTACCCGGAATTTTCGAAAGTTGCTAATCTGAAGCGGTAAACGCTCATTTGCTTTGTAAAATTAGTGCAAAACCATAATCTATTTTTGTAAGTTTCAAAATCCGACGATTTTTTAATGTTTGATGCATTTGTGTCTGAGACGAGCCTGCTAAAATTCGGTGGTTCCATCAAAAAACCTAAGAATTTATTGCGGGCTCTGAAAAGTAGAAAAAAGTTGTGCTGTTTCCCGTAGGGTTTGCTCTATCCATACATAACTTGGACTCCTTCCGAGGGTTGTTATAAAAATTTGGAAAAATTGTGAAACTTGACCTTCTCAAAAAGCATGGGTCGCAGATTCCGATAATTTTCCCAGAGGTTATTCAATTTTGTGCGGTAGTTATATAACCATTAGAAAGAAAATGAAATGCTGCATCAAATGCTACCAGAATCTCTTACACATCTTTGTTCCACGAAATGTGGCGTACATTTGAAGAAAGCGACATTACTTTCGGAACGACCTAATATTAGGACGTTCCGAAAGTAATGTCGCTTTTTTCGAAAGAACGCCACTTTTTTATGGAATAAGATTTTCATTAGATCTTAGGAGCGTTCGATGCAGTATTTCATCTTCCTTCTAAAAGTTGCAATTTCATTGCATAATATCTAATGAGCTCTCGAAAAATTACCAAAATCTGCAACTCATGCTTTTTGCCATGGTCAAGTTCGGCTATTTTTCTAAAATTTTGTACCTATTCTGCGAAGAAGCGCAAATGACAGGTAGATAGAAAAAATCCTATAGGACACAGATTAACTTCTTCCTTTTCCTTAGCTTGCTTCTTTGAGTTTCTGGAACCAATTTGTTAATGCCATCAAATTCCATATGTGGTCAACTCACACCTCACAGAACAATAACCGGCAAGCAACTCGGGTGTCATTCGACGCAGCTTTCTCTCCTCTTTCTAATAGTTGTTTTTTGTTTCCATTTATCAAGTTTTCCGGTATAAAATCATCATAATTAAGTGTTTCAGGGCGCCCCAGGCTGTACCCGGAATTTTTAAAAGTTGCTAATCTGAAGCGGTGAATACTCATTGGGTTTGTAAAATTAGTGTCAAACCATAATCCACCTTTGTAAGTTTCAAAATTTGAAGATTTATTGGTGTTTGATGCATTCGTGTCTGAGGCGAGAATGCTGAAATTTGGTGGTTCCATCAAAAAATCTATATGAAAATTATGACGAGTTCTGGAAAGTAGAAAAAAGTTGTGCTGTTTCCTATAGGGCTTGCTCTATCCATCCATTACTTGGACTCCTTCCGAGGGTTGTTGCAAAAATTTAGAAAAATTGTGAAACATGGTCTTCTCAAAAAGCATGAGTCGCAGATTTTGATAATTTTTCGAAAGGTTATTAGTTTTCGTGCAGTGGTTATATAACCATTAGAAAGAGAATGAAATGCTGCATCAAATGCTTCCAGAACCTCTTACATATCTATGTTTCACGAGATGTGGCGTTCGTTTGAAAAAAGCGACATTACTTTCGGAACGATCTAATATATGTATGTCTGTGTGTCTGTTTGTAACGAAATTCATAGAGCGAGTTCCAGTCAACGTCCTGAGCCTAAATTTTGCATATCGCATGCGACCAAAATAAGAGCCTACCATGCAAAAGCACGAGTAATTTTGTTGGGCGGAACCCTCAGAAACTGCGCGTCAAACAGAGCCACTTGGGTTCTGGCCAGCAAAGTTGTTTCCGTATCACCACTTTTTGCAAAGTCGATGTGTTTGGCATGCTAATGTGCAGGCCATGGATTTTAGTCCAAAAAAAGTGGACAAAAGTTCATGCCATAGTGCCATACGAAACGACGCCAAAAAGAAATTGTTGCGTAAATGGTCAATTTGCCATGGTTTTACCTGAGCATTTGAGAAAAATTTTGCACAGAGATGTAGCTCACGTCGCCTCCTTATGGCAGTTACCAAGCCAGAAAGAGTTCTAAAACCTATTCAAATTTGAATATGTTCTTTTGCGAAAAGTTTCATCCACGCGAAATCACCGATCTTACATGAAATAGCATTTGGAATGGGTCGTTGTTTACATTTTAGTCTCGATAATCGGCACTGCCCGGTGAGTTCCATTGCCACCATTAGTCAAGAATGAGTAAGGCATATGAAGTAAGACCAGTGCGAGCCTCTACACCAGTGCGTAATCGTAAAATGATAGCTTTGAAACTTACCATGCGATGCCGATCATCACGAATAAAATGCAAACAACTACTCATTACAAAAGCTTCTTCATGTAAGATCAGTGACTTTGAGGGAAAGAAAGTATTTTCCAAAAAATTGAATGCGATTCTGAATCAGTTATTGAAGTTATAATGGTTTGATAATTGCCATGTGGATGATGACAACCGTGAATTACATCTCTGAGCAATAATTTCTTTACATTCACAGGTAAAACCTTGATAAATCGATCATCTACGCAATCATTCCTTTTTGGCGCCAGTCTTACGTGAAAGTAAACTTCCTGCTCACTTTTCGGGTTGAAGTCCATAGTTTGCGGATTTACTTGCTAAATGAATCCACACATTGAAAAAAGTCCAATTACAGGCTCACTTTGGCGCGCAAAAGGTCGCTTGGATCCGTTTGGCGCATAATTTTATAGGTTTCAATTGTCGGATCGGCCTATGCTTCTGCATATTTTACTTACGTGCTGATTGGGTGCTACCACCAAAATTCTAGCCCAAGACCTTTGCTGGAATTCGCTCTACGAATTTCGTGACAGACAGAGATTCACACACACAGGCAGACAAACGTAAACAACCCTTAGCCCGTTATTATAAGTTATGATAGTGTGTTAGTTCTCTCCTCATACTGAAGCGGTTGTTATCCTTGGCGATCCTCAATTTGCATGACTGGGATAAAAGGAGAGCGCTTGATAGTGGTGCAAAAAACCTTATGGACTTCTTTTGTGACTGTGGATACAAGCAATTTGTTCATGATCCTGCTCATGGAGAATATACTCTTGATTTAATCTTTTCCACATTTGATAATATTGCAAATGTGAATATTCTTCCTTCTTTTTCTACTACTGACCATGAAGTTATTGAATTCAGTGTTGAAGAGAGTATCAATGCTCAATCGGTTTACCCTGACTAGTCCTGACTTCACAAAATGCGACTTTTTTGGTTTTAACAATTTTTTGTCTAATTCAAGTTGGGCTTCGCTATTTGTTAGCTACCCTTCCCTACAGGAAATTTATCAGAGGTTCTGCAAAAAGATCTATGAGGGTCTTGCCCAATTTGTTGTCATGAGGACAACCACTAGCCCATCATTGATCCGATACCCAGTACAGATCCGCACACTGGTTGAGCAGAAACATAATGGCCCGTAGTAAAGCTTGATCAGTTGAGGGGAACTCAACTTATCCCATCAGTTAAGCTTAAGTGAGGTGAACTGATGACCGTCCACCTTCCCATGCTATAAGATGGTCAAGTCACTGATAGTTGGCCATCTGTCCACCTGCTGCAGTCAACTGTTCCACATCCGTTCACGTTCAGTTGAACTGAACGTGAGCGGATGTTAGAGGAATGCAAATAGCGTGTAAAAGAGAAGACGCAGACAAGAGTTGACTGCATCTAACATAAGTTGCTCCTGAGTAACCTACGATACACACAGCTTTGCCAAAAAATGCAGAAAAAAACGGCGCAAAACTGCACAACCGCGCCCGAAAAGGAGAGGATCGATGAACAGCTGATTTTGGCGAGGAAAACAAAAAAACGAATTCTTCTCTTTTTTGTAAATCTTACTGATTTTTTTCTCACTGGCTGTACAAGAGAGAACTCAATTATTTATTTCATTGAATACAGGCTACTATCATTTCGTTTTTCCATAAAATTTTCGTCACAAATTGTGTTTTTGTTTTATCCGTGTATATGCTTGGCGAAGTCCTTGATAGCGATCATCATCGATTGCCATAGTGACCGCTATCAAAGATTGCCCGGCGATGCATCAAAAAGCGAGTTGGTAGACGGAGTCGAACCACGGCCGCGCGCGCGTACCAATCGCTTACCCGACCAAACCAGCTCGAGTGCTTCTTTTTCAAGTACACATTTGATTGCAATGCATCGGCAGTGATCCGCATCCAAATCAATAGCTCGCCGTATGCTGGACTGAGGCGCGATGACCTCAACTCCGGTCCGCGGCGAGAGAGATGCCTTGATGGGGGGTTTACTACGGGCCAATCCCTTCAGCAATCTTCATGAACCACTAACAAGTGAACTCTACAAGAAGGTTTTTAGCAATGTGAATTTTCATCTGAAGAAGTTTCTGGCAAATTATGAGCGCCGTTTGCAGACTGTTCAGATATGTACAAAACAAGCTCCAAATAGATCAAGCCCATCCGTTCTTCTTGATAAATTCGGAGTAAACGGTGCAAACGATAGCGAAGCTGAGGCTTTAGCTAACTACTTTGCTAGTGTATTCTCGCCGCCTAATTAAGAAAACAGATATTTTTCGGTGGATGCTCCTACTCTACAAAAATCTTGCAGCATGGTCTATTTCCATGAAGAGGATGTGGAGTCCATCCTCAGGTCTCTAAAGTCTTCATACACTGAACCTTATGATGGTATTCCGCCACTTGTCTTCAAGAAATGCGCTGATTCCCGCTCTCAGCCCCTAACTGATCTTTTAAACCTTTCCATGAGTTTTGCTGAAGTCCTAGTTTGTGGAAAGAAGCCGTAATCAATCACCCCTATCCCTAAAACAATGACAGCTAATAAAACTAATAATTTTCGACCGATAAGTTTGTTACCGACGCCTATCAAAATGACGGTAAAAACTATCAGGGATAAGCTATTTCAATGGATAAAAAAATCGAAATATATTCTACAGGACACTGCTACTAATTTGGTGAGGAGTGTTTTTGATTGAAAGAAATCTCTGAATGCTGGAAAGTCAGTTGGCATCGCTTATGTTGATCTTTCCACAGCTTTCGATAAGATCCCTCATAAAGTGCTTCTGCACAAGCTTCTGAATTTTGGAATCACTGGAACTTCGCTCAATTGGTTCAGATCCTATCTTGAAAATCGATTTATGACAGTTAGAGTTGTTCAGTCCTACTCTAGTCGACTTTCATGTACCAGTGGCGTGCGCAGGGTTCCCCTCATTACTTCTGATTTTTACCATTGAACTTCCCGCTCTCATAAACTCGCTGGAAGTCAAGCTGCAAATTTATGCTGATGACATCAAAGTCTATGCTTCTTATGATGAGTTTAATTTCCGTGAAGTGCACACACTGCAATCAATTGACAACTTGAATACTTGGGCTATTAACAATGGACTTTCATTGAATGCCAGCAAGTGTTGCTTTCTGCATTTAGGAGATGCACGACCGTAATTATTTTAATGGAACGGAACAAGTGATGGTTCCGGTGGTCAAAGATCTTGGTGTTCTTGTTGTTCTCGTCTGACTTTTAATAAACATTTTGACCATATTGTAAAGAAAGCTTATTCGACCTTTTTCGCAATCTTTCGGAATATCCATTCCTGCGACCAAGCAGTGTCGATAAGACTGTATCAAGCATATGTGCTTCCTCATCTTGAGTACCGTTCTCAAGTTTGGACTCTGACATCTAAAAAGTTGATTTCGAAGGTCGAGAAAGTTCGGTGGGTTTTTGCAAGAATGATCATTATTCGAGTAACCCGGAACACATGTGTCAGAGCTTTTCCAAATTATGAAGAACGATTCAGACAAACTGGTTTGAAGACTTTGAGTAAGAGGAGGATCAAGGCTGATCTTCTATGATATTTTGTTATCGAATACTTCGCGGAGAAATTGATTTAAGAGTCAGTAACTTTTGGGTCTTCAGACCAATTAGTTGCAAGCAAGGAGGATTTAACCTACCTACCCTAGGTTGGAGAAATTCAATTATGCTGGTGTCTTTAACTGTTCGCTTGCTAGATGGTTTAGACGTATGCCAACTGAACTGTTATCGGAAAAAACAGCAGAGTTTTCGAAAAAGGGTTGCGAAAATTTGATCTCTGGGTTGTTTTTTCCGTCGCTAGTTTATTTTCAGGATTTCAGTCCTCAGTTTTCTCATGGAATTGCGGCGTCAAATGGTTTTCCATTTGTCTTGTCACATTTTTTATTCTTATTTGTTTATTTCTGTGTTAAGGTATTTGTTTTCAGGTCAATGTTCATCGGTTCATGGCTCGTTGTAATTATGGCCTATCCTCCTAACAACGCTTCGACTGTATCGGCGCATGGGCGGCTGAGCAAAATATCTAACATCTTGCTCAATATTTATGTTCTTATTACTAAACTTTTGACCCTTTTCCTGATTGACTTGTCATAATTCCACCCTTTCTTATTCTGGTTCCCACTCGATGAACTTATTCACTTTCGACATTCAGCTTTTGCTTGATCCAATTACAGGTTTATCTAAGACTAGTCTGTTAGGTTGGTGGATACCTAACGTGACCCAGGCTAGCCTTGGACGCCCTCGAAGTTCAACTTATTCTTGGGGCGGTGGCATTCCCCAATGCTAAGCATCTGTATTAATGCAGAAAGCATTGATCTTTCTCTATATGCAAGCTGATCTCATTTGCGGTCTTAATGACTGCACCTGTCCGTGTACTTAGCTTGGAATGTGGAAGTATGACAGGGACATTTTTTTCATTACTGAATATGTTGTCGAGTTGTTTTGACGCACCACGAGTGCATACATAAATATAAATATAAACATAAACATAATTCACTTGTCATTTGGACCCTGGTAGAGATATGCAATACCTGTAATACAACCGCCCCCATGCTGTAGCCATAAAATTTAATATTGTAGTATGGAACAATTTATACGAGTAAACGGAGTGATAGTTGCGATTGAACTTTGAGTTCGTGCAAAAATAACAACACGTTGCTTACTAGATCTCATTGATAGCAATCTATCGATGGTAACGTATAAGAAGTATCTCGCCATGTCCGGTGCTGAAGAAGGGCAAAATCTGCCAATGAAGACAAGTCTCAAGGTGAGACTTATGATCAAACGAGCTAAAAGAGTTGCATCACACTCAGACAACTGACGGGATACTTCCAGTGAGCAAAATGGGGACGGCCGGGGTCTGCCCAGCGGTGGTTGCCCACTCGTTCACCGGATCCTTCCCATATTTGTGCTCCGGAAGTCCCCCAAAAGCCTATCCTGACATACTGCAACTAGCCGCTAATTGAGCTTACACCCTAATTAAGCCCCTAAAGCCCACTTAAATTAACTCAACACCATCCTCGGTAGTCTAGTCCGTGAGCAACACGATTTTCTGCGTCCATTTCATCTTTCTTCCAACAATCTTATGATTCAACACATTTGATAAATCGACCATGGACACTACCTACTAATATAGGGAGCACGTTTACATCGTCTTTATCGCAGTTGACTTGACAATATTGCACTTAAAGTACATGTGTAAATGAGCGGAGCGAGAGAGATACGTGAGCAATGAAATGAGTTAGGAGACAATCTGGTAGCAGTAAGTTCATAACATTATTTTGGTCTAACAGTCCGACTGGCAAACGTTAAGTCAGTCAAGCTTCGTAGATGTTGAGACGAACAAAAAGGGCTGGGCGGCCGTCGGAGACGAGAAATCCGATGGTGAAGTAGACGATGAATCCCACTGCAGATCCAAGCCTTATGGAATTACTTCGTTCGGAACCACCTAAAGCTTATGATAAAGACAGAAATTTGGTAGGAACTAAAAAACAGCGTCTCAATTATTAGAGCTTGCACGAAAGTTTCATCAAAGTAGCATCATCCAAAAATTCATAACTATTGATTTCCGGACCGGAGATTTGCTTGCACTGATTTTGGTTCCGCAGTGGAGTCGCATCACTGCCTGTTTTTCTTGATACTGTTCAATCACACTAATACAGAATTAGATGGATGCTGAAGCAAAATTATGTTGAAAAAAAAAAAAGAAACACGTAGATTTACAGGAAAGAAACCAGCAAGCTTACGTAAAACCTCTAGGATAGTGTCTCACGTACTCCCCCCACATCGTGAGCTGCGACGCAAAGAATCAGAGAATCTTGACTGGTTTTATTGATATTCTGAAATGATTCCCTATGGTTCGACCATTAGAAGGACCAATGTTAATTGATAAACTCGAAGTTCTTCTCCTTAATACGAGGAGCGTTTTCTCTCCAGAACTTGTCTGATCTGTGCACTGGAGAGCACTGAGATGACCAGAGCAAACATGACATTGGGAACAAAATCATTGAAGGGACTAAGCAGTTTGAGGGTTTTTGTAAGGTTATCTCCATGCCAGGAGTATTCGAGATACGAAGTTAAAGTCTACGTTATGCATTTCTTGCTCAGTAAACTTTGCGTGTACTTTCATAACAGTAACCTCACCGCGTATTTATCAAACAAACTCAAATCTTGAGCAGACAGCTGAAGCTGATGGACTTAAAATGAACTCAAGCTTGTGAGAACTCAAAAACTCAACGTCTTCCTAAACGAGAGGCAATAGAGATGGTGCTGAAAACAAAGTAAAAGAAGTCGAAAAACAAGTACAAGTAACGTTGGCATTGTAAAAAAGAGTTTTGCAATGCCAACAGTACCATCCTTTGAGCGTTGTTCTGCTCAGAAAAAAAACAACAGCTCTTCAATAATTCAGATTTTCCGCATAAAGTCAACTAGAGCAATAGGTCTCACCTCAAGCCCTGTGTCGCCACATTTTTTGACGTCCGTAAGTTCAAGAGTTTTGAGAGTTTTGCATTAGACCATTTGCAAGGCTGCTTCTTTTTTAAAGATTTTTTCTTCCACTTTCTTTAGAATGTTGCCTAACGTTGCTATCATGAGACGTATGACCTAGAAATGGTGAGACCATTCCCAAAACAAAAATGGTTTGAGAAAAAAGCTTACTTCTTTCTTCGATGAATGCGTGATCGTACGTGAATGCTGATTTTTTGGGGAGGGGAGGGAGGGCAATCAAGACAAGCACAAGCAAGGTGCAGCGCGAGTGGTGCGCTGGCAATTGTGATAATCACCTCCAAACCAGACTTGTTACCCTATCTGACGGACGGCGTGGAAACTACCTTTTCTAGCAGAGTCCCCGCGCAATACTAAGCCGATGGAAGTCGATCGCCAAATATGGTATCTAAGTCTAGTTTGGGGATGAATAACTCAGTCGCAAGTGCACCACCTGCGTTGCAGCTTATGTCTTACTAGCTGGCTTACCCGGCTCCGCCGTATCCGGACCAAACTTGGCACACATACACTTCGGGCCCCGGCGGGTGTCACAGTCCACTTTTCATTATCGATCGATGTCGATTTTACCGATTTTTATCGATTTTTTTGCAGAGTTCACCTACAGAGCTAGGAGTTGGCACAGGGGGGAAGTGAGCATGGGGATTCCGAATACAATATTAGTTTGCAGAATTATCGATTACTTTTATTAATTTTATCGATTTTTTGTAAATTTTGACATGCGAGGCTGGGATTTTGCACAGGGGGGTAATCGAGCATGCTGATTACGAACACAATATTAGTTTTCAGGATCGTCCATTACTTTTATCGATTTTATCGACTTTTTTGTAAAGTTTGACCTGCGGGGCTGGGAGTTTGCACAGGGGGGTAATCGAGCATGCAGATTACGAATACAATATTAGTTTTCAAGATCGTCCATTACTTTTATCGATTTTACGATTTTTTGAAAATTTGAGCTAGGGGGCTGGAATTTGGCAGGGGGGTGTAATCGAGCATGCTGATCACCCCCCTTGGGGGTGATCAGCATGCTCGATTACCCCCCCCTGTGCCAACTCCCAGCCCCCTAGCTCAAACTTTGCAAAAAAATCGATAAAATCGATAAAAGTAATCGATAATCCCGAAAACCAATATTGTATTCGGAATCCCCATGCTCGATTACCCCCCTGTGCGAACTCCCAGCCCCGTAGCTCAAACTTTGCAAAAAATCGATAAAATCGATAAAAGTAATCGATAATCCTGAAAACCAATACTGTATTCGGAATCCCCATGCTCGATTACCCCCCTGTGCCAACTCCCAGCCCCGTAGCTCAAACTTTGCAAAAAAATCGATAAAATCGATAAAAGTAATCGATAATCCTGAAAACCAATACTGTATTCGGAATCCCCATGCTCGATTACCCCCCTGTGCCAACTCCCAGCCCCGTAGCTCAAACTTTGCAAAAAAATCGATAAAATCGATAAAAGTAATCGATAATCCTGAAAACCAATATTGTATTCGGAATCCCCATGCTCGATTACCCCCCTGTGCCAACTTCCAGCCCCGTAGGTGAACTCAGCAAAAAAATCGATAAAAATCGATAAAATCGATATCGATCGATGACGAAAAGTAGCCTATGACACCCGCCGGGGCCCGTAGTGTATGTGTGCCAAGTTTGGTCCGGATCGGTTCAGAAATGGAATTTTCTATTCGGAACATACGTAAAGACAGACAGACAGACATACAGACAGACATACAAACAGACATTCAGCTTTATATATAAGATTCAGGCTTCCAAGAACAGTAACAACCAACAATCTCCATATGTCCAGGTTTGAATGGAGGCCGTCTTTGAACTCAAGTTATTGCTAGTTTCTAAATTTGAAAGATATAGATCAGAAACACCGCCTCCATCATAAGACTTTGCTCAACAATGTATGGTGTTTGCAAAAGTGCACTCTGGTCTCTGTGGACAGACTTTTTTGACATAAACGGCAGATTATTTCGAAATCTGTTGGCATGGCATTCGATACTGTTTTTCAAAAGAGTCTTTTGAAAAACAGTATCGAATGCCATACCAACAGATTTCAAAATGATCTGCCGTTTATGTCAAAGAAGTGTATAACTATTGGAAGAGATTTTCTGCACGCATTTAGCAAAACTGGCACGAAAGGCTATGCAAGGTGAGTGCTATTGCGTGGAAACTGCCACCTTTTAGCAGAGCCACGCGCAAAATCCTGCAAGCCGAAAAAACTCGACCACCAGATACGGTATCGGAGTCTAGTTTGAGGATCAGTATCTTAGTCGCTATTGCACCATCTCTGCCGCTTGTGTCTTATTCAGGCTCCCAAAATCAGTACCAACCAGCGATATCCATGTGTCCACATTTTCCTGGACGCGGTCTTTGAATTCAGATTGTTGCTAGTTTCCGAATTTGAAAGATTGAAATAGATCCGAAACACCGCTGCCGTCATAAGACCTCGCTGAACATTTGCAAACTGCACTCTGTTCTTTGTTGGCACGCGTCACATTCTGAAAAACTATGTTGAAAGCTATGCGAACGGATTTCGAAATAAGCTGTGGTTTATGGCAGCTAAAAAGTGTATGGCTGTTGAAACAAATTTCCTGCACGCATTTAGCAAAACTGGCACGAAAGGCTATGCAAGGTGAGTGCTATTGCGTGGAAACTGCCACCTTCTAGCAGAGCCACGCGCAAGATCCTGCAAGCCAAAAAAACTCGACTACCAGATACGGTATCGGAGTTTAGTTTGAGGATCAGTATCTTAGTCGCAATTGCACCATCTCTGCCGCTTGTGTCTTATTCAGGCTCCCAAAATCAGTACCAACCAGCGATATCCATGTGTCCACATTTTCCTGGACGCTGTCTTTGAATTCAGATTGTTGCTAGTTTCCGAATTTGAAAGATTGAAATAGATCCGAAACACCGCTTCCGTCATAAGACTTCGCTGAACATTTGCAAACTGCACTCTGTTCTTTGTTGGCACGCGTCACATTCTGAAAAACTATGTTGAAAGCTATGCGAACGGATTTCGAAATAAGCTGTGGTTTATGGCAGCTAAAAAGTGTATGGCCGTTGGAACAAATTTTCTGCCCGCATCTAGCAAAACTGACATGAAAGCTGTGCAAGGATGAGTGTTAAATATAATTGTTGCCAGCACTCTGAATTTGAAGGAAAATTTGTAAAGGTGATTTACAGATGGAATTGTAAACTTTGTTTTTCTCACAATCGATAATAGCACTAGCCAAGGTTGTTCATGTGTGCGTTAGAACAGTCATTCAAAATAAAACATGCGAAGGGATTGAAGTTTTTCAAAAGCGGGTTTCTTCTGTAGCGGTAAGCCCGCTGCCAATGCTGCGGCTGCAACGCTTATGTGAACACTGCTGATTTTGTCAACAAATTGCGAAACTGAAAAGATGACGGGTTATGTGGATTAGAGTTGTACAAGTGCAGACTCTTTATCTCTACCTGAGTAGTGCAAGTGTGAAGCAAAAGTAAAGCCAGAAATCCTAAAAATAATAATCATAAAGCCAGAAACGAAAGGTTCTGGAGACGCACAAAAATGCGTATTCTGACTCACGGTTAACGATAGTCTTTTTTTAGCGAAGAGTCCAGTGAAGAGGAACAAAAGCGCGCTTGAAAGCGGCGCTACAAGGCAAGGCTCGTTTTCCAAACCGATATGTATCGCACTGGCTCCGATCATTCGTATGAAGTAAGGTTCGCGATCAAAGTCTAAATCGTGAAATTCTGATCTGTCAGAAGAAAAATTGCTTTTCAGAAGTGTGACTGCCATACAAGGGATGGATGTTTGGTCGAAGAGTTTCTATATGAATTATATACAGTCTCAAAGGGCAGAAAACGCTGATTCCAAACCTGCTTTTGGTATCCGCAAAGCTCTTCTGGGAGGGGAGTTATGGGAATTTTTGAGCCCAAAGTTCGAGGTTTGCTTAAGGTGGAAACATATATTGGGGTCCTTTCGGCGCTTGAAAGGAGTAATGACTAGCATAGTTTTGTTAAAATGAAGGTATTAACTGCATAAAGCGCGCTGTCAATAATACTTCTTAAAATAACTGTTGTATTTAACGCATTGTCAAAATCCGACGTAATTTTGTTCCACTTAATCTGTGAATAGACTTCAGTCTAACGGCATTCCCAGCGCGCGTCTCAGCATGCGTGTTGCTAACAAGGGAGGGTTGGGAAGGAAGTTATGGGCGTTTTCATGAGGATTTTTTGCATGGTTTCGAGTAACTACCATTGACGGAAATCGTTCAAATTGCTTTTTGCGCAACAGGATAGCATTTTAGAACGATCAGCATCTCATTAAGCATGGATAACCTGTTCCAAGTAGCGAGTCCAAAATGCGTAAGTTTTGATAATTTTGGCTACTCCCACCTTGCAAATTTTTGCCAAACAAAGTACTTAACTTTCTTTCCAGAAACCTTCTGCGGATGTGGAAGGCAAATTTAAAATGGACGCTTTAAGCTCTTTGTGATGATATGCATCTGATAAACCACTTCGACTTCGCGGCCCTTTCTTATAAGACCAACATGACAGTATTTGCGTGTCCTCTAAACATTTTGGAACACACGCTGGGACTACATTGATCACCATAATGACAACTTCTTTCCGTTCAAAAGACGATTCTTCGCGCTTCAGCACGACATCCTATTCCGCAAACGCATAGGCCCGTAGTAAAGCTCGGTCATGGGAGATGATCTCCCCTGAGGCCTCATATGAGGCTTTGTTGGGTGAGATGAGGACTGCCCACTTTCCGTGGTGTAAATATGCAAGGTCACCCTACAGGTGAGCTTCAGACGAAGCCCGGTAGGGAGACATCTCCCTACCGGAGTCATCGGAGATGAGCCGGGCGACGACATAAGGTAAATACTGTGCTAAAGAGGAGAGCACAGAGAAAATCCCCGTAAGTTGCTCCCGAGTAACTTACAAAACA
This sequence comes from Cylicocyclus nassatus, assembly GCA_958299035.1. Taxonomy (NCBI): domain Eukaryota; kingdom Metazoa; phylum Nematoda; class Chromadorea; order Rhabditida; family Strongylidae; genus Cylicocyclus; species Cylicocyclus nassatus. The sequence continues at coordinate 84,696,956 of CATQJL010000112.1, forward strand.
TCGCAGATGACTTTCTTTTGCGGTGCAAAACTCCCAAAATTGCACAATTTCGGGCTCCTAAGTGAGTGAGGATCGATGAACAGCTGATTGCGCGACAAAATTGGAAAAAAGTTTTTTTTTGCATTTTCTTGCAGTTGTTGCTTGTTTTTCTCAAAGAACCGCTTCAGATAACAAGAATGTGAATTTATGTTTCTATTTATTTTTGTTAAGTGTATCTTTTTCTCGTGCGTATGCCAAAATATGTATTTGTTTTATCTTGTTGTTTGCTAGCTGAAATCTCTGATAGCGGCTATCATCGATTTTTCGATAGCGGCCGCTATGGTCGCCGGGCCAGCAAAAATGGTGCCGCTAGCCGCACTCGAACCACGACCCCGCCGCTTGCGCATTAGTCTTATCCATTTGACTAATAATGCACAAATGGCAGAAACGTTCAACCTTTGAAAACGCGAACGTCCAGTAAGTGATCTGCTCCAAATCAATCGCTCCCCTGGCAATGTATTGAGGCGCGATGAGATCAGCTCCGGTCCGCCTCAAGAGAGATGCCCTGATGGGGGTTTACTACGGGCCATATTGTTTGAAGTATCTCAAGAAAAGCAGTCATAGAATATGCTGCGGCTAAATTTTTGATAATGCTTCTGTTCGCATTACCAAATTTCCATCGATGATTGTTTTTGCACTTGTTGGAAGATTGTTCGTTTGTTCATCTGCTTGAATTTCGCCTCAGAATAATACAGCATGTTTTTGTATACTTTCGCTGCATAAAAGCAGTGCACGAGTGATTGCAAGCACTCAGCAATGAAGTATGACCTTAACTTCTCTAATGGCTGTACAGCTGTTCGACTGTGTGGTCTCCTTTTCTAAACTAAACTTTCTTTCATTACGTCCATATGTATATCATCTCGCAGCTTTGTACATGGAATTCCGACTAATGTCTAACGTATCATGGGATAACATGGTCTTACATACTGTACAATCCATCACACTAGAGTATGTTAACGGTCTCAACGTTTCGGAAAAAAGCACACCGATTCGAGCATCTTCATCATTGAAACTATCCCTCACGCCCGGCATACATGAGGAACCACCTTCGTCTGGGATTATTCGCTATCCGTAATCTTACGCAGTCATGTATGAATCGTTAACAGAATAGATGCATGCATCGCGATCGTGCTCTGATTGCAGAAAAAAGACAATAAATTTGTAAAATGCTCGGAATGGCAATCTCAGTTTTCTCTGGCATAAGATCCGCAAACATTTAAGGTTTATTCCTGCTCAGTAAATAACAGTAGTGAAGAACTCAAAGTGGTCACATCCATAATAACTATTTCCTGCTTTTTCGACATTGAAACAGTTGTTTCTGCATCGCTGCGCTCTCCTTTTCTACGATGCGAATAAAACTGAGGATATTTCATGTAAGACAGCCTATTTTCTTTCAATCTACACCTCTACTAATCAAACACGTGAACAAAAGAAAGTGTTAGCAAGGCAAAGACGTATTAAAGACCGTCATATGTTCATCAAATGATTTGGGATTACGCACATGCTATCGATTATAATGCAAAGATATTCTTTTGTGTTTTCACAATAACCGCTTCCGGGGTTGAAGGGTGTCCCGGCAGATTTTGCACTTCCACCTTCCTACGTGTTTCAGGCCTTTTCGACACTGAACCCGAATTGCTTTAGACAGAGTGAAAAGACCATTACTGAAGCGTTTACCCGTTTTCCAGAAAATAGCGCAGACGGCAGTTTTAATGAAAGTCGGGAGACTCCGACACGAAAACCTTGCTGGATGCAATTTTGGCTTTGGATAGCATGCACAATGCAAGAGCGATCGTGTGGCCGCGTGGAACAGGTAAACAGACTCGTCCGGCGCGCGCCGGTTCGAGTGCTATTCTCTTGGTGCAGAGAGAACAACCAGCCGACTGGGCCTCGAGGTTGAGGAGCGATCAGGAACCCTACCACAACTGTACTCCTAGGGCGCGAATCTGCCAAGACACTCTTTAGGACCTCGCAATGGCGTAGCTTCTATGGTGCGCAAGATTTGCCTGATTAAACACTCTTTTAGTAGTGATGTTTTGAAGAAGCAGTACAAAGCGCAAAAATTTTTATTTTTCTCAAAATCATTTAGAATAGAAGCGCGAATTTCTCCGAAAATGTTCTAGCCCTTGATTTTTGGCGACAAAAGCTACTTCAAAAAGGCTTGACACAACATTGATGACGACTTTTGATGCACTTCGTGCGATGTCTTCTTGAAAATGTTCGCTCAGCAAGCATAGAGCAGTCTTCTTTTCTTATTTGTTGGATCTTTACGATTTCTCACTCTGATCTTTCGCCTCGAAGGCAAAAGCGTTGAAACGCTCAGCGACGCAATTTACCCTTCTAAAAAAGAAATGAATATGATGAAATTTTGAAGTGGTATAACAGACTTTTCGCTCATTCGACATGTTCTCTGCATCTTTTCAAGGCAGCTATCATTGAATCCATATACACGAGGTTTACTCGCATTATAGTTGGTCTACATTTTCTGTTATAGGGCCCCTAGATAGGCCACAGCTCAAATCTGAGTCGATTCGGCTCCATTTGCCCGGAAAATTGCACTCATAGTTGCCCTCCCGACTCGCTAATTCCTCCTCTCGTGTTTTGACATGTTCCTCCAGACGAATGCTTTCCCTTTGACTTATTTAGGAACTGCCGCGGGCAATTAAGAGGAGTGATAAAGATCGCGTACAGACAGGTGACCCTCAAAAAGTTACGTGCTGCGTCTCATACATATCGAAGGAAGTAAGCACGTCATTGCGACAATGCTTGAAGCACGTAGGATTCGAAAATCTGGTTACGATTGTAGAACTACCACCAGATAACTTAAAGACCATTTTATCGCAATCGCATGTATGATCGCAATTGCCTCCGCCGAGTTGTAAAATCTGCCCTACAGGCAGAGAAGGGGATTGCATGGCGAGTGAAGTCATATATTTAATCTCATGTACGGTTTGCAGCGACGAGTACATAGGTGAAACAGCACGATTACTATTTATCCGCATCAAAGAACATGTAGAAGGCAGAAATAAAGTACGTACAACGACACCCCTAGGCACCCACAGAGTACTGCAACATGCAAGCTCAAACTTTGGAAATTCGGTGAGTCTTAGCACATCAATCCCAAACTCAGGCACGTAAGTGTCTGGAAGCATTTTGGATTCATGCAAGGAACCCGAAAAATAATCGAAAAGAGGAAAACCTAGCAATTACGCATGAACTCTCACTTATCTAGATCAGTTATTCTGATCTAGCAGTATATAAAGAGGGGTCTGCATACACGTCTAACAAGTCCAACTTTCTCCAACAGCGGACGAAATGAACTTCCGACATCTCTCTAAGAAGTATCGTCGTAATCCAGAGAGTTAAAGTTGCTTGTGCGCGCACTGAATTAGTGATCGAAAGCAGGGTTTAGCGCTTCATCTGTTCAGCTGTACGGATACTTGTTCGGATCGGCTGGGCTATTATGAATGTACATCACAGATGTCTCCGCGGATTTCGGAAAGCGCTTAGTATTTTCTGCAAATTCGGAAATGGTTAAGGTTAGACATGGTTGGAAAGGTTTGTAACAAGATCCCTACACTCAATTTTCGGTAAAACTCTGCCTGTAAACCGGAAGGAATTTTTGCGCTGAAATGGAAATGACCCTTCTAAAAGTCCCGAGTCAGTAACTATCTCATTTAGGTCGCCATTACCGTTGCAGAATTGCGTGTATGCCTTTGGTGAATTTTCAATGTTCGATGACAGTATCATAATGCTATGCAAAACGCTCACTTTATTAGAATGTGTTCTTTGCAGTGCGAGGTCAAATTGCAGGAAATGAGATCGATAAAGCTCCTACTATTCTTTACTGTACTGCTTTCTGTAATGGCTATCTGTGATGCTCTTTCGTGTGCAATCCCAACAATAGGAGGGATTTTGTGCGATATCCACTGTCGTGGAGATACAGGTGTAAGTCTGACTTCTGCAGTCTAAGGATTTTTAATGTTAGGTTAATTCATATAATGCACATTCCTTGCGCTAACGCCATAATAGATGAATAAACACAGAAACATACTGCAAGATAATGCAAGGAAAGCTGCATAGGATGGCATCGAACATTCGCTATAATTTCGTTCCACATGTAATTCTGAAACTAGGGTCCCTAGCAAGCCTCCATCAGGATCTGACTCCGTCAGAGGACTTCGTAAGTTAAAGTTACGACCGCTCACCTTGATGTGCTTTGAGATTGCATGTTGAACAGTCAAGAGTGCCACGGTCACCTCAACGTACAATCAGTATAAAGGGTAAATTGAACTGACAGAAGTAGTGTGCAAAAGCAGATAATCAGACAACAATATCGAAAGTGGCTTCTAAGTAGCTTACGGGACACGTCTTTTGGTACAAGAATCGCAAAACTACAACCGAGTCCACATAGAAGAGGATCGATGAACAGCTGATCACATCCAAGAAACTAACGATTGAAAAAGTTTGTAATCTTTGCGTTGGTTGTTGAGCGTAGTCCAAGATTGGTACAGGTCTCTATAGCACAGAATACATACTAACGTTTTGGCAAACTTGCCTTCCTCAGAGTCTGAAAAGTCGAAGACACATGAGTAAGGTATCCGTCTAACACCTCGTCGACTACAGAAAAGAGCTCAACCACCTGGGAATGGAAAAACAACAGCTTCAACCAAAACGCAAGATTAAGCCGATGCTCACCTTAGCAGATGATAATCTGGTGGGTGCAGACCACTTATGTCAAAAGCTACAGCTTTTGACATTGTGAAAGTTACTTATGTGGTTTACGAAAATGTGCAAGCGACTTGTTTATACTTGCTGCCTTCACGTCCCCTTTTTCTGAGAATTCGGGGCATGGGCCCACAAAATTCTTAGAAACCTTGCCAAAAAATTTTCTCGGAGTGCGTAGCTGACTTTATTAGAAAAAAATTTTTGTCGCACCTTCCCTTCCCCCGAACGGAAACATTATTTAATTCACTGATCTGTATCAATTTTGGATTACGCTCAAACAACTAACGAGGAGATTACAACTACGCCAAGATTTATGGTTAGTCGAACATGGATGCTCAAAAAGTGGGTTTTTTCCTCTTTCTTTTTGAGATTCTCTTCCCAAAAATATGTAGACGCTTGAGGTAACAATTATTCCTTCAACATTCTGTAGCTACATTATCTCAGTATAGATAGCTAAATAATTACCATCTTGCCTTGTTTCTCCGCTAACTATGTGAGATGTTTGCTAGTAATCATCGATTTTGTCATAATGGTTACTATCAGAAATTGTCTGGCAATGCAGCAAAAATTGTTCCACTGAATGGTTTTGAACAATGCCCATTGAATCTTAATCACCCATCCGTTCGACCAGATCTTGCTCAGCAGTTCTTTTCTCAATAAAACACATGATTGTCTAAGAAGAGCTCCGTATCCAGTTAGAGCTCGATGGATGCCGGATCAAGGCGTTGTACGTTCAAGCCAGGTGCGTCCCTGGCGAGCTGCGCTGAAAGGGGTTACGTGTCAATATCTCAAAAATCTCATTGTCAAATGACCGAGAATTGGATCTTTGCCCGAAAAATTCTGCGGAACTCCAATTTTGTTCGGATAACATTCACATCAGAAATCTCAACCTGCAAATACTGATTACTCATTACTGTAGACCGAAAACAAGAATGAGCCAAAATACAAATACGTAAATTTTCTGAGTTCTACGGATGAGGCTTCTCAGTACCATTTTTAGAATTTTTAAAAGCTTGTGGTATACCAAAAAAGTTTGTAATCAAAAATTCTTTTAAGTGAAAGTCCAGAAAACTGAGGAGCCTTCAATCCTTCGAAAAAATAAGCGTGCGTATTGAGCTTGATGTGGATAGTATAGTGAGCAATTTGTGTTCGCAGGAGCATTCTGGACGGGAATGCGGGTTTTAGACATTGAAACTAGAAGACTCCAGAATTCACGTGCTTCAAATTTCTTGCGAATGTCCAGATGATATCTCGTTTAGCCTGCTCTGTCGTATCTAACAATGTGTTTCCTAATTTTTTCATCTACTCTAGGGCGTTAACGAAAGGAACGGCATTAGTTCAACCTAACATAGCGCACTTGGTGCAAGTAGACCTGACAACCTCAAAAATTTTTCTCAGCGGGTTTTCCTTCAGTACGAATCCTGATTATAAGTAGTTAAAAATACATTGCTGACTTGTTCTTTGAAATAATGTGTCATGTTGCCAGCTCCTAATCAAAGGCACTTTCAGAACAAGAAATCGGGATACTGTGGTTCAGACGGCGTTTGCAGATGCAAGAAGAAGTGAAGAAAACTTTTTTTGTGTTTTTACAAGCACAATATTCAATAAAGCATTCAAGCAGTCTTACGAGATAAGATTTTTTCATTCTTGCATGTGTCCGCTTATGCAGGGTCTGCTTTTCTTGTCAGTTGTCCTCATGCTTTTCTATCTGAGGCAAGGTTTTCATCTATTCCAAGTTCTCGCAGGTCGGCCTTGGTTCTGTCCATCCATCTCGTCTTGAGTCTACCTTTGGATCTTTTGCCTGGTGCTTCCACCGTCAAGGCTAACCTCGTAATGTGGCTATCCTCTCTTCTGCGCACATGGCCATACCATCGTAACCTCTTTCCCTGCATTTTCTGGGCGACTGGAGCTATTTTCATTCGGGCTCGTGTAGTGTCATTGCAGATGTGGTCTTTCAGTGTGACGCCTAAGGTCCATTGTAGCATCCTTTTTCCATGACACTAAGCTTGCGCTCCTCACTTCGCGTACATGGCCAGCACTCACTACCATAAAGGGCTGCTGGACGGATGACAGTTCGGTATAGTTGGGACTTGAGCTGTACTGGCATTTGTCTGTCGCACAGAACTTCCGTTAAGGCTTTCCATTTCATCCATGCTGTATTCATCCTGCCGCGAATTCCTCTGCAAGCCTCCCTCTGCTGAGATGTGACTGCGTGATTGTCCGGGTTCTCGCGCATTCTCGACCTCATATTCGGAAACAGGAACATGAGAAGGCCCTGAAGCGACAAAAACTTGGAAGTCGAAAATGTGGGTGGACGGTGCCTTTAAGGCTTTTCATTTCATCCATGCTGTGTTTATCCTGCCTGCGACTTCCTCTTGCAAGCCTCCCTCTGCTGAGATGTGACTGCCTAGGTACGTGAATGAGGTTGCCTTCTTTAGCTCTTCACCGTCGATACATATGATTCCTGGAGTTTGTTTTTCCACTTCCATATACTCAGTCTTCTTGGTGTTGAGCTTCAGCCCATACAACTCTAACCTGTATATCCACTTCTGTACCTCGTCTTGCAATTCCTTTCTGGTGATTGCTAGCAGGATCACATCATCTGCGTAGAGAAGTGTTCAAGGAGGTTCACGGTGCAAGTCTGAGCGGTTGCACTACAGCGTTCATCACAGCGATGAAGAGCAAGCAAGAGAGAACTAACCCTTGGTGTACCCCAAGTTTGCTTTGGAACTCTTTCGATTGCCCTGCAGCTGTTTGTACGTGACTTGTATTGGTAGATTGACTTTATCCACTGGACGTGCTCTTCTGGAACCATGTGCTTCAGTAGGGCCCACCGTATGACTTCGTGGGGCACCTTTTCGAAGGCTTTTTCCAGGTCCAGGAAGGCTGCATGCAACTCCTTCTGCTTCTCTCTATATTTCTCCATTCACTAGCCTAGCGGAGTGGATGGCGCCAGTTGCACCTACTCTTTTCACGGATCCGCACTGATTCGATGACAACTCTATGATATCTCGAAGACGCGTTTCGATTATTCAGATCTTTAGAGTGCGCTCATCAGCCGGATTGGCCGGTAGGTTGCGCAGTCTGCGACGTCCCCTTTGCTCTTCCATATCGAAATCCTTGTGCTGGTTTAGCAGCCACGAGGCAGACTCTTGTTCCTTACGACCTGATTGAGGAGAGCTGATAGCCAGGAAGCTCCAGAACCAGACCTTCCACACACTTTCCAAAACACGCTTGGTATGTTATCTGGGCCAGCGCTTTGCCATTCTTAGTTTTCGTTCTTGCTGGCCACACCTCTTCTTCCGTAACTGGTGGTACTGGTCCATTTACGGGGTCAGCTCTTGGGATGGGGTTAACGCTGCGGCCTGTGGCGGCCATCTCTTCGAAGTAGATTCTCCATCATTCAGTGATGTCTGTCGCCGTTCTAAGTGTCTTACCAAGTTTGTCTTGATATGGAAGAAGTGCTCCATATCCTTAGTGGACTCTGTCTTCCTTTTGACTATTAGGTATACAGGGTGTCCCAAAAAAATGTATCGAACGTTTGATCATTAATATCTTTCTTCTAAAGAAGTCTTTTCCCTTGCTTCAGGTACAAATCTGTAAAGCTGGCTTCAACTTAGATTTACAGTATGAAGCGAATCACCCAACTCTCTTAATCACTGTAGGATTACGGTGGTAACTTTAAGAGGGTTTTGAGCCATGAAAGGCCATATTTTGCATAAGAAAGGAAATAAAACAGCCTGAAAACTTTTACACTAGGCTAATTAGAGTTGCTGATTATAACTTTAAAGTTCCAATTTATTATGATGCTTATTTGAAGAATTATGCTAGGAAAGAGGTGGCGGCCATTTTTTCAATGTTCCTAGAAAGTGCGGTTACACCGTTTAGAAAGCTTCGTAATCTTGTGAATAGTTGAGTAATGAACTCAGCGTCCATAAAAACCCTATTACACAAGTTTTCACGATTTTTTGAAAAATATTGAAACGGCAGCTTTTTCCACATTGACACCATATGTTTCAAGTTTCTACAGTAATCCTACAGTAATGAAGAGAGATAAGTGATTCTTTCTATAATGCAAATCTAAGTTGAAGCCAGCGCTACAAAACGGTGCCTAAAGCAAAGCAAAAGACTTCTTGGGAAGAGAGATATTAACGATCAAACGTTCGATACATTTTTTTGGGACACCCTGTATATCTCGTTCTTCCTTTCGAGACTCCAGCCTCTCGTAGAGCTGTTTTATGTACATCTGTTTTGCCTTCTTTACGGAGACTTTTGCGCTTGGCTTGTTGGTATGTCTACGACCGGCCTCCGATTTTGACTGATGCCATCGCCTGTACGCATCCCTCTTGTCCTTCATCACCATTTGTACTTCATCGTTCCACCACCACGTTTCTCAATTAATTCTTTTCTTCTTGGCTTTGTACTACCCAGGGCCATGTGTGCCACTTGGTGGGAGGCGCCCATTACTTGTGGGTGTCAATTGAAATTTGCCGCGACGCGGCGTTACAGTAACCCGAGCGAGAGGCAGTAGGGCCACAGGAAATGCTCCATAGGAGGTGTTACGAGACTACCTTAATATAGTGAATAGAAAGCACACATTTCGTGGTCAGGGACATAGTAATTTCTGTATTTCCCTTCGCTATCCTTCTTTATTCACACAAAAACTTCCATCAAACACTAAAAATTAATATCAAAGTGTTGGAAACCTTTGCAAAAGATAGGATAGTATGCCTTGCAAGTAGCTATAAAGTTTTCTGGGGACCTGTTTACTGCCAGCCTGTCGCGCGCGGCATCTGCATAATTGACAGTCACAAGTAATGGGATACACCCCCACTTGGTGGACCCTGGGTAAATCCTTTCAAGCTTACCCAGACTTGCTCTGGGCTTTCTTGCAGGCTTGGGAGAGTTGTTAGTAGCGCTTGTTTTGCCGCCTCGTCGGTTTGTAACTTCTACCATTCGATGCGTGTCCTCGTCTCCGTAGACCTTTTGATGTGCCTGTCGATCGAGATTCTGAGGTCGAGAAGCACTGGTCTATGCTGAGGTATGCAGCTTTCACCGGGAATGACTTTGCGCCCTTTACATGTTTCATGTGGCATTGTCGGGTAGCCCAGACTATTTGGGTTCGTCGGTCACCACTTGCATATGTAATGAAGTGCTCATTCTTCTTGATGTAGTATGTGCTTGCCAATACCAGAATCATGAGCTGAGGCGAGTTTCAGAATGCGCTCACCTTCTTCATTGCATGTTCCATATCCGCGGTTTCCATGACACTTGCCTGCTCCTTCTTGCCTTTCTCCGACATGTCCGTTAAGGTCCGTTTCTAGGAGTGTCTCATCCAGTGGGATTGAGTTGATGTGGATGTGGTCATTAAGCTCCTGCCAGAACGCGTCTTTTTCACCATCCTTACACCCGACCTGTGGTGCATAGGTGGTGATGACTTGTAGAAGGACTTGTTTCCCACTATCTACTTTTACGCTCATTAGGCCGCTTATGCGTTCAACGTCAGCTATGTTACTCCTCAGACTTTCCGAGACAGCTATACTAACTCCATTTCTGTTGTTGCTGGAACCTTGTAGAGAAGCTTATATCCATCTCCGATGTCTCGCAATTTTGCCCCGCTCCACTTCGTCTCCTGTATGCAGGCTATATCAACTCGCCGTCTTTTCAGAAGATCTGTCACTTCTCGAGAACGAGAAGTGAGTGTACCCACATGGATGGCAGCTGGACGAAGAGTGTGCGATGCCTTGGATCGTTGTCTCTGGTGAACTAGCCGCTTTAGCCATCCCCGTTCACCTTGCTGAGACGGTAACTTTCGCCCACTTCGCATTCGTCGGGCTCGAATGTGCGTCACCTCCGGGGGACGCCCTAGCCTTTACTCGAGTAACTATATGAGACATGTTTGCACTATTTGATGCGACGGGGTGTTTCTCAGCCGGCTTGCCGCATGCCCTTTTTTAGAAGGGCAGCTTGACGCTGGAATTGTGAGCAGAGACTTTGTCGCAAAAATTAGGTTCAGGGTAGATTCGAACCCGTGACCTTCAGCAGATTTTACGTAGAGCACTAACCACTAAACTAATCTGCTCGTTTCTTTCGAAATAAGATTACCTGCCTTATTTGACTTGAGAAGCATTATGTATATTACAGACTAGACTGCATATTACAAAAGATATCACCACAGATAAGAAAGGAAAGCAGTTTCCTGGTTGAGAAAAGAACAAGGGTTTCTAAGATAAGTTGTCCGTAAACATTGCTCATACTGGTTGAACGGTGCAATTTTCAATAAATCTCGGCATGATGACAATCCTTTGTTTTTTCTTTCTGAGCCATACACGAGATTGGTAGCTGATCTATTCACTTCACGGCTAACGTTTCGGCAGATCGCCTTCGTCAGAGCCTGTAAGGGACAAAAAGATCTGCAGCCGATTCGAATAAGTATCTGCACAGCTGAACAGAAGGAGCGCTAAACCCTGCTTTCGATCACTAATTCAGCTGCACGCACAAGCAACTTCAACTCTCGGGATTACGACGATACTTCTCTAACAGAGAGAAAATCGGAGATTCATTTCGTCTGCTGCTGGGAAAGTTGGAGTTGTTAGACGTGTATGCAGACGGCTCTTTATATACTGCTAGATCAGAATAACTGATCTAGATAAGATGAGAGTTTGAGAAAAACAGCGATTACAATATCAATAACAGAAGGTTAAACCATTACATTTTTATCATTTTTGCTCCTTTTTTCCGTCAGCTTTGTAAAATTTTGATAGCAGTTATCGTCGATTTTGCGGCAGTGCTATCAAACATTGCTTGGCGATGCAACAAAAACTGTCTCAGTAGCTGGTCTCGAGCAATATCCGTGAGCATTGAACCACAATTCACTTATTCATTCAACCGCAGATCATTTTGGGGAGCACACAAAATTTTTACGTTTAGGAAACGATCCGCATCCAGATTGAATCCGGACGGTAGGAAGCGAATGCAAGACGAGTCGGAATCAAAAGAAGGATAAGTTTCGCTGCATGAGAGGTCAAACAGGATGGACTGGCTCCAAGTTGGGGGGAGGGGGGTAAACCCGAGATGCTAGCTCGTGGGCAAATAACACAAATATATCCCTTCTCTGCGTTTTACATGCTGAGACTTTTCACTACCACATTCAAAATTCTAGAAGTTTGTGGTGTACGGTATACCACAAAAGTTTGTATGCTAATTTCACGCGTAAAGGATGCGTGGAATCGAACAACACAGACACGAAAGAGGACTTCGAGACTAAAAACTATATACGGTGCTGCATATCGCTTTTATCGTGCGGCACGGGTCTCGCTTTTCGAAGTACAGCGAGGCGGTTGAGAGGCTCTCGAAAAAAGTGCGTCCTATACGCGTGAAATTAGGGTAATTGAAATCACATTTGCGAGAAAGTCCAGCAATCTAAAGATCGCCTCTATCTTCGTTTTTCGATTACTGGCCATCGAAAAAAATACAGTATGCATATGGAACGCTCGATGTGGATGTAGGCGTGAACAATTCGGAGGTTCGCAAAAGCATTCTGGAAGGAGAACCGGGTTTCGTGCACGTGAAATCTTCTAGATGTTGACTTCAGAACTCACGTGCTTCGAGCTATTTGCAAACGTCCACTGATTCAACAATTTTTCCTGCATTTTTTCATTTACTCTGGAGCGTTAGTGCAAAGAGTGGCATCGATTCGACTTAATATAATGCGAATTTGATTTAAATATTAGGTTGAACCGAAAGTTCTGTCGCACCATATTCAAAAAATCATAACTTCTTTCGTTCACGACGATTTTGCGCAATTCAAATTTTGTCTGAAAGCGTAAAGCATGTAGTTTCTAAAAGCTCCCTGAGGAGTTTCTGACATGCTCAGGTGGCAGAGATAAAAATGAAAGAGCGAAATCATCCGAAATTCGGAATTTTTAAGCAAGAATTCTAGAAATTCGGAAACAGTGCGGTAAAATCCAGAAAAGCCATTATGCTAATTTTTCTTACATTTGATTACTATCTGAGTCGAGTTTGTGCTGATCGAGCCCTTCTTTCAAAAGTTATGATTTTTTGAAAAATAATCCGAAAAATCAATTGCCTAAGAGTTCTTAAGAAATGGATTTTTTGGTATTTTTTTTAAATTCATAACTTCTGAAAGAAGACCTCGATCAGCACAAACTTGACTCAGTTAGTAATCAAATGTTAGAAAAATTAGGATAATGGCTTTTCTGGATTTTATCGCACTGTTTCTGAATTTCTAGAATTCTTGCTTAAAAATTCAGAATTTCGGTTGATCTTGTTCTTTCATTTTTATCTCTACCACCTGAGCATGTCGGAAACTAATCAGGGAGATTTTGAAAACTACATGCTTTGCGCTTTCATATAAAATTTTAATTGCGCAAAATCGTCGTAACCGAAAGAAGTTATGATTTTTTGAAAATGGTGCGACAGATTTTCGGTTCAACCTAATATCTAGAATATGTTCATTTTCAATGTGTCTTCCCTGTCGTAAGGTTCCATTGATATAATTGTTTTATTTACAAGAGGCTTTAGAAAATTAGCCGATTAAAACCTTGTTCTCGGAAGCGATGTGACAAGAAGTTGCCTGCTCCAATAAAAGACTCTTTCAGAATTGGGGATCGGGATACTGTTCCAGAGGCGTTTGCAGATGCAGCAAAAAATAAAGAACCAGTTTTTGTGTTTTACAAGCATGACTTCAAATAAAACATTCAACCAGTTTCACGAAAGAGGACTGCTTGCCGTATTTGGCTTGAGAAGCAATATTAGACTGTCTTTTACAAAAGAGAGCACTACAGATAAGAAAAGAAAGCATTTTTTGGTCAAGAAAATGATAAGCATTTCGAAATACAAGTAGTCCTTCAAACATTGCTCATACATTTTGAAGCGATGGGTTTGCGAAAGCAAGGTTTTTTGCGGGTCGCGGAAATGAGCGGGCAGCGATAAGTCAGTCCTCATAAATAAAACCCAAGATCTCTATATCTGGTTACAATTTACATTGAATATTTGAGCAGGTCAAGTGCCATACTCTGTATTTCTTTCGTAAGCTGTTATTCCTTGAGTATCACCTATTCATTCAACCTATTGCTTTTTTGGTCCTTAGAAGTTCAAGCGTCTCAAGGCAAAGTCAGATATTTGAATTAGTTACGCTAAACGTGCAACATCTATTTTCATTGTTCGCAAAGCGATTTTTTGAAGAGATTGATTGTTTTCAAGAAATTTGCAATAATCTAACATAGTGGATGAAGTGCGTGATCCACACGATAAAAGTACTGTACTTTATACTAAAAGCACACTGCTGTACCTATAAGGAAAGATTTACCAGCAGTGTCCCGGTGGGTATGAAACGATTCAGTTGAGAGTGTAGGATTTTCCAAACATTTCAATGAGTTGAGCGAAGCAACAATCTCTATATTTGGTGGTAAAGATGAAGCAGTGGTAGGACTAGTGTGTGAGCAATTAGTTTTCGACGAAAGTTTTACTGCGATTCTTACGAGTTCTAAAAAAATTTTAAGAAACAACCGCATGTCTAAGTAGCAGGCGAAATTGCTCTTTTCGCGCGGCAGAGTTTCAGAAAGAAACAGGAGGCCCCTATTTAATTCCATGTTGAGATGTGACATAAGAATTGAAGTGGAGGGTGGGTTATCAAATTCGACGATCAATGTAGTGTTCATGCGCTGTATACATCATTTGTGAGTAAATGGCAATATGTGCCTCCATTGCCGTTTTCCATATGTGTGCAGTAAGAATAGTGTCGGCATTTATCAACATAGCATTTTTCTGCACAAATGTAATTGCTAACGCATGAACACGTATTAACAGTCAAATTTGCCAGAATGTGGACGCACTGACAATGAGGAATCAGCTCGAACAACTTCAGTTAAAATTTTGGACTTGTGGAGTAGTCGAAAAAATAGTCGAAGGAGTCGAATTCAAGATTCTCAGAATCCAATTCTTCAGATCTTGCTAAAATCAGTTTTTTTAATCAAAAATCAAAATTTACACATTTTCACGGTACAATTAAGTTTGCTTGAACATTTTATTAGTATGGCAGAATTTACTCGAGTTAGAGCTAAGTATGATAGACATCGGTCTTCGTCCGAGTCAGTCTCTACATGTACATGTAATTCATAAGGGCACATACACCATCGCAGGTATAGGTTAGACACCGATGACATTATCAATCAGTGATGTTTAACTATACTTTCTTGGTTTTTTAGGCACATCAATGAGCCATAGTATGCAGCATTAAAAGTGAATTTAGGAATCCGTTCCATTACCAGCAGTAATAGAGCTTGATGTAGACGTTTTGGTTTAGCTATGACGAGAATGATGACTTTGAATCTCACTATAAATAGAGTTGCAGAAATCCTTATTAATACTAATGAAGCATAAGTACCGTGATGGGTTGCTGTCTCCTTCCCTCCGATAATCCTTCGCATGGAACTGATGTAGATGTAGCGATAAAGGCTTCACGATACAATTTGCTTAAAATCAGATGATTATTAGAGTCGCGTTACAAAAGACTGACGTTGCTGACCTAGTGCAGTAGTAGATTAATAAATTGATTGAAATCATCGTGTTTTGAAGAAAAAACGGATAACAAGCTGGCTTTGAGTGAATCGATAAATTGCAATAAATCTATGATGATTGCTACAAGAGCGGCAGCAAACCAGCCAAATACTACAGTGATAGTAGAAATTATTGAAGAGCGGTGTATCCCTCTAGTATTTACATCCACTAAAAGGAAAGTATCTAAAACAAAAAGACTACTATTAGAATGTTCCATAAGTCCGTAGCGTTGCATATTCGTTTTCACAAGGACGATTGATTTGCGGCGGAATGCGTGTACATTTTTGAGAAGAGCTAATCTAACTCGATTCAGCTTCCAGAAAAGAATTCAGATGCAAAAGAAACATTTTCGGCAGCTGCTCATTTTCTTGTAAAAAGGCTTTTTTGCCTGTGTAAATTCTTGTTCGACACAGCGATAATATGGAAAGCTCCTTTAATCTTGGAAGAGCCACTGGTAAGGCAGCGCCAGTGGGGACAAGGTTTGAAAGGCGATCTAGGCTGCCGAAAACGAGACGGACTATGATGACGATCTGTACTTACAACGCGAGGACGCTGGCATCGGACGCATCTATCGAAGATCTCATGATGCAAGCAAGGAAGATTAAGTACGACGTCATCGGACTGACCGAGACAAGGAGGCACCACCCGCCGAACGCCACATTTGAGACTGGAGAAGAACTGTTTCTAGGAACATGCGACAGTCGAGGAGTAGGTGGACTGGGAGTCCTTGTCAACACGAGTTTGGCCATGAACATCGATTCGTTCGAACAACTTACAACTCGAATCGGACGTTTGCGAATATCAAGATGTGGATCAATCCCTGCCTTGACCGTCTTCATTGCGTACGCCCCAACATCCAGCTACGACGAGGACGAACTCGAGGAATTTTATATGGACTTGGAGAAGTTCTACAGAGAAGATCATACCTTCTACAAGATCATCGTCGGTGATTTCAACGCGAAGACCGGAACTAGAAGGTCGACTGAGGAACTTCACATCGGAACCCATGGTTTGCAGTGGAACGAACAAGGGGAGAGACTGTCCGAGTTTATCATGACGACGAGGACTATCCATGGAAACTCACAGTTCCAAAAGCCCTCTTCCCTACGCTGGACCTGGGAATCGCCCGGTGGAGAGTACCATAACGAGATTGACCACATCATCGTCAACAGAAGGTACTGCCTGACGGACGTCGCTGTTGTTCCGAAGTTCTACACGGGATCAGACCATCGTCTCTTGCGCGCCAAATTCTACTTTCCGCGGAATGGAGAGAGAGCCGTCAAGTTCAGGAAACATCGTCCCATGAATACCACCAACTGGGATCTGTTTTCTTCGATATCCGGCTCATGGCGAGATACCGTGATGGACAACATCGACGAAGAATACGAACGGTTCGTACAACATCTCCACGGTTGTGCCAAGGAAGCTCAGAGTCTAAGAAGTACGAGAAGGCGTCTCACCACGGGGACTTTGGAGCTGATACGCCAACGTGGACGCGCACGAGCCACAGGCAACTACCGACTGACGTCCGAGCTTGCGAAGCGATGCAGAGAAGCGATAAAAGAAGACCTTAAGGAGAGAAGAGTAGCAGTGATGGTTGACGCCGCGGAGGCTGGAAGAAGTATACGCAACGCCCGCCGAAGCTTCGTCAACTTCAAGACAAAGATGACCGCACTTCGTCGTCCTGACGGAACCATAACTGCTTCCCGAAGATCAATGGAGAAGGTCATCCACGACTTCTACTCGGATCTTTTTGCGAGCCACGTCCACCTTCCACCATGCCATCTCAAGGAGGACGAGTATGTCGCACCGTCTGTCCTTCCTTCCGAGATTCGTCATGCTATCATGTCGATGAAAAACCGTACAGCACCCGGTCCCGACAGGATTAAGCCAGAACATCTGAAGAATCTTTCGCCAGTTCTCATCAAGACTTTGGCAAGGCTCTTCACGCGGTACCTGACGGAAGGCAAGGTTCCAAGGCAATGGAAGACCAGCAAAACCGTGTTGCTGTACAAGAAGGGAGATCCCTGCGACGTCGGCAATTATCGCCCTATCTGCTTGTTGTCTGTAGTCTACAAACTCTTTACGCGAGTCATTCTCAACAGGATCGGAAGAGAGTTGGACGAAGGACAACCATGCGAGCAAGCTGGGTTTCGAAGCACGATCGACCACGTACACACGGTGTCAAGGCTCATTGAAGTGTCACGAGAGTATAAGATGCCGCTCTGTCTCACCTTCATCGACTTGAAGAAGGCCTTTGACTCGGTTGAGACTGAAGCCGTCATCGATGCCTTGAGCAATCAAGGTATTCCGACTCATTACATCAAGATAATTCGTGAGCTGTATAACGACTTCACAACCACCATAACACCATTCTACAAGGACATCATCATTGACGTAAAGAGAGGCGTGCGACAAGGCGATACTATATCGCCAAACCTATTCAGTGCCGCTCTGGAGAACGTCATGCGTAAGTTGGAATGGGACAACATGGGAGTGAAAGTCGACGGCCGGCAGCTACACCACCTTCGCTTTGCTGATGACATCGTATTGATAACGCCAAGCATCACGCAGGCGGAACAAATGCTGGCCCAGTTTGACGAAGTGTGTGGAAACATCGGTTTACGGCTGAATCTAACGAAGACGATGTTCATGAGAAACGGAAGAGTGCCTGATGCTCCTTTCATGCTCAACGGGACGAACATCACCGAATGCTCAAGCTACACCTACCTAGGTCGTGAACTCAATATGATGAACGATCTAGCTCCGGAACTGAGCAGGAGGAAACGTGCAGCATGGGGAGCATATAAGACAATTGAGGACGTAGTGAAGAAGACCAAGAACATCCGGCTCCGCGCCCACCTTTTCAACTCGACGGTTCTTCCTGCTTTGACGTACGCTTCAGAAACATGGACAATGAGAAAGCAGGATGAACACGCGGTTAGCGTCATCGAACGAGCTGTTGAGAGAGTGATGCTAGGAGTGAATCGACTCACGCAAGTGAGGCAAGGATTACGAAGTTCTACCCTACGTCAACGATCGAAGATCAGGGACGCTGCCGCGTACGCCAAGCAGAACAAGATAAGATGGGCCGGGCACGTAATGCGTTTCGACGACAACCGGTGGACGAGAGCTATAACAGATTGGATACCACTGGACGTCAACGAACGAGGAAGACCGCCGACGCGATGGTCAGATATGTTCACGGAGTTCTCTAATGAAGTCCCTCAGAGCGTTCCACGTGTTCCTGGTGCGATACGTAAACATTGGTCAACAATCGCCCGAGACAGGGACGAATGGAGGCATCACTGGTACCCGCTCGTGCAACACGATGATCAACGGGGATAAAGGTGATACAGGTGAAGGCTTTTTTGCACGGATTTGCTACCGATGATGGAAAATGGCGTCTGCACGCTACATGAGACAAACTAGAATAGCTTTCTGTAGGAGGGGTTCCTTCACTACTGCAGGCAGCGGTTCCCGGTGCACCACTGCCTACAGCGTAGTCTGAAGAAACCTCAACGCTGTCAGCGGTCATCAAGATTCCCACTTGAATAACAAGGGAAGGAAGGTTCTAGAAGTGGTCTCTCACTATATGGGAGTGGGATCTCTAGTGGGATGTATGCGCATTGAAGAATATGAAACACTGTTTCCAAATTTTACCTTTTTTACTTGCTGTGAATTTCTGAGTAGGGAGTAATGAAGGGTTTTATGGACAAAAATCTCAATGCATAATCAGTGAAAATCAGTCGCTAATTTTTCTTAGCGTTCTAAAGAGGCAACGTCAAGCGTATATGTTTCATTGAATATAATTCTTGCATAGAGTAATCCGACAATTAATTCAAGGCCTTGGAAAAATGTTACAACTGATTTTATCCTGGTTGCACATGCAAATTTTTGCTTTTAAAAACCTTCCTAACTCATCGCTGAGAAACCCGCAGCAGATAGTGACGGTAGAATTGGAATCAGCGTTTCATCCTTCATAACAGTATTCACCTCACATTGAAAAGTCACTTCGACTGATCTGCTGACCAGTTCCCATCGTTTAAGCGAGGCTATATTGCACAAAAGAAAGAATAGACAAGATCAAATGAATTCTTCTGCACGACAGAACGTGACTCAATACGGCAAAGGTCACCGATGTCTTGCGAGACTTAACTGGAAGATACAGCACTATCCATTGTACTCGATTGTACTCCACACAGCTCTTCTTACTTATTACCGTTTGTCCCGCTTTCTCGCTAAACGCATTAACCGGTGCTTGTTACGGTTGAAGAGCATTCCAGCCGCTAATCAGATGACTTTTTGCGGTAAAATGGCTGCTTATTGAAAAGGGGTTGACAGCTTGGAAGCAAGTTGTCAAAAGGGGGCGCTACCGTGAATTATAGATATTGCTGTTTAAATCTCGATGTAAAAATGTTTATCTTGTTGGTTAACAAAAGCCTAATACATACCTAATAAGAAAACAGCCAGATACCAGTGGCGGACCGAGGGGGTGCACGCCCCCCCCTCCCGAGAATGGGTCGCGAAGTTTTTGAAGCTTACCTATATGGGTTGTAAAAATGTGCAAAGGAATTGATTATTTTTGTAAATAATTAGAATAAATTTAAAGTTTTTTAAAAATTCAAATTAGCCTTGCGTCATCCACTCTCCTTTTCCAGGTTCAAGGGTTGGGGACCTGCAAAAATTTTGAGAGGCACCCCAAAAAATTTTTCTGAGTGCGTTATTGTCGCACCCCCTCCCCCGGTCCAAAATCCTGGAACCGCCACTGCCAGGTACATACCTTCACAGTTTTCCTCAATTTTCGAAAAATCGGTGCATAACACGGAAAAATAAATATATTGATTGCAGCAATTGCGCGCAAAAAATGTTGTTGAATTATTGAATCAAAAAATGCTGTAATCGTGCAGATAATTGTTCTAAAAATGTAATAATCATGGTTTTGATCGCAAGCTTCCCTACGTGTTGTTATGATATCACTTCCTATTAGGTCGCGATAGAACGTTTGCATCATTACCTTGCCATCTTATATAAAAGCTGAATGTCTGTTTGTCTGTCTGTATGTACGTATGTTCCAGATAGAAATATTTTTTTTAAACCGATCCGGATCAAACTTTGCACACATGCACTTCGGGGCCGGCGAGTGTCACAGGCTACTTTTCATTATCGATCAATACCGATTTTATCGATTTTATCGACTTTTTGCAAAGTCTGAACTAAGGCTGGGAGTTGGCACAGGGGGAAGGGATCGAGCATGCTGATTACGAACATTATTGGTTTTCGAAACCGTCCCCTCTATCAATTTTTTGATTTTTTTGTAAAAGTTAGGCTACAGGGCTGGGAGTCGGCACAGAGGTAATCGAGCGTGCTGATTACGAATACAATAACAGTGTTTGAAATTATCCGGCCTTCTATCGATTTTATCGATTTTTGTGAAGTGTGAGCTTCAGGCTTGAGATTTGGCACAGGGGGTAAGTCAGCATGCTGATTACGAAAACGAAACGGGGATAGGGAACTGCCACCTAAAATGGGCACTAAAGATTGAACGGAAATGGGTGCGTAACCTTAATCATAGTCTTTTGACAGGACCGGGCGGAGCCGGGTATGCCAGCTTGTATGTACAGGGTGTCCCAAAAGTATGTACACAATGTTTGATCTTTGAAAACTGACTTCCTTTGATGTCTTTACGCGAGCATTAGATAAATTTTGTAGCGCGAGGTTCAACTTAGATTCACAGTATGGAGCGGATTACCGACTGCTCTTCAATACTGTAGGATTACGGTAGAAAATCCAAGAAGAGATTTGAGCCATTGAAGGCCCTATTTCGCTACAGAAAGCGAGCCAAACAAACTGGAAACCCTTACACTAGGGCTAATTAATGTCCCTAAAAACCAAATATGAACTTTGTATTTTATCGCAAGCTTCCTGACTTATGCCAGGTAAACCGCAACAGCTGTCCTTACGATGCATCGTGAAATTGTGATTGCAGAATCTGAAAAGCTTTATAGACTTCCGAAACGTTGAGTAATGAAATGGGCACGCATAAAATCTCCCACACACCACTTTTCAAAATTTTTGGGAAAACTTTTTGGAACGCGACTAGTCCAGAATGACGCTGAAAAGTTATTACCGTAATCCTACAGTAATAAAGAGCGATCGGTGGTTCGCTCTATACTGTATATCTAAGTTGAAGCCAGTTCTACAAAATGGTACCTGAAAGCAAGCAGAAGACTTCTTGGGAAAAGAGATATTGACGGTCAAACAGTGTATACATACTTTCGGGACTCCCTGTATTATATTACATAGTGTTTTAGCGCACTCGTCATTTGGACCCCTGTAGAGATATGCAATACTTGTTTCACAGACGCCCCAATGCTGTAGCCACAAAAATCAATATTGTAGTATAAAACAATTTATGCGCGTAAACGAAGTGATAACTGCGATTGAACTTCAAGTTCGTACAAAAAATAACAACAGGTTGCTTACTAGATCACATTGATGGCGATCTATCGATGGTAAAGCATAGAAGAAGTACCCCGGCATGTCCGGTGCTGAAGAGGGGCAAGATCTGTTAATGAAGACAAGTCTTAAGGTGAGCCTTATGGTTAACTAAAAGTGTTGCATCAGTCTCATACATCCGATGGGATACTTCCGGTAAACAAAATGGGGAATGGCCGGGGTCTCCCCAGCGATGGTTGCCCACTCATTCACCGAATCCTTCCCATATTTGTGCTCCAGAAGTCCCCCGAAAGCCTATCGTGGCACACTGTAACTAGCCGCTAATTGAGCTCTACACCCCAATTATGCCCCTGAAGCCCACCCAAATTAGCTCAACACCGCCCTCGGTAGTCCTTGAGCAACACGATGGTTTGCGTCCATTTCATCTTTCTTCCAACGATCTTATGATTCAACACATTTGATAAATCGATCATGGACACTACCTACTAATATAGGGAGCACGTTTACATCGTCTTTATCGCAGTTGACTTTACAATATTGCACTCAAAGTACATGTGTAAATGAGCGGAGCGAAAGAGATACGTGAGCAATGAAATGAGTTAGGAGACAATCTGGTAGCAGTAAGTTCATAACATTATTTTGGTCTAATAGTCCGACTGGCAAACGTTAAGCCAGGCAAGCTTCGTAGATGTTGAGACGAGCAAAAAGGGCTGGGCAGCCGTCGGAGACGAGAAATCCGATGGTGAAGTAGACGATGAATTCCACTGCAGATCCAAGCCTTATGGAATTACTTCGTTCGGAACGACCTAAAGCTTATGATAAAGACAGAACTTTGGTAGGAACTAAAAAATAGCGCCTCAATTATTATGGTTTGCACGAAAGTATCGTCGCATTATCCAAAAAATCATAACTAGTGATTTCCCACCGGATTTGCTTGCATGATTTTGGTTCCGCCCTGGAGTCGCATCACTGCCTGCTTTCCTTGATACTGTTCGACCCCAATGCAGAATTAGATGGATACTAAAGCAAAATTATGTTGAAAAGAAGAAACATTCGGATTGAGAATCGTGACTGGCTTCTAAAAGCCGTATCAATATTCTAGAATAATTCCCTATGGTTCGACCATTAGAAGGACCAATGTTACTAGATAAAATCGAGGTTCTTCTTCTTGAAACGAGGAGCGTTTTCTCTCCAGAATTTGCCGATTTGTGCGCTGGAGAGCACACTGCAGTCGACCAGAGCAATCCTGACAATCGGAACAAAATCGAAGGGACTACGCAGTTCGTGGATTTTTGTAAGGTTATGCCAGGAGTATTCGAGATGCAAAGTCAAAGTCTACGTTATGCATTTCTTGCTCAATAAACTTTTGCGTGTACTTTCATAACAGTAACCCCACAGCAGTATTCAACAAACGAACTCAAATCTTGAACCGACAGCTGAAGCTGATGAACTTAAAATGAACTTATGCTTGCGAGAACTTAACTCAACGTCTTCCTAAACGAGAGGCGATAGAGATGGTACTGAAAACAAAGTAAAAGAAGTCGAAAAACAGCTAGAGGTAACTTTGGCATTGTAAAAAAGAAGTTTATTCCACCCTTCGAGCGTTCTTCTGCTCAGAAAAAAACAACAGCTCTTAAATAGTTCAGATTTTCCGCAATAAAGTTAGCTAGAGCAATAGGTCTCACCTCAAGCCCTGTGTCGCCACATTTTTTTGGCTTCAGTAAGTTCAAGAGTTTTGAGAGTTTTGCATTGGACCATTTGTAAGGCTGCTTCTTTTTTAAAGTCTTTCTCTTCCACTTTCTTTAGAATGTTGTCGAGCGTTGCTATCATGATACGTATGACCTAGAAACGATAAGGCCATTCCCAATACAAAAATGGTTTGAGAAAAAAGCTTACTTTTTCCTTCGATGAATGCGTGGATCGTACTGAATGCTGAATTTTTTTGTTTGGGGGGGGGGCAATCACAAGAACAAGGGAAGCGGCAGCACGAGTGGTGCGCTGGCAATTGTGATAACCATCTCCAAACCAGACCTGTTACCCTAGACGGACGGCGTGGAAACTAGCGCTTTCTAGCAGAGTCCCCGCGCAAAACAGGCCGATGGAAGTCGACCGCCAAATATGGTATCGGAGCTATTTTGGGAACGAATATCTCAGTCGCCAGTGCACCACCTGCGCTGCAGCTTATGTCTTATTCAGGAAGATCAGTAACAACCGACGACCTCCATATGTCCAGGTTTGAATGGAGGCTGTCTTTGAACTCAAGTCATTGCTAGTTTCTAGATTTGAAAGATATAGATCAGAAACACCGCCTCCGTCATAAAACTTTGCTAAACAATGTATGTTGTTTGCAAAAGTGCACTCTGGTCTCTGTGGACAGACGTCACTCTTTTGAAAAACTGTATCGAATGCCATGCCAACAAACTTACAAATAATCTGCCGTTTATGCCAAAAAAGTGCATGACTTTTGAAAGAAATTTTCTGCACGCATTTAGCAACACTGGCACGAAAGGCTGTGCAAGGATGAGTGCTATTGCGTGGAAATGCCACCTTCTAGCAGACCCCCCCCCCGCAAGATCCTGCAAGCCGATAAAACTCGACCGCCAAATATGGCATCGAGTCTAGTTTGAGGAGCAGCATCTTAGTCGCAATTGCACCATCTCTGCCGCTTGTGTCTTATTCAGGCTCCCAAAATCAGTACCAACCAGCGATATCCATGTGTCCACATTTTCCTAGACGCTGTCTTTAAATTCAGATTGTTGCTAGTTTCCGAATTTGAAAGATTGAAATAGATCCGAAACACCGCTTCCGTCATAAGACTTCGCTGAACATTTGCAAACTGCACTCTGTTCTTTGTTGGCACGCGTCACATTCTGAAAAACTATGTTGAAAGCTATGCGAACGGATTTCGAAATAAGCTGTGGTTTATGGCAGCTAAAAAGTGTATGGCCGTTGGAACAAATTTTCTGCCCCCATCTAGCAAAACTGACATGAAAGCTGTGCAAGAATGAGTGTTAAATATAATTGTTGCCAGCACTCTGAATTTGAAGGATTGTAAAGGTGATTTACAGATGGAATTGTAAACTTTGTTTTTCTCACAATCGACAATAGCACTAGCCAAGGTTGTTCATGTGTGCGTTAGAACAGTCATTCAAAATAAAACATGCGAAGGGATTGAAGTTTTTCAAAAGCGGGTTTCTTCTGTAGCGGTAAGCCCGTTGCCAATGCTGCGGCTGCAACGCTTATGTGAACACTGCTGATTTTGTCAACAAATTGCAAAACTGAAAAGATGACGGGTTATGTGGATTAGAGTTGTACAAGTGCAGACTCTCTATCTCTACCTGAGTAGTGCAAGTATGAAGCAAAAGTAAAGCCAGAAATCCTAAAAAATAATAATCATAAAGCCAGAAACGAAAGGTTCTGGAGACGCACAAAAATGCGTATTCTGACTCACGGTTAACGATAGTCTTTTTTTAGCGAAGAGTCCAGTGAAGAGGAACAAAACCGCGCTTGAAAGCGGCGCTACAAGGCAAGGCTCGTCCGCCAAATCGATATGTATCGCACTGGCTCCGATCATTCGTATAAAGTAAAGTTCGCGATTAAAGTCTAAATCGTGAAATTCTGACCTGCTAGAAGAAAAATTGCTTTTCAGAAGTGTGACTGCCATACAAGGGATGGATGCTTGGTCGAAGATTTTCTATATGGAGTATATACAATCTCAAAGAGCAGAAAACGCTAATTCCGCAAAGCGCTTCTGGGAGGGGAGTTATGGGAATTTTTGAGCCCAAAATTCGAGGTTTGGCTGAAAACATATGTCGGTGGAAGCATATGTCAATACGGCGCTTGAAAGGAGTAATGACTAGCATAGTTGTTTTGTTAAAATGAAGGTATTAACTGCGTAAAGCGCGCTGTCAGTAATTTTTACTTCTTAGAATAACTGTTGTATTTAACGCATTGTCAAAATTCGCGTAATTTTGTTCCACTTAGTCTGTGAATAGACTTTAGTCTAACAGCATTCCCAGCGTGCGTCCCAGCATGCGTGTTGTTGATAAGGGAGGGTTGGGAAGGAAGTTATGGGCGTTTTCATGAGGATTTTTTGCATGGTTTCGAGTAGCTACCATTGACGGAAATCGTTCAAATTGCTTTTTGCGCTACAGGATAGCATTTTAGAACGATCAGCATCTCATTAAGCATGGATAACCTGTTCCAAGTAGCGAGTCCAAAATGCGTAAGTTTTGATAATTTTGGCTACTCCCACCTTGCAAATTTTTGCCAAACAAAGTCCTTAACTTTCTTTCCAGAAACGTTCTGCGGATATGGAAGGCAAATTTAAAATGGACGCTTTAAGCTCTTTGTGATGATATGCATCTGATAAACCACTTAGACTTCGCAGCCCTTTCTTATAAGACCAACATGACAGTATTTGCGTGTCCTCCAATCATTTGGAACACACGCCGGGACTACATTGATCACCTTAATGACACATCTCTCCGTTCAAAAGGCGATCCTTCGCTTTTCAGCACAACATCCCATTCCGCAAACGCATGTTGTTTGAAGTATCTTAAGAAAAGCAGTCATAGAATATGGTGCGGCTAAATTTTTGATAATGCTTCTGTTCGCATTACCAAATTTCCATCGATGATTGTTTTGCACTTGTTGGAAGATTGTTCGTTTGTTCATCTGCTTGAATTTCGCCCCAGAATAATACAGCATGTTTTTGTATACTTTCGCTGCATAAAAGCAGTGCACGAGTGATTGCAAGCACTCAGCAACGAAGTATGACCTTAACATCTCTGAAGGCTGTACAGCTGTGTAACTGTATGGTCTCCTTTTCTAAACTAAATTTTCTTTCATTACGCCTTCTATATGTA